>NEWO01000046.1:706235-756559 GCA_003013225.1 Phalaenopsis aphrodite
ACACAACGAGAAGTGAGATGATGTATTTCTCGCCAAGGAGAAACACACGCCAGGTGGGCTTGATATGAAAGTCATCCCCGAAGAGGACACGTAAGTGTCCATTGTGACTGTACGAGGAGCGGTGACTCAAAAATGTACCTACAACAATCTGAAGCGGTGTCGTAAGAAGTGGGGTAGTGTGATCCCTGTTATGGGAGAGTTACACAATGGGTAGGCATGATAAGCAATTCGTCCCCGAAGAAGGCACAGGAGTATCGGAGGTGAGTGTGTGACAAACAGTAACTCAAGTGAAGTACCTATGACAGTCCGGAGCAGTGTTGTAGAAGGTGTGGTAATGTAGTTCTCGTCGGAGAGAACTACGTACCGGATGGGCTTGATGTGCAAGCCATCCATTCACATGCATGTGCATGTGAGTTAGGTGAGTGAAGAAACAATTACAAGTACAAAGAATTGGACACACAAAATTCTATGCAAACAAACTTGCAAAAGTGGAGATAGAAATTGACGCAAAGTGACATAAATAGAGTAATGTGTCGTAGAGAGGCTTGAATACTTATCACAGACATATGAAGGCATATTCTCATAAGTGCATGACAGTGTGCAAGTCTGGATGTGATAGTGTAGGCAAAGTGAAAAGCATTCAATGAATGCAACATACCAAAGAAATTCAATCGTGTCGATGGCGATCGATCAACAGAAGATGGTCGATTGGGTCGGCATGTGCAGCCTATCAACAAAGGATGGTCGATCGATACGATTGGGCCAGTAAGGACCATTGGACCTACTCTACGTAACATAATAAACTAGGGGAAGGGCCATTTAGATAGGGATTGTATGTCATTGCTGTTGGAGATGGTTTTGTAGCAAGGAGACTATCCAAAGGGATTCTAAGGAGCTTTGGGAGGAGGATTTTTCTTCTTTTTTAAAAAGAAGAGAAGGCAAACCCACTTCCTCCAATTTTCTCACTTCTTCTTCCACTTTTTTTTATCATATTCCTCATTTCTGGTGACTTCTGGCGAGGAAAGCTTCCTCACCAATTTAGGGATGGAGAACTATTGATTTCTTTGTTCTTTCCAGCGAGGAGAGCTTCTCCACATCTTTGGAGAAGGCAAAAATTGGTGGTCTTGTCATTCTCTCTGGTGAAAAGAGCTTCTTCCTACGAGAGTAGTGCTTTGATCAACCATTGTGTCGGTGAAATCTCTCAATATCTCACAATTTTCATTCTTAAAGTCCCCGAACTCTGGATGTTAGAGGTTTTAGGTTATGGCTTTTGTTTTGTGCTAAGAGGAAACCTCATAAGTTAGGTGCTTTGAGATCCCATGACAAATTTGAAGAGCAAAACCTATCATTTTTATTACAACCCCACTTAATCGTATGGAAGACTAGCAACTCAGTGGTCATTCGGTGACTTCATCGCTTGACTAATGAGATAAAGCCACCTTAAGCTAGAGAATGTGGGATCCTTTCAATCTCCGTTCCCTAAATGACGAGGGCTATGTTCGTATGAGAAATCCTTCACGTTTGTGAAGATTTTCTCCTACGAAAAAATTTCCTTCAATTTTGTTGATGGGATAGAGGCAGGCCCTCTGTTACTGAGTAGTGAACTGGAATCTATGACTTCGTCACTCACCCTAGATTTCCCATGAGTTCGTTAGGGTGAACACGATTCATTGTCGGGCCTAATCATGTATCATGTCAAATGTGGTTGCATTCATATTGTGTGTTTAGCATGAATTTAAAATGTGCATAAAAACTATTCATTTTTGCATCTTCTGTCAATCGAACACCTACGTTGGCGTAATCAACTATCTGGTATGTCGACATGATCAATTGGCAAGGACACTGGCCCTATCGTGTTGATTGACCATCCTTTATCGATTGGTCATACACATCAACCCGATCGACTATCTTCGGTCCACTCGATTGATCGATGGACCAAAAATAGTCCTCATGCCATTTTAGGTGAATACCCAGGAAAAAAAGGGGGTGGACCACCGATCATGACTTTCTCGTCGGCAGGAATCTTGGAACTGGAGGAAAAAACATTATGAAATAGGTCGTGACAGCGTGGCCACACCGCATTGGGGTGTGGTCACACCATTGTGGCGAACATCACGAACCGAGGACTGGCGCGACCACGACCGAGGCCCAATGTAATTTCATCAGGTGCTTGGTATGGTCAGCGTGGTCATGCCAATTAATAAACCGTGGAGTCTCTCGCGATTTGGGTGTGGTCATACCCAAATTGTGGCTTAATTATGCCAAACTCTCTATTTGGCCAGTTTGATCACGCCACCTCCAGGTGTGGTCAGGTCGAATGCAGTTCATTTAAGCTCTTCAGGAAGGTTTTGGCATGGTCATGTCCGGCTTAGGCATGGTCACGCCACTGGTTAGGCGTGGTCATGCTAGACCCCAAAAAAATTTTGGTTTCTAAAAAAGTTAGGCGATGGGGTTTCGAGTTTCACTAGACCTCCGGAGGATTAGATATGAGTGATTATGATCATGGGACCTCCGTGAAGATCGTAGACACATCTCAAGAGAGATCGCGGGAATGAAACGTCTACGTGTGTCGAGTAGACCGGCTCCGTCATGAAGTTTATCTATCTATACCTTAGGCTTAAGGTATGAACACAGTGTGGGGTAACTTCATCGATGGTTCACATCACGGGAATATCTATACAACCAGATACAACCCCGTGTCATAGGAACAAACATCAATGTAGATGATGCTAGCCAATGCCAATTTGACAACAATTGTCTCGGAGCACGACTATGATGATGCAAACCCCAATTATAGTGTTGTGTCACTCAACGAGGATGTCACGTGTATGTCACATGAAAAATGGATGCCAAAAAAGGGCCCCCAATGAGTGTGTTGTGCTGCTAAGGTACGGTACATGTTGGCAGCAAAACACTTTTTATTGAGTTGATGATTGGCTAGTTCATCAATGTAACCTGATCATCTAGCTGGTCTGGAGAATTGGCTAAAAAGTTGAAGCAGGCATGTCAGATGCATAACTTGTCCCAAGAGGTGTGATCTCGATTGAGCTTGACAGAGAGCTTCACATTGATGTCACAAACCTCCTCCTCACTTCAATTTGAACTAAAATTGGCCCTAGCCATGAGCTAGACTAAATGGTGGTTTGAGTGGGTGTTGGAATAGGTTGGAGGCTTGAGAACCCTTAATTTTGATTGAGGAGATTGTCTTGAGGCTCTGGAAATCTTTTAGGAGGTTTAGATTGAGTTGTGGAAAGTTTCATGTCAAGGCCGAAAAGTGTCCTAGATTAGGGCAGTGAAATTAGGGTTTGCTTGTGATAGTGGTAGCTAGAGGACAGAGGGTATCAATTGCTTAGGTCAAGAGGAACACTTTCTCTGTTGAGATGCAAGGATTTGGGAGGCTGAATATCGAGTTTGGTCATGTGCAAAGGCTCTCGGGTTCCTTCTTTAAGTAACCACATGAAAGAGCTTAACTATGATTGGCAAAGCTTGAGCGGCTCCTCAGAGAGTTCACAAAGAGATTTTAGAGGGTTTTGGGCAATGGAGAGAAACTCAGTGACTTGACCAATGTGGTGATCATAGAGGTGAAGGAGGCATGAGAGGAACCTTTGTGCTGATTGGAAGACATTTAGGTGGATAATACATATCAAACTTGATCAATTTAACCCATCAAGAGTTGGTCCAAAGAGGCCTGAGCTAGGTGACATGTGTCCCTTTCTATGTTGAGCTATGGTAGATGGTGCCAAGCTCACCAATTAAGGGTTGGATTTAGTCTGGTTTGGCTTGGTGTGTCATTCATGTATCATGATAGGGGGGTATTGGGTCATTGGTGACCCATTAGGAATGGACCATGGGTCATGGGTTTGGGTTAGGTTTTCTCTTAGGATTTTGAATTTGGGCTAAATGGGTTGGTTTTTCTCTTAGCCTAAACCCTAATGAAATTTAAATATCATCTTAATTATTTAATTAATTGAGTGAATTAGGAGGTTGACCCCATGGGGCAATCGGTTCCACTACATGGAATGGTGTAATGCCCATTTTGGGTGAGACTCAATTGGACTGGGATGTGTCCAGTTGGTCCAAATTTGGGGTATGCCCAATTGGTTTTGACCATCCCAAGGTGCCATCAAATTTTGGGGTCAAAAGGGCAGATTAGGATTTAAGGTGATTTTTAGGGTTTGGTGGGGTTAGGGAGGCCTTTAGTGAGGCTGGAGACTCAATTTAGGTAGGCCCTTCTTTCAGGGTGGATTTTATGGTCAAGGTGGTTCCTAGGGTCCATAGGTAAGCCTCTATGGTTTTGGGTTAATTGGTTGACATGGGGCATGTCTTGCCCATGGTGGTCATTTTTGGTTCCTCATCTGGTCAAAACCCTAAGTCATTCCAACTAAGGCTTTTGACCATATTAAATATGCAGAGATCGCTCTACATCATATCATGTCCCCATATCAGATAGTCGACATATTTACCAAATCCCTATCCCCATCCATGCACATAATCCTCTCTGACAAGCCAACTCTCCAAATCATGGCTCCTCAGCTTGAGAGGGGGAAAATAGAGCCAAACTCGCATGATCCCCACATATAACCTTACGACACCAACCAGGGTGTGGAGCTTGCCTCCTCTGATCCATCAACACAACACACACATTTCCTTTCTCTCTATTTCTAGTATACTTGGAGGAAGATATGTGTCCTAGTTCCTCTATGAAGGAGGCTGAGCTAGAGCAGAGAAGGTAGAAGGGGAAAGTTTGAGAGACGGTGTAATAGCAGAGAACGTGAGCAAAATGATGTAAGAAAATACATCTCTTTTCTATATAGATTTGCTGAGTAGTTTCACTGCATTTTACGCTCATAAAAGCAAGTCTGATGATAGCATGCTTAGCACCATGGAACATAAGAACTAGCACTCAAAAGTGATGACCAAATAAGGTCAATTTTAAAGTAGTCTTCATGTTGATTCTAGGAGTTTTGACAAAAATTGTGTGGAGTTATTTGATTAGGAGCACTTGCTGACAAAACTTTTCAACTCTGAATTTGATTTCATTTATGCTGTTCTTTTAAAATCTTGAGTTATATGCTGTTCATATGCTTATTTTAAACTTAGTGTGATTTATATATACCAACAGTGTCATAAAGGATAACTAAAAGTAAAAGGATAGACTTTTAAATAAAATAGATCTTTACTTAGGAATTTGTAACCTTTATAGAAATTTTCTTAGTGCAGGTAATCTTTTTAGTTCATATATAAATATACTTAATTAAAATGAAAATTAATGACCTAAGCTTATTAAAGCTCTTAAAATGAAAATTAATTTTATATAAATGTTAAACTTACTTATGTTAATTTTGAAATTATGTTATAAATAAGTGCCTATAGGATGCTTACATACAAGTTGTAAGTAAATACTAAAACTAGACATTTTTTTTTAATTTAAAAATCAATAATATCAGTTCACAAACCAATGTGGGACTAAATTCCAACCTACAACGAGTTATTATTGAGAAATTTAGATCCATGCAACTCAATTCTTACGTATTTGCATATCCAACACCTAAACTTCAAATTTTACATTCACACCACCTTATCTATAAATAAAAGGATGTATTTCATTCTTTGAAAATTAAAATTTTGATATCACAGAAATTAAAATTATAATACTTCTGATATGATATGAAAATTTTGGGTGGTAGAAATGTAAAAAAGTAAAGTTTATATGTTGATGTGTATATACATATAATTTGGGTGGTATGCATGTAAATTCCCCTATATTTAAAAGAAATGTACACTCCTAATATATGTTTGTATTAATTTATATATATATATACATATATACATATATATATATATATATATATATATATATATATATATATATATATATATATATAAATAGAAATAAAAATATAAGATAAAATTATAGTTAGTCTGAGGGGTAAATTTATTTATTAATTATTTTGCATACATTTATTATTAGCTTTTTTAATATTTTTTTTTTGTATTTAGTTTGTGTAACATGCACTTTTATGATATTATATTTAATGTGAAAATTTACATTAAAACAAGAAATTGTTTCTCTTAATCTATATAAAAAAATACAAAATAAATTGAAATGCTTGTAGTATTATTTAATTTATCAATGATAAAGAAATTAAAGTCTTAATTTTGAATTATGTGTAATTCTTTTAACTAATTCATTTTTATAATAAGTTTGTCCACCCATGAAAAAAAAGACTGGTTCCACCCCTGACTTAAGTTGTGATTGTAATGAGAGCGATATTCTACTCATCATGTATTACTTTTACAATACACACAAGTGTATATATTTTTTATTTGGATCATGTCATAATGCATCTTACGGACAAATGGTTGTTGTTGGATGACATTTGCGTCATCTACAAGGTGAACTTCATCATGCCATTAACAAACCATTGGGTCACTCTGGTCAAGTCATGTGGAGGGGTCGAGGAGCTAGCCAAATGACTTCCCTATCGCAAATGAATCCTTTTTCTGGAAATTTACATAAGTAGCGACTAATGCTTATGCATTTTATGTATCTCACACCAAAATTTTCATTTTAACAAACATAGCACCCTACCTAGGTTTGAAAAATGTGGGTTTTACTGTTGATAAGTGTGATTAATGCTATTTTGAGTGCTATGTTTGTAAAAATGAAAGTTTTGGTGTCAGATAAGTAATTATATAAAAATTGGGTGCTATGAATGTAAATTCTTTTTTTGGCAGGTATGATTTTTATTTGTTAGATTATTGGGTGCCCAATTACAAAATTTCATCTCTCTTCAAGCATTCATATAGGTAGAGACATATCAACTACTGATTATTTTACAGTATTCCGCATAAAAAGTAGATCAACAAAATAGGACAGTGGGATCAATTGGCCGTGTTTATGGGCTGGCAAGATATTAGGAGACATCACTTCCAGAAGAGCGCAAATAAATAACTCAAACAGTAGTTTAAAATATAATGACATTAATTGCACAACTAAATAATTTTTTAATCATGTGTGTTTATGGTAAAATGAATTTCTTGACAAGAAAAATTCAATAATCTTAAGATTTTTCTATTTTAAGATCATTAAGTTGCTTAATGTTGAAAGAACATACTATGATCAAGAAAATAAATATATGTCATCCAATAAAGTTGCATGAGATTTTAGTTAAAATTAATGATGTGTGCTGGAAGATTAGCAGTAGTAGATTAATTAGTTTGCGTCTTAGCATTGCACGAAAGTCTAAATACACACACACGTAATTGAATTGATAGGTAGAGACACCATAATTTTTTGGTGGAAAAAATGAAGAAGGGAAAACTGTAGGGCTAGCCCAATTGAATTGATCAACGATGAGTTGGTGATTATATGAATAAACTCTTGTCCCACTGGCGGGAAAAGGTTTACACGGTTCCTTGAAGTACAATGTTCGTATGTTGAAAGAATAACTGCACATTGTTTGAGACCTTTTGCAATGAGGAGTATTTGTCGGAGCCTCAGATGTCATCTTTGAGGAGCGTCGTTGCATCGTGGTCAAAACAATGTGTTGCTTCGTAAGATGTTTTTTACTCCGCAATGTTGGTTGTTACTCTGCATAGTGTTTCGTTACTTTGCAACATAGTAGTACAAAGTAAAAAAGAGTTTGAACATTCTGAGATCGAAGATGTCAGCTCTTGAGGAGGAGGTCCAAGAAGGAGGTTGACATTACTGAAGTTGAGCAAAGACTTTAAGAACTTTATTGATTTCAATACCATTATTCGGGATCATGTTCAGAAGGCTCGCAATCATGTATATGACGTTGGGGTTAAGGGGATACAAAAGAAGTGCATCGAGGAGGGATTCATCTGGGGCTTCTTGAAGGGAAGTCGAGAAGTGTAGTTTTTACTAGGTTGTTGTGGACTCAGTCTTCAGAGGACCCTCATTCAAATTTTGATGGTGAGGGTATTGAGAGCAAGCTAAAGAATGTGCTCTCCAACAATGACGGAGGGCATGAGAAACTTGCATTCAAGTAATGTTATGCTTTTCTTTTCTATTTTCTTCATATTCATTATGTTATATTGTTTGAGTTAGACTAACTTATTCATCTTATTTCTTCTTTTTAACTTTTCTTGCATGTTTTATTATGTTTTTTTTTACATAAGTCAGATTGGTATAGTCATTGGTGTGTTATCTAATGATTTTCATTTATTGGTAACTTGCCCCTCAAGAATTTTCTTTTTATTTTTTCACTCATATGTTGTCAAGCATGGTCATGACAATGATTGTATCAACCTCATGCTTTTTTATGGTGTGTGTGATATGTTGTTTAGAGCTTTTGATCTGCAAGAAGGCCGCTATGGGAAGAACCAGCGCTTGTGGCTTTTGACCTTTTCAAAGTTGTACATCAAAGTATGTTTGATACCCATATGGAAGAGGCCAGTGGAAGGCTGCCATTGACTTTTTACCCATACGAGATCGCTAGTTTGAATGTGGCTCACTTATTAACATGTGTGGAACGGGTTGGGTACAATCCGCCAGTGACTTTTAGCCTGTTTGGATTTGTGTATCTAAGTGAGGCCCGATGATATTGACCCGATAGAATAGGCTTGATCAAATCCTTTTAAGATTGATCGTGCTCTGACTAATATGCAACTAAAGTTGCATATTTCTCAGGTCGAGAGCTTAAATTAGTTTGTAAGTGAACCATTGTATTCTTTGAATGTGATATCTGTATAATGCAGAAAGAAAATCAATTTTATTTAATAGACTAGAAGTACATTGACATTTTTGGAGAAATAAATTAAACAACACGACAATGCAAACACAACAAGTCAAGAAAGAAAAACAGAGGACATTATACATGAAATAAAGACTATATGATTGGACTGTTATTAATATTACTTGCAAAAATTCTTTACAATCCAGATTCGAGGCAAGGTCTTTCCCATTGAATCCTTGAGCTCAAAGGATTTTGGTTGGATCATGGCGGCGATGATGTAAGGATCCTCTCTATGGGGGAACAATTTGTTGGGTTGTGAACCATGACCAGCTACTTTCAGACTGTACGTGACTAGATCTCCAACAAAGATAGGTCAAAATTTGACACTTCTATTGAAGTGATGGGCTACCCTCTGATGGTATGAAACAACTCTGAGATGGGCTACATCACGCTTCTAGGAGGCAATCTAGTTATTATTGTAGCTTCTCCTCATTGTTGTCCCAGTTGAAAGCTTAAACTCATGGATTCGGGACCCCAATGTTGATTGAGATGACGACCTCCATGCTAAATCATAAGTTTTAAGGCGCCTTCCTGGATGGATTTTACGAGGTGGTGAGGTAGACCAATAAAATTGAGGAGTTCTTCAACTTACTGCCCTCCAACCTTCTCAAGGCGAGTTTTCAATCCTTTGAGTATGATTTGATTTGTCACCTTCATCTTCTCATAACTAAGAAGGATGTTTAAACCTCAACTGATTCATTGAACATTTTTGTTTCAAGAATTTGATATAGATATAGTCGATAGAAAAAACATTAAAAATCATGCAGCATACCACGTATATGGATTAGAACTGAAAATTTATATTAAACCTCTTAAAGACCTTAATTAGAATTCATTCGATGAACATTTACTTTCTATTTTTGAACAAAACATTCCTTAGTATGTTGACATAGTGGACTGCATAGTTAGTGATATACTCTATTTTAATATATGATATAACCAAAGGGAGAAGATCATTTCTAATATCAGATTTTACTTTTAGGATGAACATTACTTTTTAGATAATATAAGGATCAAATTATTATAATGAGTTTCCCATTAGAAGGAAAACATAAGATTATTATATAACTTGTCATGATTCCAAATTTGGAGGGCATTTCAGACAATTTAGAATAACTTCCAAGAATTTATAATATGGATTTTTCTAGAGGACCCTCTTTAAAAATTTTAATGATTATATTAAGTGTGATTGGTGTCAAGGGGGAGATAATATGTCCTTAAATTATATTTTGCAGATTGACATATTTAATGATTGGGGAATAGAATTCATAGGACCTCTTGTGTGGTCTTTAGATAATAATTATATTTTGGTGGCAGTAGACTATATCTCAAATTAGATTGAAGCCAAATATGATTCACAAAGTGTTTTGATTAAAAAAGAGAATATTTTTAGTAGATTTGGAGCACCTATGGTTATAATTAGTGATGGGGGAAGACATTGCCGCAAGAAAAGAATTGAGATATTTGTGGCTAAATTTAGAGTCAATATAATATTTTTGCTGCTTATAATCCTCTAACAAGTGGATTAACACATGTATCCAACACGAAGAGCAAAAGTAGACTAGAAAAATTATTAATTCAAGCAGAAAGGATCAGTCACTCTGGCTAGATGAAACTTTATGTGCCTATAAGCACAACTCACCCTTAGGAATGTTCCATTATATGTTACTTTTTTAAAAAAGCATGTCATTTTTAAGTAGAGTTAGAGCACAAAAACTATTCGACAATTAATGAATTTAATTATAATTTTAAAGATTCAGCAAAAAAAAGATAATTACAGTTGAACAAATTAAAGGAGATTATATTAAAAGCTTATGAGAATGTTAGGATCTATAAAGAGCGAAAGGAGAAATGACATGACAAGAAGCTTATTAGAAAGAAATTTGTACTTGGAGAAAAGTTTTATTGTACAGTTGAAAACTAAAATTATTTTCAAGAAAACTTAAATACAGGTGGTATGGTCCATTCATTGTAGTAAATATATCAAGGATAGAAAATTTGTTTGGGTGTTGAAGGTTATTGGTCAGAGACTAAAATTATGCTTAGGAAGTGATATGATTAAACTTAAAGAAACTCAGACATTGGTTAACCCAAATAGTAGCATATGATATTATCTGCTTGAAAACGTTAAACCAAGTGTTTTTTGGGAGCAACCCAATTGAATTTGTGTGGGTTTTGCTTTTGTATTTGCTTTGAAAATTTAGGTGTGTCTTGCTTGTGATTATTGATTAATTTTCATGTAATTTGTGATTTTAGGTTGTATTCATTAGTGATTAGTTTTAGTACTTTATTGCTTTTGTCAGAACCTTCTTCTGGTGACCCTCAAATAAATTGTAAGCCTAGAGTCCTTGCGCCACATCAACGACGCATAGGTGTCACATCTAAGTGGATTATGAGAGAAAAAAAGAGAGTAAACTTCCCTGTAAGTGCTTTAAGTTTTAAATTTGGGGAGCATAACACTATTTCATATTAGCTAAAATTTTTCCAACCACTAACCTTAGTGAGATCACGAGGGAGAGAGTGGTGTTAAACTATTACATTTAGGTGGATAAATCAATTGATATAGGAAAGATTATCAATTCCTATATTTACAAAACTCTTAGAGGAGGGTCTACTATAGTGATATTTTGCTTATGTGTTAATGTCATAATGAATTACGAAAATTGGGAAGAGCGGTTTTACCTCATACATGGGTATAATTAGATGGCTTTTGGGAAATTTATGAGTGTTGACCAGCCTAATTCTTTATAGCCTAGTACTTCATAACTTTGACCTAAGGCTTTAGTTGTGTTCACTGCCCTATACGAGTGCCTCAAATTTATTTCTCATGCTCGACATCATGTAGTAGGAGCCGCATCAGTTCATGAGCAATCTCAACACTCTGAACTCCAATGGTAGTACCAATTTGAATATATGTCTCAATACCATGTTGCTTAGTAAGAGCTGCACCACCGCGAGGGAAGGAACACTAGGCCTGATCCGTGCACTTTCCTATTACCTCACATCACAAGCTATGTCAGGAGGAGGATGAGAATACAGAGGAGGAAGATGATGTTCATGATAAAGATATTGTTTGTTGTTGTCAGGAGAGCATTATGATGATTAATTGGAGTGGTGCTGCTTGTTTTGTTTTGTATTTGTCTAGACTTTCTCTAAATTTTATCTGCAAACTATAATTATGGTATGTTTTATATTATAATGTTGTCAATATGTTATGTATTTAGCATGTGATACGTGGTGATTTTCTTAAAGATGCATCGATGTGCTATCATAGATATGTTAACATAATGTTTGTTTTTTGCCACCCTATTTTTTATCCTTTAGTACATGTGTATTTTTAATGTTCATTTTAATTTCTACTCTACTATTTTGTTTTCCTATTCTATTGCATTTGCATGTGTAGTGTTATGAATAAGTTTGAGGGGAGAATATGTGTTAATATTGCTTGAAGTGTTATTATAAATATGTTAACATAATGCTTATTTTTTACCCCTTGTATTTGTATACTCTAGTACATGTGTATTTTTAAAGTGCATTTTATGTTCTACTCTATTATTTCATTTTCCTATTCTATTGTATTTCCATGTATAATGTCATGAATAAGTTTGAGAGGAAGTAGATGTGTTAATATTTCCTTTAAGTAAATTAAAATTCTAACTTGGAATTTACATAAATAAAGTGGTAGTAGTAGTTGAAGATAAGTGAGAATCAATAATAAGTAAAATGTTTGAGTAAAAGTGGCATGGGTTTGATGAAAGATTTAGAAGATATTAGTGATTCACTAATAATTGATCCCTAACTATAGTAATTACTCATCTTTACAATCACTCTTAAACATGTAGTTGAATATTAACTATACATATAATTGATATTTCAATATTATAAATTTTGGTAACTACTTGATTTAAATGAGTTGATTCTTAGTTACTATCTCTCGAACTATAAAATGTTTAGTTAAATTAGGATACTAATAAAATTTTAATTTATAAAGAGGTTTTTCTCTACCTAACCTATTAAAGTGTGGTGGCTATCAAAAGGTTGTGATATGACTTTCTAAAATTAAAATAAATTTGTATTTGTCACAACAGCTCTATGAATAACAGCTTTTTCTACAGCAACATCACAACTGCTTCTTCAAACTATTATAACTTCCTCAAACAGGTCCTTAGAATATTCATAAAAGCTGTTGTTCAAAAATATATATATAGAAGAAACAATAATCTTTCCGCATAAAAGTTGGAAGCACCTAGACAGCCAAAAAATAATGATAACAATAATAAAATTGATCTCAAACAAACTCTCAATCTTTGAGACTATTATTAATTTTTAACAATAAACAAATAACGAAAAAATTTACATTTTAAAACAAAATAAAGAAATCGAAATCGACTTTTCAAATCGAACCCAAATTAACCAGATCGAGCCCAAAGCCTATTTCTGTCCATGTCAATAGTTTCTAGTTGGGGTAGCTGACATTCAACTGCTTTATCCATTCTCTATACAAATTCAAATTTCAGTTCAGATGTTTAAATCATAATTAATCACCCAACAAACAAATTAAATCAAATATTAATTGAACTTAAATAATTCAATCTCATCTTAATTATATCTAATAATTTTTTCTTAAAAGAGATTATAGAAATTAAATTGCGCGTTTGAATAGTGTCATTATAATTAAATTTAAATCAATTTAAGATAGCGGGCCCAATTTTCAACGCTTAAGCAATGCCATACGGCCCAACTAACATCCCAAAAAACAATTGATAAATTAGAATTTGAATGATAAGCTTTTCCTTTTTCGTCAGCAGCGTACTTTTCTCAGATCATGATCCACGAAGAAATTCCCTGCTAGTTTTGCCACGTGACCTCCATGTGCGTTTTTCGGTTGTGGGCCACCAAGTTCCGTTCTGTTGTTCCCGCGGAACTGTAATGTGGACAAGAAGTGGTCCAATCTTTCGAGGCTCACAATTCCAGTACTTTTAGAGTTGGATGACTACTCAGAGTCTAATAATGAGATGTCACGTGTTAAATGGGCTCCATTATTTTTAAGACTTACGATGAGACTCACTAGACATGTGAATATATTTCGAGAGTTTTATATATTAAAAATTTAAAATATTAAATATAATATTTTTATTTAAATGGGCCCGTACATAGCACATAGATATGATCTGAAATTTATTGTTTACAAATCAACTTATCCCCCCTCTTCTATTTTTCAAATTCTATTTAAAATCATAATAAAATTTTTAACACATATTTTTTTATTTTTACCATATTTCTAAAAATTTAATTGTGAAATACATATTTATAATTCTATTCTTATGTATTAATATATGAACCAATCAAATTTTAATTTTTACATACAATGATTTGTCATGATTTGTCGGTAAAAATTAAATTTTAGGTGATTCATGTGTTAACACTCAGGGTTTGGATGGTAGATATGTAAATATTTTTTTAAAATAATTTAAAAATTTACCTATGTGATTAATTTATAAATAAAAGTTTCAAATTGTTTTTATGAAATTATCACTTAAATATAATATTTAATTCATCCTAAATTTTTTACTTATAAATTTTATGAGAAAATTTAAGAGGGTGGTTGAGATGTTATGTTTAAATTTTGATAATTAAAATATTTTATTTATTATTTTAAGAAATTGTTATGTAAAAATTATTATTATTATTATATATATATATATATATTTAAAATAAGGACAATTGCAAATTTCGATGAATATAATTGATATAAACGCATACAGCGACCGCATCGAGACACCCGCTCACTCATTTATGCGACCGTCCCCATACTATTTCTGTCTCCTTTGTCTGAGGAACAGAGCCTCCACTGCTCAGCCTTCGGACTTGATATCACTCTCTTTCTCTCTCTCTCCTCCCTCAAAAGTGCAGCCTTCAGACGATCTCTCTCTCTCCTCCCTCAAAGTGCAGAGCACCTCAGATCCGGCAAAACATTTCTAGAACAGCCGGCTCTGCGATCAGAGGAGGTAAGGGCTTTTGTTTTCTCGGGGTACTTTTCGTGTCAGCAAGTGAAGCTGGTGCTCCTTTTTTTCTATCGCTCTTATAATCTAGCCAGGAAATGCATCTGTTTTCGTTGATCTTTGGGGATCAGGGAGGTCTTTGCGAGGGTAGAGTTGAGATATTTGAAGCTTAGATTTATAATTTTGAAAAGATTTGTCAATGCATCTTTGTTGTTGATTCCTTGGCGAAGATTGCGCTGGTGTCGAGTTTGTCTGGGCTTTTACTCGTGCTATCGGTTTATTTGGTATGGTAAGGTTGCGTTCTTTAAGTTCGTGAGTTGAAGCATTTGTTGGATCTCTGTTATAGTTTTCTGATTTTATCTTATTTGGACGTTTATGTGGTGGTATGGTGTTGTAAGATTAAGTTTAGGTTTTGATTTTCCATTGTTTGTTTTCTTTTACAGTTTGAAAGTTTGCTCTCGAATTTGGTAATTTGCTGTACATGAGCCGTTTCTTTGACCTGTTTACGGGGTTTAAAAAAAGTCGCTATCAGGGAATTTAATGGCGCTGCAATTAGGTGTGGAGTTTAAAAAACTCCGGCTTTGAATCGGTCAATTTGCGCTGTAAATTGGTGATATTTTCCCATGAACCTAAAACACAGGGGCAGGGTTGCTGTGAATCGTATGTAACTTGGCTCCGTGGGATCCGGCATTATTACATGCATCATTTTGGCCATTTGTTGTACTCAGATTTGCACATGGTCAATTATTATTATTATTATTAGAGAAAATGTGGGACAGCTTTTTTCGGATCTATTCTACTCGTCTACTTTGGCTTGGATCAGAGTTAGAATATATGTATATATCAATGATATTTGCTTGATTTGCCAATCTTTTTTACGGACTGTAACTAATTACTCTGGCTTCTTTTCTCTCATAGTTTCAGAACTTGTTTCCATTACGAGATATCAAAACGTTTACTCTGCTTCATTTATAGGAAGATTGCATGCTTCATCAACCTGCTGGAGTACACTGTATTTCAAAGTTTTATAGGTTTTGCTGATGGCGTGAATTTTGATAAGCAATCTTTTTATATAGATTTGCTGGTTGCTTGGAGATTTAAATGGCTATCACTGACATTCGAAGTCAGCTACTAGGTGAAACCACCTGTGGTTCATTACTTCAGCAACTGCAGGTAATTTTGATCCATTTGAAGTACTGTTTGTGACATCATCGAGATTATTGATCTATGAATTGAGCTACCTGTTTTGTATTAACTTAAATTTCAGCAAATCTGGGATGAGGTTGGTGAGAGTGATGAAGAACGTGATAAAATGCTGTTTCAAATAGATCAGGAGTGCTTGGATGTCTACAAGAGGAAAGTGGATCAGGCCTCAAAGTCAAGGGCTCAGCTTCTTCAGACCTTGGCTGATTCAAAAGTAGAGTATGCTAGGCTTCTTTCAGCACTTGGAGAAATAACTTGTGTTGGCATTGTAAGTTATAGATAATTTCTCAAGTAATTAGGTAATATCTGGTTTTATGATTTTTGTTCTTGTTTCCTTGGCTTTTTTAAGGCTGTTTGGATCGTTAGGATATTGTCAATCTTGTTTCAATGGCCAACCTTTGTTGTTTTTTCCTTTTTTTTTTCTTTTTTGCATCATTCATTTTTGTCCTGCCTCAAAATCTGCATCTTATGTCTTACAATAATGTGGGGTTCTTTTTCGTTGGATTAAACTTTTATTCAGTCTTGAAGAAGTGATGGAAAAGTTAAATTTAATCATTGTACAGGGCTAGTATGCATGTTCTATTAGGAAGCAATTCCAAACTCTTATACGGAAGTCTCTTTCAGGATTCAATACAATCAATAAACAGAGTAATAACAAATAGGCCAAGCATCAAAATACACTAGGATTTATGTACTTTGGTAAAATAATAGCTTGTCTCTACAAGTAAGGAGAGATAACTTGATCCGGTAAGAAAACATTTATACAAATAAAAGGGCACTAAAAAATACTTTCTTGTGCAGTCATTCTTACCAGAGAATGAAGGCCCTAGATCTCTCAAACTAAAGAATAAAGAGAATAATAGAGGAGAGTGAATGAACATAAAAGAACCCACTTGAAAATTTCTCCAATGAGTAACTTCCTACATATTTATTGAATCGTTAAAAAATTTCCAACACAATTGTGCTTTCATCGCATCAAAATGGCACTCCAAAATCACAAAATGTTTTTCTTCATTTCCTTTTTGCTTCCTTTCTTATTCTCTCTATTTCTTACTCATTTTCATTTGTCTATTTCTTCTCTACTTATCCAACTAACTACCAAGTTGACAGTTGTCATCATATGTCTAATCATTGCTTCTTTGTATAATCATAGGGAAATTTATACTTGAATTATGCAATTAAAACATTCTCTAAAAGGCTTGCAGATGTGATTTTAGCCAAAAGTAAAGGGTTATTTTTTTAAAATTTATAACAATATTGTTTTTTTTTCCCTTATTTTTCCAAATCATTGAGTATGAATAACAAATTTTTCCATCGATTCAATATCATGGAAATAAATTTTGAATCTTCTTTATGACCCTTCTTTAATCAAATCTCCTCAATCGCCCAAATCTCAATTGGCTGAGCACCACGAAATCTCGTAACGTTAAAATGATGAATAAACTTAACATCAAAGTAGAACTTTGAAGCACATTTGTTGTAGTCCATTGGTATCGAAAGTGTACCTGCAACTGAATTTTTGTACACTAAAGTGACTTTCCTCTTTTTCTGAATGTTGCAGTTAGAAAGCATGCTATTAGGAAAAATTATGCAGCTTGAGCTTAGTCCTTTTTATAATCTCCATAAGTTTTCCCCTCAACTTGTGCCTTTGTTATGAAAGTTGACATGTTTAAAAAGCCAACCTTTTTTTGTTTTATTAAATAACAATGCTTCCAAAGAAGATGATGAAACCAATGTAACTTCATTCAAAGTTTTACTCAGCCACACATAGAATCCACAAACTTATTTTACTTTCAAGTAATGAATACGCCCGTGTAAACTTTAAGGACTGCAGCATCCTGGAGAACACTCATCCCACTTCCCGGACTGCTCTTGAAGATAATTGATTTTTTGTAAGGTGTAGTATATACGCCAGTCATTCCTATTTATGTTGGATTACATCAGGGATTGGCTTTAAGCCCGTATCTTTTTTCTTTGGTTATGAATGGTCTTACTGGACATATACAGGAGGGATGTACCTTGGTGTATGTTTTTTGCTGATGATATCCTTCTCGTGGATAAGACGAGTGAAAAAACCCAGGAAAAATTTGAATTATGGAGGTCAACATTAGAGTCTATAGGCCTTCATTTGAATAGAACTAAAACTGAATGCATAGAATCTAATTTTAGTATTAGTAGCTCTAGTGAAATAAGTGTAAATTTGGATGATCAAATTATTAAAAGGTGTGAACGATTTTGATATCTCGGGTTTGTTGTTCAAAGCGATGGTGATATAGATTGGGATATTAATAGGAGAATTCAAGTTGGTTGGTTGAAATTGATGAATGCTTCGGGCCTTTTGTGTGATAGAAAAGTACCGCTTAAACTGAAAGGAAAAATTCATAAGACGGTGGTGAGACCTACAATTCTCTATGGCTCTGAATGTTGGTCTTTAAAAGAGAATCATAATACTAAGTTAAGTGTTGCCGAGATGAGAATGATTAGGTGGATGAGTGGCTTTACACTTAGAGACAAAATGCGAAATGATTATATCCATGATAGGGTTGGTGTAGCTCCTGTGACGAACAAAATTAGAGAAATTCGTCTTAGATAGTTTGGTCACATTAAGCGTCGACCATTTGATGATCCGATTAGGAGAGTTTATGTTTTAGATTCGACTTATATTAAATGTAAATATGGCACTAAATAGGTCGCAATGAAGAAAAAGGATTCATGTAGTCGACCCCACATAGTGGGATTAAGGTTTTGTTGTTGTTGTACTATATACTCCAGTCAATTTTATAACAAGACGAGAATGAATTTTCAATCTCATAGTATCATTACCAATTGTCTTGCTCATTGAATTATTTCCCCATGCAAAATTAGCCATTACGATATATGAAAAAATTTACTTATGACGACGAAAGGGGCAGAGAAGTTGAATCCGAGATCCACTTATCATTACATCAATCTTTAGTAAACAGAAGAGCATCCCTTAGATCCGGACTTGACCAATTTGCAATAACACTTAGTTATTAGCCTATCTACTTGGCAAAAAATAAATAAATAAGTTATCCACCTGGTAGTTTTTATCGTCATGTTAATTTTGTCCTTTTTAAATATTGACTCTTCTATTGTTTTTTTTTTTAGAATAATCTCATTTTTTTCTCTATTCGACTTGCTCCTGCCAATCTTAAAGGTAGAATCCCTAATGGTCTCTTTTAAGCTAATATCGTCACCTTTTTTTTCTCTTACAACGTCAAGGTTGGAAATCATATCCTTAAAAATTTAAGTGTAATATAAATATTTTTAATTTAATTATGTCTTTACCATACAGTATAATGCAACAAATATAGCTATGGCAAATAATTCAAGGATGACAAAGATTGTTTCTCATCAATAGCAATTACATCAACATTTTTTAAAAATTTTTTATGTTGGAATTAAACTCATTAACATGTGATTAAATGGTGCATTTAATATTGGAATTAAACTCATTAACATGCGATTTAATGGTGTATTTGAAGCAAATATAGTCTCTTGTTTTGATAAGGTTTGTTGGATAGGCTTTCGGTAATGCATAAAAACTCCAATTTGAGTCACAGTACCCTTGCAGATTTTTTTTCTTTTGAGTCCTCCACAAGACCTCATTCACCAAACATATTTGGGCCAATGGGAGAGCTTTTTAATTAATCTCTATTATATGTTTTCACTCATAGACTTGGTCGTGTTAAAATTCCCTTTGAGTTCTTTCACAAATTCTTATTAATTCAACACACCTTATATATTGGTTCTCTAAAATTTAATACTCGTTGAGCAATTAAACTTCTCAACCTCATACTTCATATCCATCACTTTCTGCATTGATATGATGTCAATTGTTAAGAAAAAATGCTTTTGTGAAATTGCCTGCCAAAAGTGGATCATGAAGACGGTAATAATAGACCAAGCACCGCCAAAAATATTAAGATTTATTTGGTTCTTCTTAAATATAGCTTTCATCTATAAAAAAGGACTCAATCTATTATGGAGAAGCAATTAGGTTTATAAATAAAATGGAAACTAAAACACAGTCCTCCCTAAAACCTAGATGCATCCAATATCGCCAATACAGTGCAGACTCGAATCTTCCAAATTGAATAGAAAAGTGAATAAAATAAAATAAAGGAGATATCAAACAAATAAAATTAATTAATTCCAGTATTTACTTAAATATTTCTTAAAATGGTACCTTCCAGCATGTTTATAGATTCAGAAGTTTTGGGCAACCATGCGTTGATTGCCATCAATATCCAGTAAAAAAAATGTTCTTTCCCCTCTTTTTTTATTTTTATTTTTTTGAATCTCTCTAGTTCTGCTTTGCACTCGTATTTTTTTTTTTTTTTCATATGCATCTAGACAGCTCTCTGGTTCACATTCCCAACAAGGATATGAATAATTGCTCCTTTTTTCTATAATTATATTCATTGAGATAATAAAGAGGTAATTTTCAAATCTTATTGAGATTTAAATTTTGAATTGAAGTGATTCAAAATAACAAACCTAACAAATTTTATCCAAATAAGATACTTGATAACTTGTTTTAATATCTAAACTATCTATTTTTTTATCTTATCAAAATTATTGATAAAAATTCCTAAGATTATATTTCTAAAATTTATCTCACATTATACTTCACTAGCCCGAGAAGTCAACTGGAACAATTAAGGAACAATTAGCGGCCATTGCACCAGCGTTGGAACAATTATGCAAGCAGAAAGAAGATAGGGTGAAGGAATTTGCTGATGTACAATTACAGATTCAAACTACGTGTGCAGAAATAGGCGGAACTCTCAGAGTAGGCGAAAAAGTGGGGATGCCAGTGGTTGATGAGAATGATTTATCACTGAGAAAACTGGATGAGTTTCAATATCATTTACAGGAACTTCAAAAAGAAAAGGTACTAATTTTAATGTAATTAGTTAGCTTTTCTTCCTTGATAGTAGTAATTATATTTTAAAATTCATTATTTCTATTTGACAGAGTGATAGATTGCATAAGGTTCTTGACTTTGTAAGTTCTGTGCATGATCTTTGTGCTGTCTTGGGAATGGATTTCTTTAGCACTATAACTGAAGTGCATCCCACTCTGGAGGATTCTATTGGCGTGCAATCTAAGAGTATAAGCAATGATACTTTATCGAATCTTGCTAAGACTGTTGCAGCCCTTGAAGAAGATAAGAAACAAAGATTGCAGAAGGTGCGGATCATTGGTTCTCATTGATTCCTTATATTTGTATTATGGAACATATTATACTCTTTTTTATTTCTTTTTTTTCCATTATATTGCTAGACTTACGAAAAACTTTCTTTGCATGGTGGGTTCTTATAGTGACTTCAACGTGTGCTCTATAAATTGTAAATCCCATTTGCTCAAGCCTCTTTTTGGTCTTCTTTAATGAATAATATTTCATCATCTTCTATTTTGAAGATCCTGTAATGATGCTATGAAGGTTCCTTTGAGAGTTCCATGAGGATCCTATCTCTTGTGATGATTCTATCAACTTTGATCCGAGCAACGACTGACCCATTTGCCAATCTCTCGACTATCCTCAATCATCATGAAATCTTATTCTACTACAATTTTCTATAGTTATTAGCCAGCTTTTGGTTTGAATATCTATAATCTTCTTGTATCGTACAGGCCGGCGATTTTCTTTTCTATGCCATCCTAAATTTGTTGGGGGGTGCTAGTTTTATTATAATATTATATTATCATATTAATATTATTATGTTATTATATTATTATATATGCTTATTATTTATTGAGAATCTATAGTATTTATTATTGTAATATGTTACAATTATTGGGATATTTTTCTTTTTAATATTTTCTTTTTTATATTTTCTTTATCACTCTCTTCTTTTACTTATATATAATCATTTTATTTTGTACCATAATCAATCGGTAAAGTTGTCATTTGTTATTTATGTCTGATGCACGGTAACGACAACATATATGTAAGTTTGAATATAGATCCTTATGCTGTGCATAATTTGCAACTAGCTCCCTCACTTCTTAAAATTCATGCTGTTAATCTGTCATTTTGCCTAATAAGCAAGTGGGTCCATTTATGATTTCAAATAATTTCTGGATCGCATCAATTTCAGTTGATATTGAAGTGACCTTACTTGCTTTTTCAATAATTTCTATAGCAGAAGGAATCGAT
Organism: Phalaenopsis aphrodite; assembly: GCA_003013225.1. NCBI lineage: Eukaryota > Viridiplantae > Streptophyta > Magnoliopsida > Asparagales > Orchidaceae > Phalaenopsis > Phalaenopsis aphrodite. Next base: position 728,390 of record NEWO01000046.1, read on the forward strand.
CTCTATTGAATATTAGTATATATATTGCGTAGCTCCTATCCATATGTGGAAAGGAGGGAACAAGAAAGGAATATAAAATAACGTCATTCATATGAAAATTCTATGATCGCAAATGATATAGATATTTGCTATGTGTAACGTGGAAATAGTGGAATTTCTGTCCCGAATGATTTTCGTACCTGGTGAAAAGGTAAACTTGAAGGCTTAAAAAATTATGGATCTTGATTCAACTAATTAGGAGAATATGTAATGAGATAATAGTGGCATTTCTATCGTAAATGAATTGCGTGCTAGTTGCAAAGTTGAACTTGAAGGTTTAAAAAAAATTATGGATGTTGATGACACCGTAATGAAAAACGAGGGATATATTTGCAAGATTCTCTCTTTTTTTTCCAGAGTTCGTATAAGAAAAGTACAATGATCCTTGTGATGAATCATATACATAGTTATCAATTTAGGAAACCATTTTCGGAGATGTTTTTGCTTAAAGACATTGTTTTATATTTTTTTCAAGTTGTGAACTGTCTCTCTTTCTAAATTTATTAACGAGCTTTCTATTTTCTAGCTGCAAGACCTAGCAACTCAACTATTTGATCTTTGGAATCTAATGGACACTTCAGCCGAAGAACGGAGTCTTTTTGATCATGTCACTTGTAATATCTCTGCTACTGTAGATGAAGTCACTGTTCCTGGAGCTCTTGCCCTTGACCTGATTGAACAGGTTAGCAGTTTCTGCTAGTTTGTTCGGCATTGTATCTGAATTTGGGCATTTACATACATAACACCAAATTCTAATGTATTTACACATCTAACTCCTAAACTTTGACTTTTACATTTATACCACCCAAATCTTTCATATCACTTAAAAAAACCATCATTTTGACTTTTAAAAAGTGAAATTACACTTTTCATGCCTAGTTAAAAGTGGTAAAAATATAAAAATTAAAGTTTTAGGTGTTAGATTTGTAAATACATTGGAATTGATTGGTATGTATGTAAATCTTCCTAAATTTATTAACTTGATGCATCTTATTCAGGCTGAAGTTGAAGTTGAAAGGTTAGACCAGTTGAAGGCCAGCAAGATGAAGGAAATAGCTCTCAAGAAACAAAGAGAACTGGAAGACATATTCGCTCTTGCACACATCGAAATAGATTCGGATGCTGCACAGGAGAAGATAATGGCTCTTATTGATTCGGCAAATATTGAGCCCTCTGAGTTGCTAGCAGACATGGATAATCAGATATCTAAAGCCAAAGAAGAGGCGCTGAGCAGAAAGGAAATATTGGATAAGGTTGACAAATGGATGTCAGCTTGTGAGGAAGAGAGCTGGCTTGAAGACTACAATAGGGTAAAATTTTATAATATTTATATTGCATTCCTTTACATGAGATTTATATGAGTTTTAGCTAAATACTGAACTAGCTCTACAAAAGTCAGCTCACTGATTAATTTTCAATTGTATCTGGGAACCGTATTAATCATCAAATCTAATAAAGGCTGTATTTGTTTAGGATGAGAATAGATATAATTCAAGCAGAGGTGCGCATTTGAACCTCAAACGTGCAGAAAAAGCTCGCATATTAGTCAACAAAATTCCAGGTGACATTTTAGCTTTCAGTCTTAAGTTCAATGTTCTTGTTATTTTACCTGTAAGCACTGGAATCAACTGGGACAAGTTCTCATAAAGTGAATGTCATATTATGTAAATAAATGAGGCATTTACATACATACACACACTATTCTTATGTATATACATATCTTACACCTAAACATTCAGATTTACATGCATGCCACTCAAATTTTTAACTTCACGTCAAAAATACCGTCATCACTATCTTTTTAAGAGTGAAATACATTTTTGCATGCATAAATTTATGACACCAATATGTTGCAAGTGTAAATTTTAAACTTTAGGATTTAGATATGCGAATTCATAATAATTGTATGTTATCTATGTATATTTCCCTAAATGATTACTGCCAAATAATTCACTGATTTTATGGAACACATTGGTGTCAACCTAATAACTTTTTTGGAATTATTCATGAATATTTCTCCTGATAACAAAAGCTGCCATTTCCTTAACATTGCTTCACTTGTGGACGCTCTGATGAATTTTGTAATCCTTTAATGCTTCTCTTACTTGTTCAAGTGGCCTTTAATACCCCCTAATCTGTGCTTGACTAATAATATTGGAAATAACCAACATTTTTGAGCAATCAAACATGCTTATATAGTTTGTTTGACTAATAATGTATGCGATTAAGATTTTATGCACAAGTTTTAGTTAACCAACAATATTAATCGTTGCTTATATGCCAATCAAATCTCTAAACTAAAATTGTTTTTTCAGCTCTTGTTGATACACTAGTTGCCAAAACTCGTGCTTGGGAAGAGAGCCGCGGAATGTCATTCACTTATGATGGTGTTCCTCTTCTCGCCATGCTCGATGAATATGCTCTACTCAGGCAAGAAAGAGATGAAGAGAAACGAAGATTGAGGGTAATCCTAACTTTCATTTATCCCCATCTTATACTATCTTAAAAGTAAAAAATTTAGCTTTATTGTCTTTAGAAGTAATTCAGCCATTCTTAGTTTCTCATACTATAAACTTGCTCTACAATGCTGCGAGAAGACTACAGCAGTTCTGGCTGAGAATCACCTTATTTGTAACTTTATAGGACCAGAAGAAATTCCAAGAGCAGTACAGTACAGATCATCAAGAGTCTGCTTTTGGATCCAGAATCAGTCCTGGTCGAATCTCTGGTTCTAAGAAAGCCATCACGCCTCGTTCCAATGGCAGTGCTTCGAATGGGGCTCCGAATTTGAGTCGAAGGCTTTCGTTGAATCAGGGAGTCAATAGCAATGGTGTGAGATCTGGAAGCAAGGATGGTAGAAGGGAGAGTGCTCGGCCTTCGGCCCCAGTGAACTATGTGGCTATCTCCAAAGAGGATGCAGCTTCTCTTGTTTCTAGTAGTGATCCGCCTGTTTCACCATGACCTTTTTTTTTTCCTTGTAGAATGCGTGATGCTGAGTTATTTTATGTATGGATAAGGTGTGTTATTAGTGGAGTCTTAGAGACTAGGCTGAGGTATTTTATTGATTCGTCTGGAGTAGTGTGTTTAATCTGACGAACTGTACTGATAAAGTAGCTTTGAGTGTTTACCCTGTCTCATATTTATACATAAGCAGTTGTGATTATTGTTCCAGGTGGAAGGTGATTGCTCTTGCTTTATATATTGCAACTCACCTGCAAGGAGATGCTCTTTATATGTGGTTGCAGGGTTAGTTAAGTAGAGGGTCAAAAAACAAGTAGGCATTTAAATGCATTCAACACAATTCTGATGTATTTACATATCGAACACTTCAAGATTCATATTTATATGCATATGGCTCAAATCTTTAGCATCACATTACAAATACCATCACACTATCGATTTAAAAGTAAAATGTGCATTTTAATGCAAAGGTTTCTGTAATAACATGAAATATATATTTGCTTTTCTTCATTGGACCGGGTCGGTTCAGCACATTAGCCCAAATTGGACACCCCAACGCCATAAAAATGCTCCATACATAGCTTGTCTTTCTTAATTTTGTAGAAATATGGGGCAGTTTTAAAGTGAAGGTATTTATGCTGAGTGAGAAAACATTTATTCATGTAATTCTTGGAAGTCCTAAAAATGCTCCATATTGATCTGGAAAATAATAGTATAGAAATTGAATTTTCTTTCCTACTTCAAAATAAGATTGGTAAGAATTTGGTCTTCCGTGGATTATATTTAATTGTTCAATCATCATAAGCTTGAGATCAATCATTAGATAATTTTGACTATGACTATAGATAGTATTTTTTTGTGGAGAATGTATGGTTATAGTAGTATGCTTTGAGATTTAGCTAGTTTAATTCATAGTCATTTAATCGTAAAATATAACAATAATAATAATAATAATTTATAAATATAAATGTATGCATTATATATTAATAATTGAATGGATCTTGTGAAAGATAATTCTTATGATGGATGATTAAGGTTGCATTAACCCATTTGAAAGCTATGCATATGTTTTGTATATATTGAAATCAACGAATAATTCATGATGTTTTAAGATCAATTATTAAAGATTAAATTAGAGGAAATTAAGAATATTATTTATTAGAAAATTTTATTCAATAGATCATTGGATGGCTTGTTACTTTGATGTATAAAGCCTCAGTGGATAATTTATTTAGATTCTTTTATGTATAGGGAAAATCGTGCCTCAGAGAGGAGATCTTTGGTGATTTCCTACAAAGTAATGGATAAGTGTGCCCTTCCTTGTTTGGGGCATATTTCTTGTTACCTTTCGGTGTGTTTTATTATTTATGATTACATATGAAATGTGCTTATTTAGCTAATGTATTTCATATTTTCATGTTGATATGACGTGATGGTTGGCTTTAATTTGACTAATTGTCAAACAAATTTTATACATTCAATTTAACTTAGTAGTTATGATATTTAACTTCGCATTACTCATGTTGAATGCAAAGCGTTGAATGCAAAGCCTTTTAATTCTTATCAATTATGGTTATAGATATGCATAACAATGACTCATTGCTGATAATATTCTTGAATATGTTTGGCATGCAATGCATGAAATGTGCATAATTTCTATATTTTCCTTTGTAGCATGCCCAAGAATTGAAGCGGTAGGAACCGTGAGGAAGAGGTGGAGAGAGAAAGAGAGGGTGCGCGACGACTTGCCCTGCTGGGGTAAACTAGGGTATTCCCTATATTTGTGGCCCATTTTATAGATGTTACAAAAGTGAATGTGAGAGAGTCTCCCTACAGAAGAAGGGTCTAGAAAAAAGAGCCTAAAAGTTATTAATACATGGTATGGTCCCCATATTTTTAAGAGAGAGGGACAAAAGATAAAATTATATGTTTTACCCCTATTTTAGAAAGGTCACACAAGGTATTATTATCTTTTTGCCAGTCTGAACCATTTGCTCAGCAGATCCTTGAGTCAACCAACTGAGTTGGTTTCGGCGTCTTTTGTCGGGGAGCCAATCAGCTTTCGTTTCAGGAAGCTAGTTGGTTCTTGAGTGGGGTGGTCAAACAGCTCTCTAGTGGTCGATCATCCTGCTTAATTATTGTTCCTCATCGATATTTTTATGATCTTTGGGGAAAGTTGTAGAGAGAGCTTTGAGTTGATACTTAGTAAATTTTTGGAGGTGCTAGACCATTGTTCGATTGTTTATTTTAGATGGATCAACATGGGTGTCACTCCCTTGTCGGCCTAGATTTCCCTTTGGCAGGTGGCAGTCGGTCAGTTGTTGTTCGGATTCATGACACCTTAGAGCTTTTCATCAAGGGAAATACTGATGTCTCGAAATTTGTGTTGATATATTTTTGGATTACGAGTTCACTAAATATACAATTAATTGAAACAAACTGAAGGACGAATGTTGAATTAAAAATTAACACAAAGGATGGATGAAGCAAAATGCATCCTAAAACCTATTTAGTATGATACCCACATCATCATTAGTAGTTATATGTAACTTTATTTTGATATATTTTTCTAATACATGCCTTCAAAAATCAAATAATGGCGAACTTTTAAGAATCTTGAAAGGATAATTACCAAAATAAGCAAAAAGGTTATGAGTGTGCATTTTCAAGTAATTATAGTTATATTGATGTCTGATAGTGATATTTTGAAGTTTAGTGAATCTAATTAAAGCTACCCTTTAAATTGAGATCTTAGAAAAACTTCTTAACCATCGCTAGATAAAGATGCCCATGAAAAAATTTCTTAAATAGAGTGAACTCAATCGGTGTTAATAACTAAGATCATCGTCGTTAATTTAAAAGATGATAGAGAAGATTAAAGCTTCCTCAAGCTCATAAAGCTGCTCACTGCCAGCCCCCAGTCGGCCTCCTTCAAACTGTCATCGTTGCCGCCCGCCGTCGCCATCATCTATGGCATTTTGTATTGATTTCATTTTTCTTCAAATAAAATGCAAAAATTTAAAGGCTTGTATTTGTTTTACAACAATCAAGACATATCTAAAGTATTTCATATACATTACATTTCAATTAAGACACATTTTTTTTAAAATTAGAGTTCCTTTTTCAGCAAATCAAATGGCTCCTAAATCTCAAATTTAATGAATTCATATGTAAATACGCATATATCGATATACAGGAATTTCAGAGTTAAATTTTATCCCGTCAAATCTAGCTCATGTATCGAAGTGGTTGAATCAAGCTCAGATGCTGAAGTGACTAAATTGAGCTCTCTTGCCAAAATGGTTGAAACAAGTCCACTCGCTAAATTGATTGAATCGAGCGGATCTATAGAAGAGAAACTATCAGAAAAAGTCATGATGACTAGTAGAAAGCCATGTAACCGACAAAGGCACTCATTCTTCTCTTATTTAGGAACGTCGCCTGTTATTGGGGATTTTGTCCCATCACTTAGATACTGGTGATAGTCGACATACCTATAGTTTTGACATTAGCCGGCAATATGTCACAATCTCAACACCACTATCCTAGCAAGATGTCAGGAGAAGGTCAAAGATGTAGTATGTGATACACTATTAAGATTAGTATAGAGCTTGCTCCTCTTACATGTATAGAAGCAGGGAGAGATAATAAGAAAAGGACATTAGAATCTAGGCTTCTTCCCTCCTCTGAATTCTCGTCTTGATCTTCAATTAAGGGATCATTCTCTCCTCTCTTCAACTCTTTTGGGTACTCTTCTCTTTTGGGTACTCTTCTCGTAGCACATGAATTTCTATCAAGTTGTATGTACTCAAGAATACTTAGAGAACACTGCGGCTTAAAAAGGATTCAACAATGAGAAAATGGATCCAAACAACTTGTACCACTTCTACTAACTATGTATCTTCTTTTTCTTCATTTAAAGTTTAAAGTTTAAAAATATATGTCAAAGGAATTTAACTAAATTAACATGAATCATATCAAATAAATTTATAATATTTATTTTCTGTTATAGTTTATCTAATTATTATTATCTATATTTGTCTATTTTCAATGATTTGATCGTGAGACGCGTACATGTTCATATTCGTCAGGTCAAAAAAATAATCTAGGGGTAAATTCATAAAAAACAAAATTTTGAGTGATATACACGTAATTCCGTATTTGTAGTTAAACATACATAAAAAGTATTATGGCCCTATAGTTGTAGAATGTCAACCGCTGGAAAAAAAACACTGCTTCATGTATCATGGCCTGAATTCCTTGAGTTTGTTTTAAAGTTAATTTGATTTTTGATGATTTCAATTCAGACGATTGTTGCGAATTTAAGAGTAATTTGGTTAGGGAGATTTTAATGTACTGTATTCCAACTAAAGGGTTTTGAAATTTCTAATATTTGATTAGTTGATTATATTTTCAAAACATTGTTTGACAAATATGAACCATATTTTTAGTTTATTTCGCTGCATTTTAAAATTACTTGATTCTACAATTTCAAAATATGCAGTTTGTTGCCCTTGTCTTTGTAAGTGCACATCACAAAGTTTTTTTCCCCTCACATAATGAAGATCCTTCATAGTGAGCTCCTATTATAAACTCCTCTTTTTTACACATAGTCATGATGCTCATCGTCCCGAGTCTCATAAATTTCCATCACAATGTAGGCTCCTAACAAGCCTATGAGGCCAACAATGCTTACCCAATGAATTGCCTTCACAAAGCCTTGGCAAGCACCCATCAAAATGAGGAGCACCCATCAAAATGTCCTCATTTAATTCACAGGCCATCAATCCCTGGCCAATTATCTCCCATACTGTTTTCAGGTTTATTTTATGTTGCAGAATCTACTACCAAGAGAACCGCTGGACAGCAAAAAAGGAAAACGAAAACTGCAAAGAAAATGCAAACAAGAATGCCCATAACTTATGTGATTCAGTCCATAAGACCTACATTCACGGGAGGGAATAAAAAAAACTTGAAGATCACACCACACAATTTCAATAACAAACGAATCTCCTCTAACTCTCTATCTTGATCTCGATACAAGCTTTTGTGGTTCCTCACCTTGCTCTCCTAATTTTTCTCCCTCTTGACCCTCTCAACTTATATACATCATTACATAAGACCTACATTCACGAAAGGGAATCAAAAAACAATTCATTTGGACAATCTTGAAGATTACACCACACAATTTCAATAATAAACAAATCTCCTCTAACTCTCTATCGATCTTGATCTTGATACAAGCTTTCTTGGTTCCTCGCCTTGCTCTCATAATTTTTCTTCCCCTTGACCCTCTCAACTTATATACGTCATTACATATATATAGACAATGATTCATACAATATGACCGGTTAAACACATGTCATAGCCAAATGACTAATGTACCTATTAGCTATAGAAAATTTCTTATAAACTATGACATCGTCTTAATTCACCTAATTGAGAGTCATCATAACATCTTTTTAATGAAATATAAAAAAATAATACCCTATGTTTCACATACATTATATATAGTTGAAACTACATTTAGAATACACAGGAACTATTAAGTATTTGCAAACAAATAGCTGTTTAATGGCTAGGATAAGATGAGTATCTCTAAATTATGGTCAATGTAGACAAGAGCCGTTCTGTGTATAGGATAAGATAAGAACAACTCTAAATTATGTTCATTGTTGTCATATATTTCTTAAGATCCATTTTCGTTGAACAAGACCAAGCAGATATTTAGGTCACGAGAGCTAAACTAACGCAAGAACATTAGAACAGTAAATTAAATCCGGAAATTGAAAGACATTAGGAAAAAGTACTGCTGACCAACGCAACATTGACGTCAGCGAAAACTAAAGCACTGAAAGAAAACTGTCAAGTTCCAATTCCACTCTCAAAACATTCCCGATAGAAGTCTGCAATTTAGCTAAGCGAGCAAGCTTGCCTTTACCTTCACGAAGCTGCAAAGCTTAGAACTGAACTGAAGCAGATTATCAGTCCACCTCCTCCATCTTGCTTCCCTCAGCATCCTCCTCAAGAGTTGGCATGTCAGCATCACCATCGCCAGAAGCTTCTTCCTCATCCTCATCAATGCTCAGACCAAGCTTGAGCATTCTGTGAATCCTGTTGCCAAAGGTGTTGGGATCGTCCAGGCTGAAGCCAGATGTTAGAAGAGCAGTCTCAAAAAGAAGCAACACAAGATCCTTCACAGACTTGTCATTCTTGTCAGCATCAGCTCTCTTTCTGAGTTCCTCCATTATCGGATTCTCTGGATTGATCTCCATTGTCTTCTTGCTTGACATGTAACCAGACATGCTGGAGTCCCTAAGAGCCTGAGCCTTCATGATCCTCTCCATGTTAGCACTCCAACCATACTCCCCAGTCACAAGGCAGCAAGGGGAGTCCACAACACGATCTGAAACAACCACCTTCTCCACCTTCTCACCAAGGACGTCCTTGATTACCTTACACAAGCCCTCAAACTTCTGTTTAAGATCTTCACTCTTCTTCTTCTCATCCTCAGTCTCATCAAGCTTCAATCCCTCCTTGGTTGCAGAAACCAACTTCTTGCCTTCGAACTCCTTCAGTTGCCCTACAGCATATTCATCAATGGCATCTACCATATACAGAACCTCATAGCCCTTCTTCTTCAATTTCTCAAGGAAAGGGGAGTTCTCAACAGCCTTCTTGCTCTCTCCGGTGATGTAGTAGATATCTTTTTGACCCTCCTTCATCCTTGTGACATAGTCCTTGAGGCTGGTCAACTCATCTCCACTTTTGGTGGAGTTGTACCTCAACAGTTCCGCAATCTTTGACCTGTTTTGACTATCTTCATGAATGCCAAGCTTGAGGTTTTTTGAGAACGCTTCATAAAATTTGTTATAATCCTCCTTGTTCTCAGCAATCTCAAAGAAGAGCTCAATGCATTTTTTAACGAGGTTCTTGCGGATAACCTTCAGTATCTTATTCTGCTGCAGCGTTTCTCTAGAGATATTCAAGGGAAGGTCCTCAGAGTCAACGATACCCTTGACAAAGCTCAAGTGCTCCGGGATTAGCTCCTCGCAATTGTCCATAATAAAAACACGCCTGACGTAGAGTTTGATGTTGTTTTGCTTCTTCCGAGTATCGAAAAGATCGAAAGGTGCTCTCTTGGGAACAAAAAGTATGGCCTTGAACTCAAGCTGACCCTCTACAGAAAAGTGCTTGCAAGCAAGATGCTCCTCCCAGTCATTGGTCAGGCTCTTGTAGAAAGCAGCGTACTCTTCCTTCGTGATCTCTTCAGGCTTCCTCATCCAAATGGGCTTCTGCTTGTTCACCAGGGACCACTCGTGGGAGACCTCCTTGATCTTCTTCTTCTTCTTTTCTTTCTCTTCATCAACATCCTCAACTTTTCCTTCTTCGTCTTTCTTCTCATCCTCATCCTCATCGTCAGAAATCTCCTTCTCGGTGGTCTTTTCAGTCCACAAAGAGATGGGGTAACTGATAAATTCAGAATGCTTCTTGATGAGATCCTTTAGGCGGCGTTCTTCAAGGTATTCCAGCTTTAAAAAAAAAAAAGATTTGATAAGCAAGGATTCATAAAAATTACATAGAAAAAGCATCAAGAAGTATATTTTCACTTATTAAAAATCAGCTCAAACATTGTCAAATGTACAATCATCATATAACTAGTTAAGTATTAAAACTAAACAGTTTACATTTTCCATTGGAAGACATGAACGAAAGCTTCTGTGAGTTTTGTGAGTTGTATAATTGGCTGAGTAATATCAATTTAAAAATTTTGGAGAACTACAAGTAAGAAGTAACATGGCTCACAAAATATTCTCAACTTAAAAATTCAATCCAAGTATAAAGACATGATCAGATAACTAAATCACTCTCCATATATTTGAAAAATATCCAAATGTAATCATGTGCAGCATGAAACTTTTATCCATAAATTTTCTCAACAATTATATATATTATAGAATCTCTGCTATGGTAAACAGGTGTACTTTTTGTAGCAATATAAATAGATTGCAGACAACCTAAACTAACACAAATTACATAGATAACTCGTTGCCATATCAACATATCAGAGTTCCTACTCCAAGCTTGCCTAACTAGATACATCGCCTGCTAAAAAAACGTCAATAATTCCACACTAATCAACAAAAGATCATAGAAATATATAAGATCTATAACAAAAGAAGGCTGACAGCTCTCAGAAAGCTATTTTTCATGCAATCTGATCAACAGAAAATTAATACAATGAAAGCACAAAGGTGGATAATTAAAAAATCAATTAAAAGCTTACAGAATAAAAGATAGTCAATACCTGATCATCCTTAAGGAAAAGTGTTATCTTTGTCCCGCGTCCCAAATTCTCACCGGACGTATCTCTCGTCACAGTGAAAGATCCTCCAGCCTGCGACTCCCACACGTACTGCTCGTCGTCATTGTGCTTGGTAGTCACTATAACCCTCTCAGCCACCAGATAAGCAGAGTAAAAACCAACACCAAATTGACCAATCATGCTAACATCAGCTCCAGCAGCCAGAGCCTCCATAAACTCCTTGGTTCCTGACCTAGCAATGGTGCCGAGGTTGTTAACAAGATCAGCTTTTGTCATGCCAATACCGCTGTCGATGATAGAGAGCGTGTTGCTAGATTTATCAGGAACGATATGGATGAACAACTCAGGCTGGGCATCGAGCTTGCTCTTATCCGTTAAACTTTCGAAACGGATCTTATCCAGAGCCTACAATGAATCGACAAAAACAATATAAGAATCATGGATTGGGAAAAAAAATAAGGCATGTTACATCATATGGGCATAGAAGGAATCGATACATCGGAAGCGTTGCTAATAAGCTCTCGCAAGAAGATTTCCTTATTGGAGTAGAAGGTGTTGATGATGAGACTGAGAAGCTGGTTGATCTCAGCCTGGAATGCAAAAGTTTCGCCCTCAGCCGCCATGGCCGAAGAAAAGCCCAGTATATCGAAGCTGTAACAAAAAGATGAGATCGGAAGGGGAGCAAGAGCAGCAAACCAGGAGTATAGTGGAGGTAATTAGGGTTACGAAATGGTGGTGTTTTATAGGAAGGAGGGAGAGCTTCTAGATTTTTCCAAAATCCTAGCCGTCCGATGTTGCAGAAACCTAACAACAGCAAATCATGTGATCTGAATATACTATGAAATTACAATCTAAGCCTATGGGAGAATTACTATATATATATATATATATATATATATATATATATATTTGTGTGTATGTGTTGTACATCTAAAAAAATAATTTGCATGAATCTCAAGAGAATCTAAAATTTATGATTAAAAGAGATAAAAAAGAGATCATTCTAACAAGAAACTATAAGCACTCATGCAGTCGATTGGTTGAAGAACCACCAATCAGTTGCCTGTAGCGCTGAGACCTGATGAGCGATTGGAGGTCAATCCAACAACCTAGAGGGTCATCCAAGTCGATCGTGAACAAACATTCAAGAACAATGGTCAAATATCCACAATAATCTCACAACTACCAATGTGAGACCCTCTCAACTACACCCTAGAGATCTCCAGTATGTGAGAATAATCAAGCAAATTGACCAGTCGCACTAAGTCAAATTGACTTCCCAAACTGACAAGCACCAGGCAAAATAGCTGACCCGTGTCAACTTTGCCAACCAAACCAACTCCCAAGTACCTATCAAATAGGTCTAGGGCAAACACAATGCACAAATATGAAAAGATATGACAAGAGATAATAATGTTATGTAAACCCCTATTAAAGCAGGGGTAGGCAAATAATCATTTGTTTTTTTTCCATTTTATCTCATAATTAGGGGAGGCGTAGCATGTATTAAGGGCTTTTAGCTCTTATCTCTAGACGTAAACACTGCTGGGAGAACTCACTCTCCTTCTCTCTTGTAACTCTCTACTTTCAATATATCAGAGCCCAGAAAGACCCCAGTTCTCTCATATGTGACAAGTCTATGTGTACTCTTTTGTTTTTTTTTCCTCTCTTTCTTTCTCTACTTCTCCCTTAATGTTTATATCGCTTCGATCCTTGGACATGCCTCCAAGGATAAATTTGAATTTAACATCCAAAAAGTTGCGGTGAGAGTGGACATGCTACTAACAAGAAGAGAAGCAACGAGGAGAAATGCATCTCAGAGTCACTCATAACCTAGAACAAGCTTAAGAGTTTGTGCAATGACGGATTTGGAGCCAAAAACACAGTTTCCATCGTCTTCCTAGAGTATTTGACTAGAAGATGAGTAACACAAAACAAATGATCGACTCCAATAGATCAGAGAAAGTCGTCGACCATACCTATGCAATGCCTTATCGACTCTAGGCGACTGACACCTTACCTAGTGAATAAAAGATGTATTACTTCAAAACATATTATGTGTTATGACACTAATTACTCTAATATTTCCTCATGCTCGATTGACACTTAAGGAACTTGAATTCAATTAACAACACTGACAATAATCCCAAAGAAGTCAAATCAATATAACAGCCCACAATGCTCTTGCATCATAACTTCTAATCTTAAAGCTTGAATCATATAAAGCTCTGTAGGCAGTTCCCTGCCTAGTGGTGATATGCTCAAAAAATGATAAGACACAAATCATTTCAGTTGCGAGTCTCGACAGTTACCTCCGTGAAGGTATCAACTAGATCCTCCTTAGTGTTAGCGAAATGGGAGGCCCAACAAAAGGTGACAATCTGACCAAGCAACCGAGACATTGAAAAGTGTAAGATGCGAGTCGGGTGATAATATCATAAAATAATGGTGACCGACAATGACACTATAAACGTCCAATTTGCATCTTAATAACAAACTCGACCCACAACACCAAGCATAAAAATGTTAGTCTCAAAGCTCAAAATGAATAATTTATTCGTGGTGTGCGCAAACATATCGATGGTTAAAAAAAACTTATTTGGGCTGTTAAAATGTAAATATTAATATTTGGGAGGACTTTAATGAATTAACCAAAAAAAGTAAATATGATATTTTTAACAAATTTACATACAAATCACCCAATTTTTATGGTTTTCCATGTCTCAAACTCAAACTCTCATTTTTAAAGACCAAACACCCACTTTATGGATGAAAATGTAGATTTATTATTGGAGAGTGATGAAATCTATAAGTTTGATGTTTGATTTGCAAACATGAAAATTTAGATATGAGATTGTTAAAATCTAAAAAAATGGGCGTTATGTAAATTCCCATATTTTTAATTTAATATTAAAGGGTTGAATGATACATATAAATATATATAACGAGGCACCCACGAAATGCCGCTAAAGCTTTTCACAACTTCCCACTACGCTCTCCTCAGCATCGGCTCCGGTACTGATAAATAAAGGGAAGAGTATTCGCAGTAGTTGACCCATATTTGATCGCCACAAGGAAGCAGAGGGTAGATCGTGCGAGCGGCGTGGTGTAGGCCGCATTCGTCGATCTGTTAGACACTCCGGCGGGTCGCCACCTTCCCTTTTCTGCGGAAGCAGGCAGCATGATGATCAAGTAAGTCTTCTTTCTCTTCGATGCAGTGGTGACAAGCGAACCATTTCATCATGAGAGATATCTGATTTTTGGCTTCATTTTGTGAAATGCCATCTTTTTGCATGTGTAATTTAAGAAACCATAGATGTAGTTAGGGATTTTGATCAATTGAGTCAAACAAAGATGAATTCGGCAGGATGTGATTTTTTCACGTGCAGTGGATTGAGAATTGCTAGTTTCTTAGGGGCTGTTTGAATTCATGTAGGATTTGGTAAATTTTGTGGATTCTGAGATTCAGTAAATCCTATGGGTGTTGAGTCTTGAAAACAGTTCGACATGATATAATTTAAATCTGGCTAAATTCCACTAAAATGTTTTGACATATGTTTTCAAGATTTAAGATTTAAATGAAGGAAAATATGAGGAATAATGAGGAGTGGTGTAAATCTCTGTGGCGGTGTTTGACAGCATAATTTAACTGGGATTTAGCAATGGATTTAGTGTAAATCTAGCCAAACATAAAAAAATGAAAATTAAATCCAACGCTAAATTAAATCGAATTTTTTCAACGTTCGCTCTTTTCTTCCCGAGTTCCGTCCCTTTCTGGACATAAATCTGGATTTTGTAGATTCGATTGTGAGACGGATTTATGAATTTCTTCCTTAGTCACTCGCGAGCCCATCTCTTTCGCACAGAGTATCAGATTTACTGGATTTTATAAATCCTATTTAGTGTAAATTCAGGTTTCAGCCAAACACCGCCTTAAATTCTACTTCCCCCATAGAATATATATTGCCAAGCTTGATTAATTGATAAATTTAGATTTAGAAGATTCTAGAATTGATTGAAGGAGTAACTTTAATTTGAATTACAACAACAACAACAACAACAACAACAAAGCCTGAATCCCACTATGTGGGGTCGGCTACATGAATCCTTTTTCTCCATTGCGTCCTATTTAGTGTCATATTTTCATTTAGTTCTAATAAATTAAAATCATTTTTTATACAATAAGCCCAAGTCAAAATAAATTTATTTCATTTAATTTGAATTGAATGAAATAAATTGATGAGATTTGATTTGAATTGAGTTTATTAGTAAATGTAGAATCTCACTCCTTCAACCATAAACTACTTGCACTGATTCCATAAGTTGGATGAGCCGGAATTTTTCCCTATTCAGACTTAAATTTCAGATTATCTGAGATTCTTACCCCGTTTTTGTTAACCCTGATATGATAATATTTGTTGATGTTCGGTATATTTTGTATCCTCTAATATATGAATCTCACATATTTTAAATCGAGATAATATGCACCCTTCTTATTTGATGCTTTGTATGTATATAAGCATGTTTGCCTGTTTGTATATAGGGGCATGAATATTTTTACTTGTTTGCCTTCTTTTTACTATTTTATGATTAAGCCAGCTATTGAGTTGGAAAAACATATCCTTTTTTTATTTTTTTTACTTGGTTTTTGCAGATAGAATATCTATCTGCAATGCATTGAAATTTAGGATTTCCCTTGGCAGTGACAAGCAAAGGGAAATAATGTATTGTTATGTGATGTATTTATCTCATTGTAAATATCTATTGAAATATTTGCTGTAATAATTGGATTTTTATATTGTCCTTGATGGATAAATCCATGAATGTTGATTCCGAGACACCTTGATGATATATATATATATATATTATGAATGGCAGGTTTATCTGTAATCTGTAAAAGTCATCCCATATAAATATTTTGTTCCC
This sequence comes from Phalaenopsis aphrodite, assembly GCA_003013225.1. Lineage (NCBI taxonomy): Eukaryota > Viridiplantae > Streptophyta > Magnoliopsida > Asparagales > Orchidaceae > Phalaenopsis > Phalaenopsis aphrodite. The sequence continues at coordinate 744,642 of NEWO01000046.1, forward strand.
AAAAATCACTGGATCTGTTCGGAAGTGATGAAACTCCTCCTATGACGTAATCTCTTAAAACTTGAAGCTTGAATCTACCTTTGCCATCATGGTGATCGTGGCATCCTTGCTGCTACTTTTTCTGTTGCTGGCAATGATGCCTATTATCAGTAGTGCTGAGCTAACTGGGCAAAAGGCACCATGGAGGATCCATACATTGTTCTCAGTGGAGTGCCAGAATTATTTTGATTGGCAGACAGTTGGCTTAGTCCATAGCTACCGCAAAGTGCAACAGCCTGGGCCAATCACCAGACTTCTTAGCTGCACTGATGAGGAGCGTCGGCATTACAAGGGAATGGGGCTTGCCCCGACCTTTGAGGTCCCATCCATGAGCCGCCACCCAAAAACTGGAGATTGGTATGAGTCCTAAATTCTTTTTTCATTAACATGTCTTATATTGTATTGTATGTTTTCAGTGTAAAATCTAAGGGGGTGGCCTCCCCTGACACCAAATCGTGGATCTAGCAATATATGCTTGTATATTTGTTTTAATTTTGGCTGATTTTATTTATGAGCTATGAGAAATAAGAGAATTTTTTGCTAGGGTTTTTTTGTTTCATATATGGGTAAAGGAGCTGGTTTTTCGACATCTGTTTAAAGAAACTATGATAGGCCGTAGCATCAAATGGATAATCTGCATCCAAGCTAATTTTTTTCATAATCTTTGGATGGGGTTTTCAGTGACATGCATGCCATATTGTCTTTTCCATGGTGCATTTTTTGAGAAAATATTTTGTGCCATTTGAGCAAATGTTAGAATGATGTCTGGTTCCCATTTGTTAGCTTTCCTGGCTATGCACAATTTAAGCAAGTTAAATGGGCTGAATCATACTGTCAGCCTAGAGTTTTATATTTTAATGCTCAATTTTAATTTGTCAGCTTAATGCTTGAGCTTAATCTTTAGGTTTTAAGGTTTGCTTATAAGCAAACACTAGAAATATATCATAAGAAAGGGAGCATTCTATATTTCAATGAGGCCAACGAATTCCTTTCTAAAAACTCTAAGGTATATTGTAATTTCAGAACTTGTGGTGGGGCAATTTTTCACTATCATGGCATTGTAACTCCACCACTTTACAAATCTTATGCAATGAACGGAGGCTTACTGGGAAAATTTTGAGGCATTTACACGAGGAACTACAATCATGGATTCATACTTTTGTTCATGATGTTATGCACTAAGAATTTATTGATTAACCATACAATTTGTTTAACATATTAATTACCATTCATCTTGGTTATTTTTACCCAGGTATCCTGCTATTAATAAACCTGCTGGCATTGTCCATTGGCTTGAACATAGCAAAGATGCTGAGAATGTTGATTGGGTTGTAATCTTGGATGCAGATATGATAATTCGGGGTCCAATTATTCCCTGGGAACTTGGGGCAGAGAAGGGAAAGGCTGTTGCTGCATATTACGGGTATGGATATGCACAGAACACCAAAATTTTTGCGTCGGAATCATTTTTGTTCTTTTGAGTTATGCAATATTGTTTCTAAGGTTACCTTTGTACATTCAAATTTGTAATGAAATGATATGTAAGTTTCATTATACATTCTGGGGGAAGATTCTGCCAAGGATAATGATCATTGTGCATTTACTGTGGGAGTTATTATCATCAACTCCATATAAAGGGCCAATTTGTTAATCTAAGAATATGGAAGCTGTTGGACATTACTTATTTTAATGTAAATAACTAGGTAATGCTCAGTTTTATCTTTTTGTTTTCTTTGTTTGTGTGGGTGCTTTTGGTAAATTTGTGGATTGCACAGACTTTTTTGATGTGGGGCAACTTTTGAAAGCCTGTTTTAAGTTTTTTTATTCTATAAGCTTGAAAATGATAAATATGCGAACACATCAGTGAACTACCATATCTATATCAGAGAACTGCCACATCTATTTTCTTCTCGAAACTAAGTAGGTAAAAAGCACAAACAAACAAAATCATGTTGGTTTATTCAACCTTTTCAGTTTCTCATTACCTCTGCGTTATTTTTAAGCACTTCCATAGGGCACTGTTGTAAGTATTTCTCTAAAAAAACTCTTTTTGGACGATATATGATAGCTTTATCATATGCATGATGTACCTGAAGAAGGAACACTGACGTATGACATTTTGTGCAAGGATTACAAGGCATTTCCCATTTGAATATTAGAGGATGTGTTAAGAAATAAACCAATATAGCAAATAATTTCACCAGCTAGTGACATACTTCTTGAAAGATATCATGGTTAAGTTGGATAAAATTGTTGGTTCTATAATTATTTACGAGCAAGTAATGATTTTTTTTTTTATAACACCCGGATAATATGAATGTTAACAAATTACTTGGTTATTGTTGAATGTGTTAATGTTGATCAGCATGATAATTCAAGTACATGTAACAATCACTGCAAATCTTGTCGAACCAGTTGAAACATTATATGTGGTCTCTAAAGCATGCTTGTCAACTTACATCAACTTTGAAAAATTGTAAATGTTTGTTTTCTTTAGTTTAACCTATAATTTGGCTATGATATCCTCAATTACCCATCATGTTCATTCTCATCTCAATGGCTTAATAAGGTACTTAATTGGATGCGATAACATTCTAGCACAGTTGCATACAAGGCACCCAGAACTATGTAACAAGGTTGGTGGGCTTTTGGCCATGCATATTGATGACTTGAGAGCCCTAGCACCTATGTGGCTTTCAAAGACAGAGGAAGTTAGAGAGGATAGGGCTCATTGGGGAACTAACATAACTGGTGACATTTATGCTCAAGGTTGGATCAGTGAGATGTACGGTTATTCTTTTGGCGCTGCTGAGGTTTGGATATTTGGCTTTCTTCAAACTTCTTGCACTCATTCTTTCTATTAGTTATAGTGTAAAGTGCCAATGTAATATTTTGACTGTTTAGATTGGGTCATTTTAGTCTCAAAATCTATAAAAGTGCTAAATTATTCCGCATACTCTTTAAATTGGTGCTGAAATAGTTTTCCGTGGGGATTATTTCAGCTTTCAGCCCATATTAAAAGAGTTTGGGGTCTAAATTGGCATATTTATAAACTTTGGGGCTAAAATAAAACCCCTAAAAAGAGCAAGGGGAGTGTTATGACACTTTTCTCAAAATTTATGATAATTGAGAACCTCTTTAAAAATATTTGGCTTTTCGCTGACTATTGATTTCGTCAACAGGTTGGTCTTCACCACAAGATAAGTGATGATTTAATGATCTACCCGGGTTATGTTCCAAGAGCTGGTGTTGAGCCTATCCTCTTGCACTACGGGTTACCTTTCAAAGTTGGGAACTGGTCTTTCAGCAAGTTGGAGCATCATGAGGATGGGATTGTCTATGAGTGCAACAGTCTTTTTCCACCTCCCCCATATCCCAAAGAGGTATAAAGAAACCTCGAGCTTGTATATTGATGATTTAAGGAATAGATTTTTGTTTTAGTTATTTTTTTTTATGAGGTGCAGGTTCAGATGATAGAATCCAACTCGCATGAGAGACGAGGTTTATTCCTAAGTATAGAATGCATTAACACTCTAAATGAAGGACTCCTAGCGCACCATGCGTCCATGGGATGCCCTAAACCAAAGTGGTCTAAGTATATGAGTTTTCTGAAAAGCGAGAGATTTTTGGAACTCACTAAAACGAAATATTTAAATTATCATGAAATGAAAAATTCAACTATGGTGCAAAGTAAGGCTGCTGATGATTCAAGAAGGCCACATCCAAAAATGCATACCCTTTTTTCAACCGAGTGTTCGCCATATTTTGATTGGCAAACTGTAGGTCTTATTCATAGCTTCCATTTGAGTGGCCAACCTGGAAATATTACTCGGCTTTTAAGCTGTACTGATGAAGACTTGAAGAATTATAAAGGGCATGATCTAGCACCTACACATTACGTTCCATCTATGAGCCAGCATCCACTGACTGGAGATTGGTAAAGTTAATTATAGTTTCTCTCCATTTTCTTTAGTCTGTCGCTAACTAGTTCTTTCAGTGTTTTTCATTCTAAACTCATTTTTATGTTGAAGATTTTGTATATTCTGAGCATTACTGCTTAAGTTTTCCTGTTCTTTTTAGCGGCACTTTATCAGACGTTTATGTTCACAACTTTATGTTGTAACATTTGAGGTCAATTAAAATAGATACAAAATAAAATTACTCCATAAATGATTCTTATTTTTCAGGGACCACTGCTTTGTGGTTTTTTATCTGTTTATATTGGTTTTTAGTTATTTTTTTTGTAATAACTACAATAGTAAATACTACATATTCTCGAGTTTATGGAACACTCCGTTATGTAAATCACCAGAGATGGAGGATGTGCATATTTGGACATTAAGACGCGTGCAATCAACAACGTTATCATCCTAGTTAATTCACTGCACTTTCCTTCTAATAAAGTTCCTGTCACCTTTATTTTTTTTGTATTCTTTGTTGTTGTTCCTTAAGTTTTGAGCTGGATTCTAATTCACATGCTAAAGGAAAGGATATTCATTTTCTTCTAGCATCTATTTAGTTCATTATCAGATAACGATTGGCATCTATAAGTCCGTTGTTATGTATCCAGTCTTTTGCAGCCCTCCACTAATACATTTTCAGAGCTTTCTTTTGCCATGTTTAGCATTTGAAACTTATCAAAATACTATTTGAACATCAAATTCTTAAAAATTAGAAATATGGCATTCTTATTACTCTTACACCGAGTTTCTTTGGAAAAGACGTATTGGAGATGCTAAAAACATTTTATTTATTGTTTGAATTTACATATTCAACTTGACCTAATTTAAAATTTTCACTTGCCCTTGCATAAGGCTACTCGTGACTACGTATCACCTGGGTTGTAAACGAGCTGAGCTTGTGCGAGCTCAGACTCGACTTGTGTTTAGCTTGTACTAAATTGTCTCGCTTTTGAAATTGCTCATGAGCAGCTTGTTCTGTTCGACTCAATTTATATATTTTGTTCATGTTCGGTTCATAAGAAGATAAATATCTTATACATTCAAGTAACTAAATGGATTGGAGAAAAGGCTATAGAGATTGTTAACTCAGGTTTTAAATTTTGGCATTCAGGTGGAAATTGCATTAGAAATAGTATATGTGTAATTATAGATAAGAATTTGAAAGATAATATTGTAAAAATTAATAGAATTGTAGTAAGAATTATAATTTTAAAGATTATTGTTGATACTAAGATTTTTAATGTTATAAGTGCTTATGCTTCTCAAGTAGGGTTAGATATTGATTTAAAAAAAAATTGGAATGACCTACTAGAATTAATACTAATGATATCTCTTTAAAAAAAAATATTAGTGGAGATTTGAATAAACATATTGGTAGAGTGGTAGAAGATTTTAGAAATATTCATGGTGATTACAGTTTTGGAGTCATTAATGAAGAATGTAAAACCATATTAGATTTTTTTTTAGCTTATGATTTTGTTATTGCTAATACCTTATTTAAAATAAGAGATGAACACATTATCACTTATAAGAATAGATTTATAAAACATAATGATTATTTCCTTATGAGAAAAAGAGATTGTCAAGTGTAAAGATTATAAAGTCATTCCAAATGAAAATTTAAGTACTCAACCTTGATTATTAATTCTGGATTTTATGATAAGAAGTTGAAAGATAAAAAACACAATGAAATATTGTCTTAATATTAGATGGGAACACCTAAAAGATACAAATAAAATTATTTTTATAAGTAAACTTTAAGATTTTATGATTTGTTTTTGTTTATGAAAAAGTTAATTTTATGTAGGATAAAATAACACATACTATCAAATAAGTGGTAAAAGCTGTACTTAGAGAGTCAAAATGAAAAATTTTTATAAATAAAAATAGTTGGTGGTGGAATAAACATGTACAGTAAAAATTAAAATATAAGAAGTTTGCTATAAAAATTGGTGCAAATTTAAAAGCTTAGAGAACTGAGAAAAATATAAGGTAACCCATAGAGAGTTTAAGAAAATAATTTGTGATGCTAAAAATACTGCTTTTAGTGATATTTATTATAGATTAAATACTAAAGAGAGTGAAAAATATATGTATAAACTAGACAAAGAGAAATGAAAATTAAAAATTTTATTCAAGTGAATTGTATTAAAGATGAAAGTTAAAATGTGCTTTTCTTAGAGGAAGGTATTCAAAATTGGTGGATGAGATGTTTTGATAAATTTTTTAATGAAATTTTTGAAAATAAGGCCGACCTTAGTGATCTTAATATTGTTAATAATAATACAACTTTTTATTTTTACCGCCACATTTGTAAAACTAAAATTGGGGAGGCTTTAAAGATAACCAATGTTGGAAAAGCAGTAGGACCTGATGATATCTCGACTGAAGTGTGCAAATATTTAGGAGATTTGGGAGTTTCTTAACTTACTAAAAAGATGCTTGAGAAGTGGAAGAAAAGTATTTTAGTCCCCATTTTTTAAAAATAAAGAAGATGCACAAGAGTGTGCAAATTATAAAAGGAATTAAGTTAGTGTGTCATACATTAAAATTATGGGAGAGAGTAATTAAGTATTGGTTAAGACGTGATACATAGATTTCTCATTAGTAGTATGGATTTATGCCGGGCATGTCTACTGTAGAAGCTATACTTTTATTGAGAGGCTTGATGGAGTGATACAGAGAGCAAAAGAGATCTACATATGTTTTTATTAATTTATAAAAGCTTACAATAAGATTCCAAGAGAAGTTTTTTTGGAGAGTTATGGAAAAGAAATTTGTTGGTATGACTTAAATTCAAGTCATTAAAGATATGTATATCTGAGCTATTACATGTGTAGAGGTCTACATTAGAGTCTAAAGAACTTCGTTTGAGCATTTCTAAAACTGATACATGGAATGTAATTTTAGTAGTAGTAGATTTAGTGGCAATGATGTAACTGTGGGTGATCAAATCATTCAAAGTCGTGAAAGTTTCAGATATCTCGGGTCTATTGTTCAAAGTGATGGTGATATGGATGGGGATGTTATTAGTAGAGCTCAAGTTATTTGGTTGAACTGGAGGAATGCATCGGGCTTATCGTGTGATATAAAGTACTGCCTAGACTTAAAAGGAAAATTTTGTAAGATGCTGTTGAGAATTGCAATGTTTTATGGTGCTAAATGTTGGCATTTAAAAGTGAAACATAAAACTAAGTTAAGTGTTGCTGAGATGAGAATGCTTAGGTGGATGAGAGGCTTGATACTTAGAGATAAAATGCTAAACGAATGTATATGTGAAAGGGTTGGTGTAGCTCCAATAGCAGACAAGATTAGAGAGATTCATTTGGATGCTTTGGTCCCATTAAACGTTGTCCGTTTGATGATCTAGTTAGGAGAGATGTTTTAGATTCGGCTTATGTTAAGAAAGGTAGAGGTAGACCTAAAAGGGCATGGGCATATTATATAAAAAATGATCTTAGTTTATTAGAATTAAATGAAAATATGACACTCAGTTGGACAAAATGGTGAAAAAAAGATTCATATAGCCGACTCTACTTATTGGGGTAAAGGCTTGTTGTTGTTGTTCAAGTTCGTTTTGAAATTAGCTCATAAAGACGCAAGTTGTTCGCAAATGAAGAGCTATTTTGACGGCCCTACGTACCCCCCCTTGCATTGATTGTCTCGATTCAAAACACACTCAACCAAGTTAACCTTGCGTAGGTCCACTCTAGTTGTATGATGGCCCTGTGTATGTCTATTTTTGTCCTTGCAGCCTTTGCACATGATTATTTGTGCATAGAGCATTCTACTAATCGGGGCACCCTTGAGCACAAGCTAGTTTCAAGCTTGAGCGTCCTTGCTTACACCTAGTGCTACTTTGCTTTTTTTCTTTCTTTGCAAGAATGCATGAATATCATCGGTGGTCATTTACGACTAACACATCAAAACTTATTAACATCAACAATACAAATGAGGTAACTCGCCACATTGCAGCCACTCTAGATTGGTTATGTAAATGCTTTTTTGGATGCCGTGCATTTATACTTTCTTTAACGTAGGGGCATTTGGGCAACTTCTTTGCAGCTTTGTTTTATAAGTAACTATCATAGTTGTGCTTGGTTACAACTTTCTTATTGTTTTCTAAAAAAAATTATTGTGAGAAGTAACTTTTTACAACCTGATCTACTTTAATAAAGCTGTTTTTTTCATAAAGAAAAAAAAAGCATAATACCCATTATTGGTGTTTAAAATATTATTTTCCTTGTAACAGTTCTACAAGTATTTTTAAAGATAGCTGCAGTTTCACCATGCAAATTCTTAATTATTTTCAAGGGTTCATTTGGGATAACTAGTTTTTTATAAAGGTAGTTATAAAGCTATTATGGGGCAAGTAATTATTTTGAAAGTTGACGTGAGTAATATAAATATATTTTTTACAAAAAAGTTGGACAGTAGCTTGCTTATCGCTACAAAACTCTAGTAGATTTGGTTATAGAAGGTTTTTCAGCACAAATATTTTGGAGGAGAGAATGAAATCAGCAGCCAATTTGAAATATTCGAGTGATTTAAAAAACAAATCTTAAATCTTAACTAAGCCACTCTTTCAATTTTTATGTGTGTATATATATATATATATATTATATAAAGCCCAAAAAAGCTAATATATTAACAATATCAGGTGGCTAGAGAGCATCCCAATTTGGTTTTGCCTCTGCCTTTGGTTCTAGGGAAGGAGCAAACTAATAAGTTGGTAAGATAATTGTCATTGCCAATAGTAACCAATGTATCATCCAATATGTTCCCTAGCTGGAGTCGGTCTCTATTCTTCTTCTTCCTCCTGGAATGGACCTGCATTCCTCTTATGAAGATCAGTTCACCTGATCTTGGTCTAAAGTGTGCTGGAGATGTGCAGATTGTTGAACATTAGAGGCAACGACTTGTTGTACCGGTTGATCTGCTATTGGATCAAAGGAGCACTTTCGTGTGTCTTGACATGTAAGTGAGTCTTCTTCAATAACAGTGGGTGGTATAAGCATAACTGGATCTGTAGTTGTAGTATATTGTTCTTCTTCAGGAACTACGGTAATGGGAAGATGATCTGGTTGCAATTGCTCAACAGGGATAATAGGTGACTGTTCTTTAGTGATATTCGACCTTAGATGAGGGTGCAAACGATAACAAATAGTAGAGTTGTGGCCAAACATACTACAATGAGAGCAATAAGGAGGGTGTGGTTCGATTTCAACCTTTTTCCAATACCCGTTGTGAGTGGTTTCAATCCACACCTCATCCAGAGCGGGTTGAGTGATATCCCTCTCAACTAACACACAAGCCACAGAGGGTCTGGTGACAGCAAGCGTAGGACTATCAACCCTGAGGGACTTACCGTAAGCAGTTGCTAAGGAGTAGAAAATTTCCAAATTGAACAGATGTAATTTTAACCCTAGAAATTTTATCCAAGCTGAAATGACAGGGGACTCGACTTTTGGGTTGAAACCAACGCTTCACTTCAGAATTTTCATATAACGGTTGTCGATCTTGATAACTTTCTGAGAAAAGATGAGGGTATAATCAACTTCATGAGACAACTGAATCAGTATATGTCGACTGTCAAGTAAACCAATATTCAAATTGCTCATTAGCTTCATAGCCTCAAACTCTTTTCGAATGATCTCTAATTTTGGGTTACCATAAAGAAATTTTCCCACTAGAGCAAAACACCAAGAGGACGCGAGGGTACTGGTTTCAAGCTCTCTGAGAATAAGAGCAGACTTCCCATTTTTTTCCCCAATTTTTTTATGAATGTGTGATCACCACCACCTTCAAGAGCATCATGAAAAGATTCAGGAACATTGCAAGATTTACCTATACGAAAACCAGTCTCTGATTCTGAAATAGGAACACGAGTAGGAATCAAGAGATCGCCGGCAAGTGCAATAGCATAGGAACGGATAGTCATCTCTGCCGACAAGATTTTGTTGGACAGGAAGCGAGGAGGTCGTCTGAAAGGAAATGCGAAAACGCGGGCAGAACAACGAGAAACGCGACCAAGCGAGCAGAGTCTGTCGCCAGATCGAGACGACACGAGGAGGAGGCGTCCTGGACAGACGAGGACATCGTTTGGAAAGAGATGCAAAAACTCGGTCTGCCTCGTCGTCTGAAAGGGTGCAAAGTCGCGAGTCTGCAGCCAGAAACACGTGAACGTGAAGCACAATAACAAACGACGACACGAGCACCGACGTCGACGAAGACGAATCAGGAGGGAAATATAAACACGAGAGAGATCCGTATAGCAGATGGGAGATCCGAAAGCTAGGGTTCGCCGTGAGGCGAAACCCTAGCAAAAGGGAACGACACCATGTCAGAACCTTTTTACATATATATATTGAAAAGCCCAAGGGCCGATTATATTAAAATAGAAAAAATACATAAAGCTTGTCTGAGAGGGCCCAATAAAGTCACCTTACCCATACAATACCAAGTACAGAAATACCCCAACAAAAAGATACAGATGAACTAAAAAAAATGAAACATGCAGGAAACAAGTAGCTAGGGACGAACCAGTTTAGTCCTGTCTCTTCCGCTAATTTTAGGAGCGGAGCTAGATAACAAACTTTGAAGAGTAGAGTCATTGCCAGGAGTAACCAAAGTATCATCCATTAAATTTCCAAACTGGAGTGTTCCCCCAGTTTTTTTCTTTCGCCGAGAAGTGTAAACCTGTCATTCTTTACCTGAAGTCTGACTCATGTGATCATCAGTCTGATTAGATATTAGAACTGCAGTAGAAGGAAAGACAGTCGTTGTCACAACGATAGGTTCTAGTGTATGGAAGTGTGAATTGTCATCTCTGCACCCGATGCTTTCTGAATAAGAGCTGCGGAGCTATCCTGATTTTTGGTCTGAACATTATCCGCTGTAGTATGTTCAGGAGAAGGGATCTCAGGGGCAGACACCAACATATGTCTTGTGGTGATTCCCTTCTTAGGTTGGCTGTCATCAGATTTGCTGGGAGAACATTTAAGCTCGTGGGGTACACTAATAGCAGGTTCCTGCTTTTGACTATTGGTTCTCAACTGTGGGTGCAATATGAAATATTTCTCCTGTGGGTGTCCAAACATCTTATAGTGCTTGCAGTAGTAAGGTTTTTGTTCCATAATGATTTTTTGTCAATAACTATTGTGAGCAGAGCCAAACCAAACTTCTTCTATATCTGGTAGTGTAATATTTTTTTCAATCAAAATCTTTGCGGTAGAGGGCCTTGAGAAATAAACTGTAGGTAAGTCTACCTGCAATGGTTTTCCAAGAAAAGTCCCAATTGCATATAAGATATGTAGGTTAAAGAATTGAAGCTTGAGTTCAGATAATGAGAAACAGATAGACGCAATTGGGGGTTCTTGACTGGGATAAAAATTAGGGGTTCATTTGAGCAATTTCATATGTTTGCCCTTAATTGTGATGAATTTCTTTGAGAAAATCCTTGTTTAATTTCCTTCTATGCTCAGTTTTATCATAACATGTCTTCCGTAAAAAAGACCCACCTGCCAACCCCAACCAGTTTGAAATCTTCACCATCTTAGGGCAACCTAATTGAAACTTTCCAACTAGTGTAAATTTATATTTTCCTGTACGAGTTGAAATTTTAGCGTCAGAGAAGAATATTATTGGTTTGCCCGCCTTTTTCTCTACTTTTTTTATGAGATTGCAATCTCCATGCCCTGCAATAGAATCATAGTACATCTGCGGGAATATCAGACTATCTGTGAGTCGAAAGGGGATCTGTGTTTGTTAACTACTGTAGCATAGGAGGGTTTGGTGTGGTTATCACCGCCGAGGGTGGCAGTGTAGTAAAGCCCTGAGGCCATTATCGTGCTTCAGCTGCAGCAAACGACACAGCTTGTCGACTGCCGCCTACGAACGGGACGCGAGCAGTCAAGC
>NEWO01000046.1:756914-771183 GCA_003013225.1 Phalaenopsis aphrodite
TATATATATATATATATATATATATATATATATATATATATATATATATATATATATATATATATATATATATATATATATATATATTAGTAATTTTTAGAACTTGTAGGCGTTGTATATACATTTTCCATTTTTTCTTAAGAAAGGTCTCAATAATGTTATCTGATTTTGTGCAAAAATTTCTATTTATGGTTCATTCATAATGTTTGCAATTGTTTGTGAAAATTGCTATACAATTATAGCGAGAAAAATATTTTTTTTTTAAAGTTGTTGTGGATATTATAATTCTTTTTGAAGTCAAAAATTAGTTTTCTTATAGCTATTACAGTCTAGCAGATTTAATTGAAATCGCTTCTACCATATAAATTTCTTAGAAGTAGCAAAAAATTTGTAGCCAATAAACTTGTCGTTATTTTCTAGAAAGTAAACCAGTGAAAAAACTGCCCCAAAAGGACCCTATGTAGCTATAAATTGCTGTTTATTTTTTTGTTCAGGCTTTCTCTACTAACAGTTTTTTTTTTTGTTATGCTTTTAGGTACCCTGCGATCAACAAACCAGCAGCTGTTCTCCATTGGCTTAATCATGTGAAGACTGATGCAGAGTTCATTGTTATTCTTGATGCTGATATGATACTTAGAGGTTCCATTACACCATGGGAATATGGTGCTGACCGTGGCCGTCCAGTTTCAACACCGTATGAGTAAGACATTTAAAATCAAAACATATTCATTCTGATCTTTAAAACTGTGTACTGCTTATTCTTAGATTATTTATAAGTCATTTTTACTATTACCAGATACCTTATTGGTTGTGATAATGTGCTGGCAAAGATTCATACACGCAACCCTGAAGCTTGTGACAAGGTTGGTGGTGTCATAATAATGCATATAGAAGACTTGCAGAAGTTTGCACTACTATGGCTTCATAAAACAGAGGAAGTTCGAGCTGATAAAGCTCATTATGCCACTAACTTCACTGGGGATGTATATTCATCTGGCTGGATTAGCGAAATGTATGGCTACTCGTTTGGGGCAGCTGAGGTATTTATTTATTACCATTCTTTATTGGCCAAAGAAAACATTTTTGGATAGTGCTTCTGTCTGTCAGACATGCTTTCATTGCAGGCATATATGATTATATCAATTAATGAAAATTCGTCGAGAATTCCCATGTATTATTTTTATGTTGAGTTGACTCCATAATGAGGAGCCATTCACCCTAGCAGACCTCAAAATTTGAGTTTGAAAGTTTGGTCAGGTTGACTGATCTGGCAAGTCCCTAGCCCTTTAACAACTCTACTACAGATTTGATTCTTCCTTGAAAAGTAAAAAATAAAATAAAATAAATAAAAAGACTTGAATAAATAAAGTTTGGATTAAGCAAAGAATGATTTAAGAAGCATTCATATACATATCACAATTTTTGTGAATTTACATATCTAACACCTAAATCTATATATTTTGATATATAACACCACAATTCCTACCACAACAACAACAACAACAACAACGACGACCCTTTATCCCACTAAGTGTGGTCGGCTACATGAATCCTTTTTCTCCATTGTGTCCAATTGAGTATCATATTTTCATTTAATTCTAATAAATTAAGATCATTTTTTTTATCAAATATGTCGAAGTCTTTTATGTCTACCTCTCGTTTCTTAGGATAAGTTGAATCTAAAACATCTACTCTCTTAATCAGATCATCAGATGGTCGCATTTCATGTGACCAAACCATCTAAGATGACTCTTTAATATTGTTTGCAATTGGGGCTACACCAACCCTTTCACGAATACAATCATTTCACATTTTGTCTCTTAAGTGTGAAGCCATTTATCCACACAAGCATTCTCATCTCAATAACACTTAACTTAGTTTTATGCTTCTCTTTTAAAGGCCAACATTCCGCACCATAAAACATTGCAGATCTCACCACAAGCTTATAAAATTTTCCTTTCAGTCCTAGTGGTACTTTATCATCACACAATAAGCCTGATGCATTCCTCCACTTCATTCTACGAACTTGAATTTTGTACCAGTTGCACCATCTTCTAATGATTTGATCACCCAAAGTTACAACTCTGTCACTAGATCTACTACTACTAAAATTACATTTCATGTATTCAGCATAGATCTGCTCAAACAATGGCCTTTTGACTCCAATATAGACTTTCATAAATTAAGTTTTTCCTGAACTCTTTCTCTAGTCTTATTCACAGGAAGACTATCTGATGGCCGAAAACTTATCGCAAAGTAAGTCGGTCAATTACGTAAGTATACCTGTCAAGTAATATGCAATTTAAGAGTCCACGTATCGATCCCATAGAGATAGTGCCAAAATATTTCTAACAGGTGAAGTTCTAGTTTACCGAACCACAAAATTATGTTTGAAGTGGTTCAAGTTATGAGACGAATCTAACTGTCCTAAAAAATGCAATAAACATAAATGAGAGAAAGAAGTGTTGAATTTTTCAGATATATAAGATTTATACTTCTGTGACACAGATCAGATAGTTTCTTGAAGTTTTTCTATGGAACCCAAGCTTTTGTTGACAACCAATGATACCATTTTTTTCCTTAAGCATATGCTTAGGTTAGAAGAAGAATTAGAAACTCATAAAGTTAATTTTCACTTAACCCTATGACTTTTCTATGGATTCTTCCGATTCTTTATCTTGGTTGTAAAATCCTAACTAGAATATGCTTATTCTATCAAATTTTTGTGGTTAACCTACTCATTCCACTACACAATGGCCAGAAGTAATAATTCACGAGAGATTTTAAACATTCTTATCACGTCCGATAAAAAAATAAATTATGTTTCGGAAGGTTAACACATCAACACCAAAAATTTATGCATAAAAAAAGCGTCGATGGAAACAGAAAATCCATTGATTTAAAACCACAAATATTACATTAAATGAGTATGAAAGTGAGGTTATTTGCACTTCATCAAAAAACAAAGCATCAATACTTGTTCTTGCGAGAATAAAAAGAAGTATGGTGCAACTGGTATAGAAAACTCCCACCAAGCTAATCGGTTATTGCAATACATCATGATTCTCTCCGTTTAATATATGTTACTCTACAATCTCATCTCATACAAATGCACTCAACCACTCCTCTCGCAACTCATCAAAACTTCAACAAACCACATGAAAAGAGAAAAATAAAGAAAAATTACCTAGAAGTTCTCTCTTTCAAGGAAGAAGAAGAGAACTTTAGGTTTTATTCTCAAACCCTCAAATCTCCTTTAGGGAGCCTTCAAAATCCGCCTCCATATGATCACCATCTCTTTAAGAAGTTGCCCTAGCTTTCCTTTTAAAGCCTCGGCCAAAATCAACATGAAAATACTTGCCAAAACGAGATCTGGTCATCTGGTTGCGTGGTCACGCTGGTTCTGGTGTGGCCACACTCAGAACTTGCATGGTCATACCCAAATCAGGCGTGACTATGTCATTCAACACCATATCGTGCATTTTGACTTTGTTTTGCATGCTCAACACCTATGACCTACAACATACCATAAAAAACCTTCCATCAGCATAACATCATGATAAATGATGAATAAAACATGGTATTTAATGCAAGAAAAATACACATATTTACCTCATGTCAATTCCCGTAAACTTATTTATTACTTACCTTCAAATATTCTCATTTCTCATCAAGGATTAAAAAGATTTGGAGTTCACACGTGGCTTTCTGATTATTTAACCGGATTATATAAGTTTTATAAGAGATATGTACATCTCAATTCAGGATATGATTTTTATTAATTTCTAATAAACTAGTCCTTCCTTCAATTTCCTTCTTCCTAACCTTAAGAAAATCTCAAAATGTTTAATCTAGTGTAATTGAAATATTTTTATTTCCCAAAGATAGTTTTAACCGATTAAGATTCAATTAACCAACTTAACCCTCCTTAATATTTTTCCTAAATATAATATTTTAAGAATTTCATTAAGAAGTTCTTAAGTCTTATTACTTATGGGATAATCAAAACATCATTTTTTTTATGCTCACCTAAAGCTTCTTTTCAAGATGATTGGCTATTTGTTTTGAATTTTTTTTAATTTTAAAATCAAGCCATTAACAATTCTTTACTTTTTATTTTTTCATTCCATCGAGAGTTTTTATAGTTGGTAGAGAAAATTTCTTTTAAGAATTTTGAACACTCAATTATCCCTAAACGATAATTCTCAATTCTTCTAATATTACTCCAAAATATTATATTTCATTCAAAAGGTCAAGGCTTAATTAAATTTGTTGGATTGAAACTTAAAAAGGTTTAAAATCTCTGGTCGACTACTAATATTTTAATTATACCTTTTTAATTATTTTGAGACAACTTAAGATTCATATGAAAGTTGTTAAAATGTAGGCTTAGTTATTAGATCATTAATTTCAATCCCTTTTTTTAATGAGAATTTATATTTCAATTGAAGTAATTATATAATTTCATTAACTTATCAGGATTTCGTACAAGAGACCCCACATTAAGGTGTAATCATCATCTCAATTATGAGAATTAATTTAAGGCAAATACCATGCATAACTCATTCCCCCAAACTTTTTTTCTATGATAAGCATGTCATTAGAAAAATTGTAGGACAGACAGGAGCATAGCGTGTAACAACAGAAATTGATACCGGACAATTAAACATGATAAGATATCATAACATGAAGATCAATTTATGCAAACAAATCATTTGGATAAGAATTTGTAAAACCTCATATGATTTGCATAAGTAACACAAAAAAATATTCAAAATAATTCCAAATGAAAATTTAAAGTAAATTTTCAAAACAAATACAGAAAGCAAAAATATGCTTGAAACCTCAGATAATGCTTCAGCTACCTCCCAAGTTAGCAATTGGTTTAACGTCCACAGCCTGATGAAAAAGGCTTCATCCAAGGTCAAAATTCCAATTTAGTAATTACCGATTATTCGCCAAATCTTTAGTTGGTCCTGGAGTTTTTTTTAACTCATTAAATTTCAATTTTTCTTACAACTTTTTCCTCTTAGTTCAATAGCAGTCCTCTAAAGGGAATGTAGTGGTGTTATTCAAATTATCATTTTTAAGAGTATTTTCTAAATCCATAATTCTCTCAATTAATTTCCCTAATTACAGATCCATATTTTCCATATTAGTTGCAAGAAATGGATCTCTAACATGTAACTCCTGGTTTTCTAAATTTTGGGTTAGGTCCTGCTTAGATTTTGAGATTCGAGATCTAACTATTTAGTTACTCTCTTGTTTAGTGCTATTTTCTCACTCCTTCCCTTGGGGCACTATTATGGGTGGTCTTATAGGTTAATTGTCTCCTTGCAATGCTAGGGGTTGCCTTGAAAGGAAGAGCAAACTCTTCCTCAGTCATTTTCTAACAAACATTGTTGAACTCAGCTTGTTCTTTAGGGTCTAAATCCTCATATTCGAAAACTTAGCTACCTGACATCCTTTTGAGATTCTAGGCAAACTAATTGCCCCATTTGATTTTCTAAATTTCTTAATATGATAGTTTGACTTTGTAATTGATTAAGTAGATTTATTGTCAATTCATCTAAATTCCCACTTTCGTTAGGTTTGTCACTATCCTGGTTCTTCAAATATCCTACATGATTTTTTTTTGGGGATTCACGACTATTGTTTTTCTACACCTTGGTTAGTGCTATTCCATTTGAAGGTTTGCTGAGTTGATCAACTGGGGTTGTAGATATTGGAATATGGGCCATCAAACCTAGCTTTTATGACAGGGTGTTCAAAACTCATGTGATTGCTAGCCGTTAACGGGTTGATATACTTTTGAAAAGGTATAAACAGGTTTTCCTGAGGGATGCAATTAGGTGTTCATAATTCATGTGAAAGCTAGCTATCAATCGGTTGTCATACTCCTGAAAAAGTATAAATTGATTTTCCTGAGGTTTTGTCGTTCCAAAGTATTGAAATGTTTTTTTTCAAAAAATAAGTGAGTACAAGGTCAATATAAAACAAAAATAAAATAAAGATAAAAATTAAAAAAAAAATAGCATTTTAACTAAGATTCTCCTAAGGTTAGAAAAATTTAACAACTATTACCAACAACGACACCAAAATCTTGGTGGTCGAAAACTTATCATGAATCAAGTTGGTCAATCCCGCAAGTATACGTGTCAACTAATATGCGTTCTAAGAGTTTGTGTATCTATCCATGAGGATAGTGCTAAAATATTTCTAACAGATGAAATTCTAGTTTACTGAACTACTAAATCTAGTTTGAAGTGGTCGAATTCAAGAGATGAATCAAACTGTCCTAAAAATGCAATAAATTGAAATAACAGAAAGAAGAGTTGAGTTTTTCAGATATGTAAAATTCATACTCCTGTGATGGAGATCATGTTATTTTTTAAGATTTTCTATAAAACCCATGCTATAGTTAGACAATTCGGGATACAAGTTTTCTTCTTTAGCCCGTGTCTAGGTCAGGAGAAGAATAAGAAATCCATGAGGATAGTGCTAAAATATTTCTAACAGGTGAAATTCTAGTTTACTGAACCACTAAATCTAGTTTGAAGTGGTCGAATTCAAGAAATGAATCAAACTGTCCTAAAAATGCAATAAATTGAAATAACAGAAAGAAGAGTTGAGTTTTTCAGATATCTAAAATTCATACTCCTGTGATGGAGATCATGTTATTTTTTAAGATTTTCTATAAAACCCATGCTATAGTTAGACAATTCGGGATACATGTTTTCTTCTTAAGCCCATGCCTAGGTCAGGAGAAGAATAAGAAATCCATAAAATTAAGTTTCGCGTAACCCTATGATTTTTCTTTGGATTCTTTCGATCCCCTATCTCTGTTGCAAAATCCTAAATAGAATATGCCTATTCTACTAGGTTTTTGTGGTTAACCTATTTGTTTAAGAGAGATTTTAACATTCTTATCCCGTTCGATAAAAAATAAATTAGGATCAGAAGTTTAACGCATCAACATCAAAAATTTATGCTTAAAAAAGACGTGGAGGGAAACAGAAAATCCATATAATGAAAATCACTAACCTCACATCACTTGAGTATGAAAGCGAAGTTGCTTATAATTCATGAAATAAGAAAGCACCAATACTTGTTATTGTGAGAATAAAACGATGTTAGACTCAAGAGATACAAAAAATTCTCACCGATCCAATCGATTCTTGCAATACACCATGATCACTTCGTATTACATGACAATCTCATCTCATATAAATGCACTTAACCTCTCCTCTCACAACTTTTCAGAACCTCAACAAACCACATGAAAAGAGAAAGCGAAAAACAGGCTATCGTAGAAGTTCTCTTCTTTAAGGAAGAAAAAAAGAACTCTAGGGTTTACATTAAAATCCTCAAATCCCCTTTAAAGAACCTCCAAAATCCGCCTCCAGATGTCCCATCTTTTTAAGAAGTTGCCCTAACTTCAATTCTAAAGTTTTGGCCAAAATCATTATGAACATACTTGCCAAAACAAGATCTGGTTGTCTGGCGGTGTGGTCACGCTGGCGTGACCACGCTCAAATCTGGCGTGACTATGTTGTTCAACACTATATCGCGCATTTTGACTTCGTTTTGTGTGCTCAACACCGATAACCTCTAAAATACAACAAAAAATTTTCAAAAAGTATAAAATCATGATAAAATGATGAATAAAATATGGTATTTAATATAAGACAAATATGCAAAATTCCTCATATCCTTATCATCAACGAAGAACATACAACAAGGTACATTCTCCAGTAAATGCCTAGTAAGACCATCCATAACTAAAGCAAAAAGATGTGAGCTTAAAGCAACAAAAATAATAAAATTCTTGGTCAATTCTTTTTCTGTTTAAACACAAGTAACAACTCTAACGTAGATATCTTTAATGACTTGAATATATGTCATATCAACAACTTTTTTTTTATCTAGAATTCTCCAAAGAACATTTTTTGGAATCTTATCGTGAGCTTTTTTTAAATCACTAAAAATTATATGTAGATCTTCCTTACACTCTTTCTACTTCTCCATCAATCTTCTAAATAAATGTATAGCTTCCAAAATAGACTTGCCCGACATAGCACCACAATTCCTAAATCACATAAAATATCCCACTATTATTAACCTATCTAAAGTAAACCCCATTTTTTATACTTATATTTTTATATGATTTAAACATTAGGATGTTTTATAAGTGAATATAAGGATTTGGGTGTTAGATACGTAAAGTTTAAAGACGTAAAAATTTTGTGCTGTGTGAGTAAATCTCGATGATTGATGATTTTTTAGTACTTCACATTTATTAGTCTAAGCAACTGGTTGCTTGTAATCCCTTGATGATTGGATGACTGAAAAATACTGTGGTATGGTCTAGGTGTAAAACCTCATGATTTAGCCTTTGGATGAAAAAAAAAAGATTCAAAATTGCTTCAATTACTAATGTTGAAAGTGACAATTGTTCATTTTATCTTGTAAAGACCTCCTAGTAATGCCACTTTCCTTGCATTTTTGAAATCCTTACATATTGTGCTTAATTAGTTTTGGTTTGTCTTTTGATAATAGTCAATTATTGGGCGAGGGATAAATGCTGATTCTAATTAACTGAGCGTCAAAAATTGATTGGGATGAGGGCCAAAAAAAAGATGATAACTCATGCTTGGGTAGGCTTTTCTCATTTCATCTTTCATTGCCCTTATACCTCCTTATGGATTCTATTTATAGAAATACAAGGCTCTTAAATATTCATAAACTGTATATTAGCTCCCAATACCTAATAATTACTCATAAACAAAAATTAATTTTGATTTATCCATTATAAAATTTATCATAAAATTACCCACTTCTTTAAATAGACTTTATCTTTAAGGTTGTGCGACGTCAATGGCGTGTGGGAGGTTTTCGTGAGAGTATGGATGTGGCTTGAGATGTCATGGACTTAGACTAAAATTGTGTGAAGATGGCTAGATCTAGGCACATATGTGGCTAGCCACATGAGATCTAGGCTTATGATTAGGGGATGATTAGGGGATGGGGAGTTGATGATGTTGTTATTGAAATGTTCATGCTACTAAGACCAAGATGGAGGGATAGGGAACAACATAGGATGAGATCTCATTAATGTATTAGGTGGCGAGCTTGGATCTTGCATTTAAGAGGATTGGATATGGGTGCAAGCTACAACAAGTAGAGGTTTGGAATGTTGGAGGGATGGTGTCTGAATTTGGGGAATGACAATGGATGCTAGAGGTGCAAAGGTTGATTGGTGATTTCAACTGGTTATAATTGGTGGTGGCAATCGGGCGATGGGATGTAGAGGTGAAAATTTGGATATGTTCGTTCTTTTCTCTTTATTTCAACATGATGATTGTGGAGATTGGGATATCGGGAATCAAGTTTTGGCGAATTTGAAGTGGGGAGACCAGGGACAAATTGTAGCAATTCTAGGTGATTTTAGAGTTAAGAGATTGTTGACAGGGGTGGGACACCTGGGGGGCGCCAAGGCTTAATGAGAGCACCATTGATACACACCCATTTTGTGTGAGAGACAATCAAATGACTATTTTGTTGACGACTCCAAAAATGGGTGGGGAAGAGAAATAAATCAAATTTGGGAATTAGGCAGGCTTATCTCATTACATCATTCATTGCTTGATTCTAATGAAACTACTAAAAATTTGTAAACTATCTATTAGTTCCTAATGCATATTACCTACCTATAAATAACAATTACTCACAAAAAATTATTACTATTAATATTAATCCACCCATTACATACGCACCTTTAATCAATTTTTCGGGGCTAGATTTTTTTTGTTGAGTTAAACCACTATGAAAGATGCATGTGTGCCATATCCATGCCTTCTCCGCATCCATGCAATCATACACGATCACTGTAGTATGCATGTATGAATTTGCATAATTTTTTAATCTGTACATTTATATGCTTTTATATCTTTGCATGCCAAATTCATCTCTAACATGAGAAATCAAATTTTAATCCTGAATTTTCCTTGCAAACCTTGATGAATAAAGATGCTACATTTTCTATCTGAAATGTTTGTTGGTTTCTATATTACTTCTGCTAAAAACAGAGGCCATATGCTGGAGCTACAAATAGATAATGAGGCTTATGGTAAAATTTTATTAAACGCTTATCGTATCATAATCCTAATTCTGGCTGATTACTAAAGAACTGCACGATGGTAGAGTAATAGATTATCGTCTTAGCATTGCACGAGGATTCAACACACACTTAGATAAACGAGAAACAATTTATGATGACAACAGAAGTTTTTACGTGAAAAACCCGTAAAGGGAAAAAACTACAGGGTCTGACCCAGTTATAAAATTCACTATACATTGATAATTAGGTGAGACTCTTTTTATAGTATTTTGGGTGCAATTAATGCGGAAATATGAATCATTTTGATTGGACTTTTATGATTTAATGATGCAACCTTCTTTACAGCTTATATTTCCCCGTCATCTTTTATGATTTATAATATCATGCACATTCAAGTTATACCCTTTTTTTCTCAGTCAACACTGCAAATTAATTTTTTTTTTATGGGTGGAAAAAATTTCCAAACCCGGCATGAATTGATGACTCTTTTTATTCTGCTTAACTTCCACACAGCTAAATCTGAAGCATATTGTAAGAAGAGACATACTAATATATCCAGGATATGTTCCCGAACGTGGTGTCAACTATAAAGTGTTTCATTATGGGCTCAGATTCACTGTTGGTAACTGGAGTTTTGACAAAGCTGACTGGAGAATTACTGATATGGTTAACACCTGCTGGGCCAAGTTCCCTGAACCACCTCATCCTTCTAACCTTACCACCTCGGATGAAAAAGCCTTGCAAAGGGATCTTCTTAGCATTGAATGTGGACAAGCACTGAACCGTGCTCTTCAATTCCATCACGAAAGGAGGAAATGTCCTCCATATAGTATCACGAATTCACAGCCGGCATTGTTGGATGGGAAAGTTGATCAAAAGGATATAGTATATGGAATGAGTAAACTCCCTGTTTCAAAAGCTGCTTCTAATATATCGTTGCTTCATGGATCAAAATTTCTGGATCGATCTTTGAAGATCTGGATGATTGGCATTTGGGCTCTTTCAGTGATCGGTTTCCTGGCTGTTATTTCAATGTTGTTTTCGAGAGGAAAAGTTGATATTTCAAGGACAAAGATCAACAGAAAAAGGAATTCTAAGCATTATGACACGGAGAGCAGTTCTGAGGCATAAGATATACAAAGATGAGACAAGCATTTGGGTTAGATGCTCTGTAAACTATGGAGCTTACTTTTCTTTTTTTTACTGTAGTTGGAAAGAAAAATATTCAAATTGTTTAGTTTGCTGTGCCTGCACCGTACAGCTAGTTTGGATGGTAAAGCTGTAGAAGTTATTGTGAAGGTCCTGAAATTGAATCCCATTCCTCAACGGCCTTCATTTATGCTAGTTTTTGCAGTATCTCTAGCAGTTGAGTTCATGGTGAAAGTTTCATTTTCCATGGTAAAATTTCCATCTTTTTTTGTTATTGTTTTTTTTTTTTTTGTGAATTACTCAAGGATACATAGAAGGATGTCTGTTTCATTACATTGCTTGGTCCTCTTTATGGGAAATTCATTGTTGTATCTATTAAATATAGATATATTTATTACTTGACTACATTTTTGAGCAATAGCTAACTGTGAATCTGAGATGTCCCTTCATTTTTTTGTGGGGGCATTTACATACATAGCACCCAATTCCTATGTATTTACTTATCTAACACCTAAAATTTTGTTTTTTTTTTTTTTCATTTATACCATCCAAATCTTTCATATCACAAAAAATATCACCATTTTAAGTTTTAGTACGTGAAATGCACCTTTTCATGCGTACAAGGTGGTATGTACGTTGATGTGTAATAAAGAAAATTTTATCATTTAGCATGAATCTCGATGTGTTTTTTATACATAAACATTCTAAAATCAAAGTCAAGATCATCGGAGCCCTAATTTATTTTAATAAGTTTATAGCCAAATAGAATGTCTTGGCCAAACAAACCCAATGCTTTAAAAATGGTTTGATTTGGGTCCAATTAAGCTCACATCAAGCCGTTGAAGCACATTTGGAAGCTTTGGATCATCCATCGAATGATCAAATGAACTCCAAACTTGACATATTTATAGTTGAATGGAGTGTCTTGACCAGAGGAATCCAACAAGTGTATGACCACTCAATGTTGAGGTCATTAAGATATCCAACTTCCTAAAAGGCAACCTATGATCAAGGGATGTAAATATGGACCGTTTGATCAAGTGGACGAGAAAGTTATGCATCAAAAGACCCAAAATCCTCTCTCCAAAATGCTATAAGTTAGCTCACTCTTTTCACTTGGAACAGGGAGATAGAGAATGAGAAGTGAAATTCTAGAGTCCGTTTTGAAGAGAAGACCCGATGAGTAACCATCGAACTCCGTAGCCACTAGTCATCGTTGATTACCAACCTCCGTAGCCATTGAACATTGTCGAGCACCTCTTGCCATTACCACCACCGCTGTCAACCATCAACCCTCAGCGATCATTGCTTGCAACTATTATAGCTAGATTATGATTGCCATTGAAGTTCTTAATACTTGTATTTTTTTTTAGTTATAGTTTTTAGTGTAAGATTGTAACCTTGTTCTCTATGTCGTGAGAGGATGGTGTACCTTTGTACTTTCAAATAATAATGGGTTATTTTGACTGTGCTAGACTCCATGATTATTTTTTTTCAGGATTTTCTCACGTAAAAAATTTTCTCTCTTTTTGCTATTTTTTTTTATCCGTGTATTTGCTAAATTTTCGTATAATGCTAAAATGATAAATCACTAAACTATCGCCGTGAATTTTCTGGCACTCAACATACGTATATATATGTCCATACATGAATTGAGTGGTATGTATGAAAATCTTTTTTTTTTTGTTTTGTTTTGTTTATTTCATCTATGTTCTTCAAATGTGAAGTGATAGCTACAACCTTGAGCAATGTAATCAAATTAACTGTTATTTGTCATAATCATATCTGCTTGTCCGGCTAAACCATTTTCCAGAATGTTTACTTTTTTATTTTCAGTATGCAAATGAATCATTTAAGCTGAAATTTGCAGCCATTGATCTTCAGCAGAATGTTTGTAGTATATATTGCTTTTAGTACAGAGGCGGTCATTATTCTTGAGCTTTGATGCCTGCTAAAAAATTCACGACGGTAGAGTAATAGATTATCGTCTTAGCATTGCACGAGGATTCAACACACACTCAGATAAACGATAAACAATCTATGATGACACCAGAAGTTTTAACGTGAAAAACCCGTAAAGGGAAAAAACCACAGGGTCTGACCCAGTTATAAAATCAACTATAGGTTGATAATTAGGTGAGACTTTATTTATAGTATTCTGGGTGCAATTAATGCAGAAATATGAAACCTTTTGATTGGACGATCAGAGAGCTTCCCTCGATCAAATGACGTTTAATGGACATTTGAGTGCCTTAATTATGTCGTAATTGAACAATATTGGGTTCGTTGGATTTGTCTTGTTGAGATGCTTGATTTGAATATAAACTTACTAGATTCGACATTGGTTTGACCTTTCAAATGTCTATAAAAACCCTCCAAGAATGGTTTAATGATTTGATTCATGCTTGATCTGACTCGGATTAGACTAGTTTTTATATCATTGAGTTTGTTTCATCAAGCCGGTAACTTTGACTATAAGCTTACTAAAATCAGAGCTTTGGATTACTCTTAATTGAAATTTAAATGTTTTTTATTCAAAATATTGCCTCGAGATTCGTGATGGACGAAAAAAATTTGTTTGTGGGGTATCAAGCTTGAAAGGTGGATACTGAAAACGTCATGGCTTAAGCAAATTGTTGGCCAATTTATAGTTTGTTGTTAAATGCATTTTTTTCTTGCCATTTTTAGAGGCATTGGATTTTGGGTAAATTTCATCCTATTAAACTGAACTATGTCCGTCATATTTGCCTTGGTCCATAAATAGAGAAGTGTTATTTGTCATCTGAAATAACATTATCTATATATATATATATATATATATATATATATATATATATATATATATATAAAAGACATTAATTATTCCAGATTTATATATAATTCGAATTTAGTAGGTGACAAATATTAGTTATTTATTAAACTGATTAATAATTATTGGAATCTGATTAAATTAATTAAAATTTAGTATATTATTTATTTATTTTTAATTAATTATAAAAA
>NEWO01000046.1:774176-822879 GCA_003013225.1 Phalaenopsis aphrodite
TTGTTGTTGTTGTTGTTGTAGTAGTATTGAAGAGTTTTATTGTCTCAGTGTACGGAAACCTAAAAGAATCGGAAAACCAGCTTATCACTCGATACATCGAAGGTTTGCTTGATACAATTCAATATAAGTTGGAGTTCAGTTTTGTTTGGGCAGTATCCTAAGCTGTAAAGTTTACCTATAAATACTTTTTTCAAATCATATTATTTTTTATATTGTGATATTTTTAATAGAGAATAATAAAAATTATACATTACATATTAATAATTTATTAAGAATACAAATGTGTCTATATTGTGCTGTGTCTTAAACACCTAATTTTTGCAGTTATAGTGTTACTTTGTTTATGTCATACTGTGTCTTTGTTAGTGTGTATGCTTTATAGGTTTTTACTATCCTGATGCCAATATGTAATATTGCACTTGGACTCACATCGAACGTGCATATTTTCACAAATATCTTTCATTTTGTGGGTTTGTGACGGCAATCTATTATGTTCTTAGACGTTGTAGTGTGTTTCCCTTAGTTATGTTTTGTTTTGTATCCTCGTATCGTGTCCATACTTTACAGTTCAAGATCATAGAATTCTAAATTTGTGTTTCTTAGAGTTTATTATTTATTAATAATTTGGCTCCAAGGAATCTGTGTTTAGAGCAGTATCATTATGAGCTTTTAAAAAATTTCGCTGTCATATTGTAAAGCTTATACATACTTTTCAATGACAAATTTCACGTGAAGCTCTTATTCTGTTATTCTTTTCTCCTCCCATAGTGTCATCCCTAAGTGTGGCTATTAAAATTATTTTTGTTAGCATGGTATAAAGGAACAGTGGAATGCTTGAACACATCTTGACAGAACTTTTGGTAACAGGAGGCATTTATTATTACTTTTATGGCTCCTTTTATGCATATTTGAGATCTTGTGGTGATAAACAGAGATATTGGGCCTGAATCAATGGTTAAATTTGTTCCATTTTGCCCAGGTTTTTAAATTCATGGCGGAAATCTCTTTTGTGTTTCCTGAATAAGACCCTGCTGTGCATTGGTACACCCTTGTACTTGAAGGTGTAAAATATAAATTTTGTTAATTTTTTAAGGCTTACAACACCCTCATGTCTTTTTTTTTTAATGTTACTTGAATTTCTCAATGCCATTCTTGTGCTGTATTAGTTGATATTTTCTAACTTCATGTGGAACAGCTCTGTGTGAGCTCTTTTTATTTATAGATTTTGCTTATTTCACTTGAGTTTCCTAAGCTATCAAGAACAATAGCTGATGTAACTGTGTTAAACAAGACAAATTACAATAATTTAGATTTTTTCATGCTTGCTATAATCATTTGTAATGGAAGCCGCTCATTTTGCATTGATCCACCTATTTTTTTTAGAAAAAGTATAATGTGCATGGTAACAAGGTGAGTTTTCTCTGTTTTTCTTTTCATTTTAACTTTGCTAAAAATTGACACTGATTAATTTGTTATTCTATATGCAATATAACCACATTTAATCCCTTAATCTCTGTTTGTTTTCTCAAGCAATCCGACAGTTAAGTAGATATTACTAAGTTTCTGAGTTGCACTTCCTGGACTGGTGGGTAATTGAGTTAAGAAATATTTTAGGCTGCTGTTCCTGGAGCTTTATTTGAGGACAAACCTCAGTCTTCAAATGATGCATGGAGGAAGCTGCATTCTGACCCATTGCTTCTCATTCGACAAAGGGAGCAGGAGGCACTTGCTCGGATAAAGAATAACCCTATCCGGATGGCTATGATTCAGAAGTCTGTAAGTTTTCTAATAAATTTTTCCCTTCTTTCTATGCTGCAGATATTGTCGAATATTGCAATTTCTCTAGTAATCCTGTTAATTTTGTAATTGGATGGAGTATTTTGAGAGCGGTTTCAGTGAATTTGTGTTTCTTAATTTGTTCATAGGAAAACATATATTTCTTCTGATCCCATTAGACAACTCTGACATAACAAATATATATTGACATGCATTTTATTGTATGAACAGTCATCATTCTTTTCACTTTTTTCCATTTCAATTCTGACCACAATGCCTTAGGCTTATTGTTCTATTGAGTATACTATCTTGGCAATTTGTTTATGCTGGGGCATTATTGGAAGTGTTCTGAGCACATGCATCGTACTTAACATCTTTAGTATTACCGCAACTATTTGAGATTGTTATTTGAATTTTAACTTCACATTTGTTTATGTTGGGCATTATAGGAAGCGTTTAAATATATTTTTTTAAAATCATTTTGAATAAATTTCCTTTTTAATTTTATTTGGTCCATCCCATTTCATTCCCAATCATTTCACACTAATATTATCCATCCATCTAATGAGTCCATTTTCTATCATCATTGCTTATATGAAATCCACATAAATCTATTGTCAATTTTCTTTTATTAAATAGATGCTATTTCAACCATCCCTTTAATTTTGAATAGATTTCCTTTTTATGTGTATTTGGTCCATCCCTTTCCATTCCTAATCATTTCACACTAATATTATGCATCCATCTAATGAGTCCATTTTCTATCATCATTGCTTATATGAAATCCACATAAATCTATTTTCAATTTTCTTATATTAAATAGATGCCATTTCAACCATCCCTTTAATAGAATCATTCCCTTATTTGTACTTTAGTTTTGAAACATATACACATTATCATTTTCAGTCTTTGTTACACAATTTCTCAATCTACAACCTTTTCTCAGCTCTCAACATTGAGAATCATAGCGTTGTAATTTTATTTTTATAAAATTTTTCTTTTAAGCATGATAGTTTTGTGATACCTCTTCGTTTGAACTAGCTAATTTTAATCCTAGAACTTAAATAAAATCTTATTTTTATAATGCTTTCTTGAAATTACAGATTGCATTTTTATAATGCTTTCAAGGTATGTGAATGATTCATATCTTAGTTTGTTTTATTATCTACTAATATGGCCCAACAACTATTAAGGTAACACCCGCTAAAATTGCATCTTTTATACTTCGTATTTATTTTGCTAATTCTAATTTTGCTGTCCAATAAATATTGCTTTCATGTCATCAATTTTATGAAATTATTTCTCTAATTTTAGGCTAATTTCTGTATATGTTTCTCCAATTAGAATTATATTATCCATGGAAAGCATGAATCAAGTCATTCGTACATTAAATATCTTTTATAAGCAACTCTATAATTGATATAAAAATATGAGGATTTAATGTTGTTTTTTGATTTGATTCTACGGTTACAAAAAAATTTTAGTTCACTTCATGACTATTTTTAACGCCAATGAGTGTTTTCTCGTACATATATTACATTTAAACAAAAATCAATAATTCTAGCCATAACAAAATGTTTAGAAGAAACTAAATAAATTAAGGAGCCCCCCAAGGTAAAGGATAATTCAATCTTTGTCGATATAATGAGGTAAATTTTCCTGAAATTTTGTAATTGTACTTGTACTGCATTCAATGGAATATTTAAACTTGAATTTAAACTACATGTACCTTTTATTTATATCATTGGATTATAATTGTCATAATTAATAGTTTACATTTTGGCAAATAGCCTTATACAATTTAGGAAAATTATACAAATGATATAAGAGAATTGATGAAAATACTTGAATTTAAGATGCATCCTAAGACCCATCACTGATTTATAACTAGTTCCTTGAGAATGAGATGGTATAGCAATTAAATGTACACAAATTGCACAATCATGAGATGCCTATATGGATAAGATAAATCTCTTAAAAAAAATACAAATCCAACTAGCCTAAATGCGATTTTTATGTATGATGCACCCTTAGGATTAACCTAATTAATGGAGTGTTAAATTTCAGGTTTCTCTTACGACATTCATTAGTAATAAATTTTCTAGAATATTTGTCATCTTGCTTTGATCCCGAGATTCACTTTATGAATGTATACATCTCTAATCCATGAACTATAAATAAAATCAATGTCAATCCGATCATTAATAATATAACCCTTCAATTCATTAAGTGTTATATTTTTAGGTTGCTTATTTGATTCTTCAATTTCAAAGTCATGATTAGTTGAATTTCACATTTAGGAATGTGTTAAATCTCTTTTAAAAATTCATGTTCAAATACAATCTAATGCTCAATTTTGCTTTCAAAATTTTTGATGCAAAAATATATTCAAGTTCGTGAAATTAATCTAATGTAGGTGTATATTCATTTTCAACAATAAAAAGATAAATTTAAATTATAACTAAAAATAATATTCTAATTTAATACATATTCAAAAGTATAATCATGAATTAGAATCTCTCCAATTAAATCATATTTAATTAAACATGATTTTTGTATTGATGTGTGCACGATAGGTTTTGAGGAGATGATATTAAATTAGGAAGCACAGGTGCACAATAGTCCTAAAAGAATGTGTTACGGTTTTGTTACACAAAAGAATGAGAAATGATGAATCGAGGAAGGGGAAAGTAGATGGCGGGTAAATGAATAGAAAGGAGATGAATTGAGGAGTTGACAGTTAAAGGAGGGAGTTGAATTGAACAGAGGGGAGAGGAAGCGAGAGGATGGAAGCCAGGAAGGTGAGTTTGCTCTATAAAGACATGCGACGGGGCGAGATTACTTACTTGAAGAGAGAAGAGAAGAGACGTCACAGTCTCACGTGAGAGAACGTCGCCAAGCAGAGGTGAGGTGGGAGTTCTCGGTGTTGGTATGTATAGAGGAAGGGGAGGTGTGCGTCTACAAGTAAAGGCTACAACTGTGCCCTAACCCACCATCGAAGAAGAAAAGGAGAGGAAAAAGACCTGAGTGGAGGAGGAAGAAAGGTTGACTTCGTGCATTCGCGCGGGAGGGAAGCGAAGCCAAGCTCTCAATCCGAAACCTGTGTGCAGAGAAGGTGTTCGAGCAGAAGAAGGGAAGAAAATTTTGTGCGGGCCGAGCTTTAAGGTTTTTTTTTCAAACATTTCTTTTAAAAAATTGATATGTAAAGATTTATCTTTAGTATGATTTATTTCATTAATAATCTTTTCTTAAGGATCAGTAATGAAACAAAATCTAATATTTTTATCAAAAATGGTGCAACTAATGTTATTTTGATCAATTTTTTGAATCGACATTATTTGCAACAGAAAACGTGTACTCAATATGATATGTTGAGATTTTTTAACAAGTAATAATATAAATATTAGATTTATCGATAACTGCATTTGAAAGTTAATATTTAATCTACAATCGATCACCACTAGTAGAGGTTAACCGTTAAGCAGTTTTTTCAAAATATTTAGAAAGAATTAGTTCTTCTTGAATACAATTCATGTTAGCGCCACTATCAATAAGTGCTCTTAAATTTGATAAATTTTATTTCTTATTAATAATTAATTTAATAGAGATATATCATTTATGCATAATAATCTTTTGAATTGATTAAAGGAACATTTTCTTCATTAGTATTCTCTTGTTGATGTTGTCGTTTTTCAGTATCAATCATCCTTTCATTAATTTTTTCTTGATCACTTTTAATGATCTTAATTTCATTTTTTAAATTAATTTTAAGATCATTAACGGTAACATCTTTTTTATTTTTCAGTGACTTTCTTATATACTCCTTTTAAAGAGTATATTGAAAAATTGCTCTTTACTATTCTTATCCATTTTCTAAAAATGTTTAAGAACTTTATTTATGGTAGAAATATCTTTAATTTGGGAATTTTTTTGAAAATTTCTTCCTTTTGTTGATATGAAAAGGTGAATATTCCTGACATTTCGACATTGTTTTATAGTAATTTGAATTGTTTCATCCTTGGCAACAACTATAAGAACTTTGATTTTTATCTTCTGATGGAGAGGATGAAGATTCATAGATTACTTTCTCAGATGAAGTGGACTCTGAGTCGGTTAACAAGAGCTTCTTTAGAGTTTGGCGAAGAGGTTCGTCGATTTTAAGCTCATAGTGCAACAATTATAATAGTGACTTAGTTTGTCCACATTTAAAACATTTAATGAATTGGCATCGAACAACATTATAACTCTAGCTAAGAAGGTATCTTTATGCCATCTAAAGTGAGTGAGTGAATTTCATCTTAACGTTTTATGAGGAAACCTTGGTAAGATAACATTTTCTGTGAAATGTTCAAGAATTGTAGTTATTCATTTGGTTTTGAGGAAATTCTTAGCTTTTTTTCGCTTAGACTATCTTTATTTGATTCAGTCAAAAAGTTATCTCATTATCCTTTGATTATACTGTGAAACCACTGCAACCATCTACGTTCATCTATAATATTGTTTTTCAAGAAGCTTTTTTTGATAATTAATTTTGTTAATTTCCATATAATCATTAGTTTGAAGGTTTTGAAATGTTTCAGATAAGTTATCAGCCCGATCGCCAGAGAGTTCATCTTCTGTGGATGATTTTTCTAAATTTTCTTTCGTAGTAGTTAGAGACATTTTTTTTTCCATTTACAAAATAGCTTCTCTAAATCTTTATTACTTGGTCCTATATGTAGGTCAAGTTTAGTTGGAAGTTGAATGTTAGGATGCCTGATTATAGAGATATTAGATTTCATTTTTTTTAAGGTTATACCCTTTTCAGGAATTGACTTTTTAGGGTCCTTTGATATTTCAAAAGCTGATCCAATTTATTTTTCGATTTGAAATAAATGTTCAGCTATTGTTTGTAAATTATTGTTAGTAAAATTTAATTGTTTTAGTATAGTAATAAATTCTTTTACTGTTTGTGCTTTAGTATTGATTTTTTATTTCGAAGGTTGTAAGTTTGAGGCTTTTGGATTTATCATTGCTAATGCTAGCTTTCAAGGAAAGATATGGAGACTCAACTACCTCTCCTTGTTCATTGTGCCATTTTTTTCTAATCATTAGTATAATGATGAATGAACCAATGGATGAATAGAAACATTTATTCCCCTTGTTTGTTTCTTCTAAGCTTGTCATCGAAATATACTTCACATATTTTAAGACGATATTTTTTAGTGGTGTTTTTTCTATACCACTTTCTTAAGATTTGATAGCGAGGTTGCTGAATGAGAATATCTCTCGCATTACTCTCTATGGCGTAATTCATTAAAAATTAGATCTTATTTGAAAAGAAGTTGGAGTGGGAGAACGATTTACTCTCACTGGATGAAAAGTTTGATTTCTATTCATCTAAAGAGCTTCTATTGATGTTTCTTCATGGGGAGAAGACAAACCAACATAATTTTTAGATAGGATCTATATTCTAATAATAGTTATGGATCGTCTAAGATTAATTTTTTTTCAACATCTACAATTAATAACTTATTGAGTGCTGGAGCGTTCACGCAATTTGGACTGGGTTTCTCATTCTCCAGCTTGAATGGACGAATTTTTTAGTAATTTAAGAATGTTTTGACCCTTTGACCGGCAAACAACTTTATTTTGGTTACAAAATCTCACTTCAGCCGCTTCAGCACAGAAAGAAATATTTTCCTCATGCTCAGAAGTCGGAGGAACTTACCATTTGCACAGCCAGCTTTTCTAATTTTGATGCAAATAGCAAATGATTACATTTTCCTGTCTTTTAAGCGATTCTGTTCATATATATATTTCAAAAGGAATCTGAGTGTCTTTTACAGTTTCTGTCCGAAGTTTTGTGATCATGTCAGCAAACTGGTGTGCATATATGCTTTCATCATGATGCTGAAATTATTGTTGGTATTTTGCCTTTTATACTGATGTTTTCCCCGAGATTAATCTTTTGTTTATTTATTTGTTTTTCTTCTACTATGATATCATGTAGCTAGTATGATAAGTTTGCTGGCTAAATGAGAGCCTTTGGGAGGATGATGAAGATTGTTGTTTCCTCCTTGTACTACCAATATTGCTCTTTCTTGTTCATGTCATAATTATTTTCTTTTAGTTCTATAGGTGAGTCAAGCTGGCTTGCTAGCTAATTCAAACTCAATTCATTAACAAGCGTGTTAATTTGACTTGTCAATCAAGCAATAAGCTGAGGTCAACCTCGTCTTTATTACACATATGCTAATCAAGGTTGTGTCTGAGCTTTATCTTGGCTTGACGCATTGATTGATTGTTCATTAGAATTACATTCGTTTCATAAATTACAAGAGGGTAGAGTTGTTCGTTGAAAGCTGATGTAGAAATTTGAAGGTTTAAAGGCTTTAGAAGACTCAAGAAATCTATGATTATGGTGAAGTGTGGACTAAATTCTTGTAGTTCCAATGACAATGCCTTTTTTGTAGTATTTGAATATACATTTCCTTATATGCGGGCTTAATTAAATTAAATTAGTGGAAGTAATGAAAATTGATAACTTATTAGTTTTTATGTAAGAGTGATTCACATTATTGAGAGTTTATCTTTTATAGGAGATTAAATTAATTAAATGCCTTTAAGATATATTTGAAATATTTAACTTTTGCTATCAATTTGGCTGGTCGTGATTGAATTTTTAAGCGAACAGTAAGAAAATATTGGTTTTCAGTTGGAACATAGCATCTTTTTGCTTGTCTTCTCAAGTTTTTGGATAAGGCTTAACTGCTTAGGCCTTATGAGATTTTTTAATAAAGGGAGATATATACAATAAAGATTAGTATAAATTATGGATATCAAACAAATATTATGTATCTTTAGAGGTTTATATTTTAAATGATTCTTAGTAAGTAGAATAAATGCATCTTTTAAGATTTATTTCTTTTTAAAATTTTTATAGAATTTATGTCTTTTGGGATTCTTGCCATAAGAGATTTTTAGAGTTTACATTTCTTGAGAATTTTTTTTTTTCAAAATTTAAGATAATTTATACAGTTGATTTATGCCTTACAAGTATTTGCCTTTTAAAGTCTTTTTTTTTTTTTTAAAATAAATTATATTTTATGAGACTCATCTCAGGAAGTTTTTAGATATATTGAGCATTTTAAGGTTGTTGTCTTCTAAAATTTTTTGATGAGTGAAAATAACTACATAGGTCTCATGGAATCGTTTTAATGGAGTGTATCCACTTTCAATTGTCATAGATTTTCTTTTAGGCGAGCCTTTTAAGATTTTTTGTTGGAAATTATTTATGGTACTTAACTTTTTTGGTTTTTTTCATTACAAAGAGATGCAACTTTATTTCTAAAAGAATTTTATTCTTATCTAATATTTAGATATAACAGTTCAAAGTAGAAGATTATTTAAGAAGGATTGATATTTGGTTACTTCTAAGGGAGAGATCATATTCTAGCAAGATAGAAATTAAATGAAAGCTTGCTTTTTTAGGTTGTTTTTGTGTTATGATCTTCTTCTTAAGTTTATTGGAGATATCATAAGTGAGCTAATAATTGATTTTTTTATTTCTTTTATAACTCTTAGTGTAATAAATTTGATTTTCATATGCGAAATATATATAATAATTATAAACTAAATAATATAGATTGATTGAATATTATATTTTTAGATTAGATCAACATCCTTGATTGGAAGGGTTGATTTATAATGTTGGTTATATAAATTCCTAAAATGACTAAAAGAGTGATTGTGCTAAAAAAATTTATGCTTTCAATAGTATTAGAAATATCTTGAGGATAATGTTGGAGTTCATTGATGATTAATTTAATTTTATGAAGACAATTAGAAGTACAATACCTATCAAACTGCCTAATTGTCTCAATTGTACACAAAATGATCGAGGAATCTGGATGTGGATAAAATATTTTCTTATAATCAGAGGCACTTTAAAATTTCTTAGGCACATTTATACAAGAATAAATAAGTTGTGGGATTCTGATAATCATATCAATAACCTAAAATTATTTGGCATGATTCATATGATTTTTATTATTTTAAAACTGTTGATTTCTAGATTTCTCATCTAAACAATAACCCGATTAAATTTAGTATATTAAGCACTCAGTTTCTTCTTTTTAATCACTATATTTTTCTGATAAATGCCTTCTTAATTGATGAATGCGACTCTAGTAAAATTACCTTATATCATTTGTAAATTTCAATTGTTTTTGTTACTTGAGATATTTAAGAATTTGTACTTTTTCAAAAATGCTAGAATAAAAGCAATTGGTCTCTATATTCATCAAAGAGTAGATATTTCTCTTTAACTTTGTGTCATGTTACTCATAATATTTTGTGAAAATAATTTAGCACTTTACACTATTTTTATTTAACCGCTTTTTATTTATTTTGGAATCATATAAATGATAATATTTAGAGTTATCTTTCAAATAATTGAGCCAACTTAAAGATTCTCTAAGATTATGCTTTCTTTTGAATGTAGGAATTTAATTTTGCAGCTGAAAATCCACTTTACACTATGCTTTCTTTTGATGGAACCATGAACATTACAAACCTTGTTCACTTCTTATCTAACCATTTGGAAGACCTTTTTTTTGCAGATTGATTCTGAGAAAAAGCAGCAGGAGGTAAAGAAGGAACACAAAAAGAAAAGAAATAAACACAAGCATGATCATAATATCAAGTCAAAGGACAAAGCTTCATCTAAATCTCAATCAGATTCTGAATATTCCACCGAGCGTGAAGGTCATCGGCAAAGACAACCACGAGATTTGTCATCGGAGTGGCAGCCAAACAGTAATGCTAAGGATAAAGACGATCGGAGAAATGAAAAACAGGATAATAATGAAAAACCCGAAAAACATTCATCCACAATTCATAGCCATTATAAGCATTCTAACCATGATTCCAATTCTGATCGCCATAAACGCTCCGAACATCGCCATCACTGTTCCAGAGACCATTCCGGTGACAAATTTGCAGTTCAAAGCGAGCGAAAAGAGAGGAGGAATGTTGACAGGGCAAAATCTGATAATTATGATTTGAGAAGATCAAATGAAGAGATCCATTCCCAAAGGCCAAACCAGAACGGTGGATACAATAATCGGCGACGAACAGTTCCGAAGATGACGGAGGAGGAGAGGGAAACACGGCTAAGAGAGATGCAAATGAATGCTGAGGTCCATGAAGACCAGAGGTGGAAGAGGTTGAAGAAGGCAGCCGAGGCCGATGCGTTGGAGGCAAAGCAGGCAACCTTTTCCAGAGGGAAAAGCTTCTTGGATGCAACACAGAAGAGTGTTTATGGAATGGAGGAGGGAGGGAGCGCCACAATCGAGGAGAGCGTGCGGCGTCGAACTTATTATTCTCAGGCTAACTCTGCGCATGAAAGTAATGCTTTCAGGAGATGAACATATTCATGTTTTGTAGCAGAGTTATGTGATTATACATATAATTGCATTATCTTATGGATTCTCCACAAAGATGAGCACTTTCATATGGAGCGCATGAGTGATTTCATGATAGATTAGCAAAACGGAATCAATTGCTCTGAATTAGCATGTTATCAAAATAATCTTGTGAAGGGCAGAGTATTCTAAAAGGTTTTCATTTTTCTCAAGAGTTTGGTCGTTAATATTTAGAAATTGATGGAAATGTAATTATACTTTTAATTATGATATCAGTTTTATCATTTCTTATGAGAATTGTCAATTAAAATTGAATGTATATCTTATCATTTATTTATTTTTATGTTAGGATTAAAATTAGAAGTGTTCTAATCATTTCGTCATTTTAACTTGATAGTGGCCAAAATATGATTAGAGTTAAGTGGATGGTTATTTAGAATGCTTATCCTATGACACGCTAACAGATCCTTATAATCAACAAATGTAAATTTGTTATGAAATATGCTGTCATCGTTAATTAGAACTCCTCAGCCAAAGGCTTTTTGGAAAGAATATTTTATAACTAGTACTTTAATTTTAATTTTTACCCTAAACCCAAAAATATGTATTTCACTTTCTAAAAAGTTATTAGTTATAAAAGTGGTGTTTTGGCGTGATGAAAAATTTGAGTGTTATAAATATAAGAGTTAATGTTTAGATGTTAGATATGTAAATACATTGGAATTGGGTGGCTTGTATGTAAATGCCCCTTTTCGTGATTAAATGCATTGAAGTAACAATATATAACTAATCAGTTTATTTGTTACTAATGAAGTAAATGATAAAAGGGAATCCTACTTGTTCGGCTAAAATCTATGAGATTATGACCGTTATGTTGAATCCTGATTTAGTCGTGAATCACACCCAAGGATTATGGTGTAAGTAAGGAGAGAGAGTGAATAGTAATTCGTCGTGATCAATCATATCTTATTTATAAAATAATTCCACTAGTTATAGAAGAGATATACAAATAAATAATATTGCAATCTTGTCCCACTTTAAAAGGGTTTGTACTGGAGCATTTATGATATTTTACATCCATGGGCTACTTTGAGCCAGCATGATCGACTCGGTTGGTTGAGCTTTGTTGGTATGAGTCGGTTGGCTGATATCGCCATATTGTCAACACTTATCCATTGATGAAGAACTTCTGAGGCATCCCTCGGATGGTCGTAGATGATGTGGAATCAGATCTTCTTTTGGATTGGTCCCGCAGGAGGGTTAGTTATTGCATTGGGTCATCTTTCCGGCAGTGGCTAGCTCTTATGTTCTTTCATCTCGTGTTTGGTCTAAAAAAGTTTTTTAGTATTTGGTTCTCTCATAAATCAAACTTAAAAAGATTATTTGTGTTCGGCTTGTTTGCTTAATGAATGAATCGATCACAAGCCACTTAATCACCCGAACATGAGCTATTCCGGAACTACGAACTTTTTTAACAACCCTAGTGTCAAGGGAGGAGATGATCCTCTAAGTCAATAATTTTATAACACAAACAAATAATCAACTAAAAAATATTTATATAAATGAAAGGAACATATGCCTAACTCATGATAAGTTTTGATCATTAATAATAATTTTAGTTTAGTGATTTGGTTGTTAGGTCATTCGATATCACGCAAATAAATGAGATGTTCAGAAATAGTTTATTTGACAAAGATAGAAGGAAAATACCATTTTTACTATCAATAAAAAATTTAATTAAATTTAGGGGCATTTACAAACACACCCACCAATTCCTATGCATTTACCTATGTAACACCTAGAACTTCACTTTTTTTACATTTATACCGGCCAAATCTTTCATATCACATAAAAAATATCAACATATTAGTGTTTAAAAAGTGAATACTAAGTATAGATGAGAAGGTATTTAGGTAAAAAATAAAGTTTATATGTTAGAAGTGTAAATACATAGGAATTGATGGGTTTGCATGTAAATTTTTCTTAAAATTTATTTGTGAGGAATCAAAGAAACTTGTTTAATTAAATTTAGTTTAGATACGAAGTTATGAACAATGATGCTATAAGAATATAAATATATAAATTAAATTACCAATTTAAAATAAAGAGTTAAAATTCTGATCCAAATTATATACTATTCATTTAAACTAAATGAAAAAATTATCCATCCCAAAATTTTCTCTGAGATGAAACAGAGTAACGTCGCTCCTTCTAATTCTCCCCCCTTCCTAACAAACCGCCGCCTCTCTTCATGTAGAGCAGCCAATTATTGCGGCTCAGGGGGCCCTATCGAGTGTATTTTCCACTACTGCTCCAGTACGTGTCATCTTCTTCCCCGAGTTTTCAATTCAGTTTGTCTGCCATTTTTCTTATTATCTTATGATTCACTATATTTGCTAGACATTCTCTTTCTGGTTTAGGGTTTGGCATATCAATTATCATCCATAGGCTACAAACAGGATTTTATTATAGTTTTCGGGCTAAATCCGCCTTATAGCTTCAAACAAGATTGCCTTTTGATGGAGGCATGATGAGTACTTTACATATTGATGGAACAGATGAAAAATTGGCCATTTTTGGTGATTGGGAAGCTTTCAATCCCAGCCCAAAAACCTTCAAATCAGAACATTTCAGCAAGGATTTTGTTCTCAGTCCAGTTCCTGATGTCGGAGAAAATGACAGCCAGACTTCCTCTATCACAATGGAGTTTGAGAAGAAGATACAGCCAATGGGTTTAGACTGGACGAGTGACATTTCGTCAGAAATTGTTGATTTTAATGTTCAGAATTCATGCTGGAGTGGGACTGAAGATGAGAAAATGGCTACAATGGTGCCTTTAAACATGTTCGAAGTTAATATGAGTCCAAGTGAGAAAGAGAAGATAGCATTTGAAGTTAATTCTTCGTTGCCAGGAGAGAGTTCTTCATGGATGTTGTTTTCTACAGCTGTTGATCCTACATTAATGGAGGAGCCTCTAAACTATTTTCCAAATAATTCTATGGTAAGAATTTTGCGAGTGTTGTTCTTAGCTTGTTCCTTTGATCTAAATATGTATATATATAGATATACATGTATACTCTTTAGTGTCATAAACTTATGCATCAAAAAATATTTTTTATTCTTAACAAGTTAACAACAGTGGTATTGTTGATGTGATAGTAAAGGTTTTGAGGGGTATATGTGTAAATATAAAAGTTCAGGTGTTGGATGTGTAAATACATCAGAATTGTGTGATATTTATATAAATCAATTGCTAATATTAATATTATTTCTTTTTTTTTTGGAAAGAAATTAACTATAAATATTACTAGATTGCATTCAACTAAATTTAAAACTTTCATTATTTTTTCAGTTGATATTCATATATATATATTTAAATTTAAGTTATATACTTTTTAATAGGAAATTTTTATAATTCAAAAAGAATATTTAATCTGTAATTTTTTTTTTCAAAAATATTATTAAGAAATTCTCTTGCATCTAATTTTACTACTCTGCAGTTATTCTAGAAAATTAAATAATTTAAGAAAATATGGTGAAAGAAAAACTTAAATGAATTTATTAAATTGAGTAAAATAAAACTAAACAACTAAAGATAAGAAAAATAATATGTATTTTAAAAAATTTATTGCAAATTTCACATCATGTGCATTTATGCAGTTTTACCATTGCTGTGAAGTGGTTGAGTTCTGTTAGGTATCATTTTACGCTGAAAGTTTTCACTGTGATTTGCCTCAATTATTTATTACAAGCCACTCCTACCATATTCTTTACAAAGATTATCTTAACTTTGTTCTTGCCAAAAAATTAAAAGATAAGGAATAGAAAGAACATTTGAATCTTATTTTGCTGCTTCATTTAGAAAGGAATTCTTTGTATTTATGTTTTTGCTGCTTCGTTCTGAATCTTACCTCTATTCAGTGCTCAGAATAGACTTTCTTAATGGATGAGAGAATTTATGTTTCAATTTTCCTCCTCTAAAAACTTGTATTTGGTCTCAGTAGTAATTTGTTATCCTTACTTTTGCAATTATTTCCCAATACTAAGTA
The DNA here is from genome assembly GCA_003013225.1 of Phalaenopsis aphrodite. Classification (NCBI taxonomy): domain Eukaryota; kingdom Viridiplantae; phylum Streptophyta; class Magnoliopsida; order Asparagales; family Orchidaceae; genus Phalaenopsis; species Phalaenopsis aphrodite. The sequence continues at coordinate 789,409 of NEWO01000046.1, forward strand.
ATATCCCAGTATAACCCCAATCTTGTTCTTCAAAAACATTCAATTAAAGCCAATTCCTATTATAATATTTGTACAATTAACTACAAGGTCATATTAGCTCGGATCATAGTGAGCATTTCTGGTTTTTTTTTTTTTTTTGAGTAATTTGGCAATATTTTCACTCTTTGAGTTGGTTTCCTTCGCTGCAGCATAGGCCTCTTTTGCCATGCCATAATGGAATTTTGGCTGCTTTTATTTTCCACTGGTTAAGAACATATAAGCAAGGTGTTATTTTGACCCCCAATTATTGAACTAAGGTAAAAGGACATTTTTGTAATGTGGTACCGCTCACCTACCACATCTCACCTACCGCTCACCTACCTCTCACCTACTACTCTCTTGCTTCTATAAATAGAGAGGGTGTGAGGTTTAGGAGGGCAAGGGGAAGAGATCTTAAGCTATCACGAAGGAGGAGCAAGGGAAGAGATCTTAAGCTACCACAAAGGAGGAGAGAATAACTAGAGAGCTAGAGAGGAGGAGAGCATCTTGAGGCCTTGTATCAAGGCGTCTCTTGAGAGGGAGGTCATAGAAGAAAGATGATGGCTCATCTCTATGTATAAGCTATGTATTCTCCATTTCTTTTGTCTTAGTGAACTATTTGATTGATTCCCTCCCGTGGACGTAGATCCAGTTGGATTGAACCACGTAAAAGATTTGTGTTTGCTTTTTGTTCTTTGCGTCTCATTTTTATGCTAGGAAGTAGATATCTCACAGTAATTGGCGCCGTTTGTAGGAAGATTCATACTTCTTAGCTAGAGGTGTCCGCGTAAAAGTGTTCGTAGCCAGCGACGAAGAAGAGGAGTTTGACATTCACGAACAGAGGAGCAAGCGGATCGCGCGCAGTCAGCCGAATCGCGACAGATTCGGTGAGCAGTGGAAGCTTTGATTGACTGGATTCGCACCATGGGTTGTGCGGTTTGGCGAGATGGAGGAGGAACAATCATCGAGCGAGGGCCAAAAATTTGCGACAGGGCTGCCAGCAGAGGATTTCGGTCTTGCAAGCAGCTCGGCCAGAGGGAAGAGGTGGAGATCCCGCAGAGAAGGGTTCGAGGAGTTCCCTGTTCGGGAGTTCGCGAAACAAGAGGACCTGAGCAGTTTGGCGAGGCGCGACGGCTCTGGAGAGACAGTTATTCTCGTGCGAGAGGCAGAGGAGGAATTCCTGATTTGTTCCACTGGACGCAGAGGAGTGCTTGCAGGAAGGAGGTGCGAGCACAAAACAAGAAGTTTTCTTCGGTGAACAGGTGTGATCTCTGCCAGAAGGGATCAGAGCTCTTTGTTCGGTTGGCGAAGGCAGTGAAGTTCACGGGGAGAAGCCTAGTTCTTGGAAGGGCAGCAGGTATAATTCATTGGAAGAAATCTTAGCCACGACAATGAGTTCCGTCAAATTCGACATTGAGAAATTCAATGGGAAGAACGACTTCGGCTTATGGAAAGTAAAGATGAGAGCTCTATTGATTCAATAGGGTGTTGCAGAAGCCTTGTAAGGGTCAACGACATTGCCGGCCGACATGACCAAGATAGAGAAGATCGACATGCTGGACAAGGCTCACAGTTTGATAATCCTGAGCCTGGACTATAAAGTTCTGAGGGAGGTGTCGAGGGAGACAACGGCTCAAGCACTTTGGGCCAAACTCGAGGTACTCTACCTGACAAAGTCTCTGGCTAATAGACTCTTTCTGAAGCAGCGTCTATACTCCTTCAAAATGCATGAAGACAAATCCTTCTCAGAGCAGATCGACGAGTTCAACAAGGTCATCGACGACCTCGAGAACATCGACGTCAAGATGGACGATGAGGATAAGGCACTGCTGTTGCTAAACTCTATTCCTAAGAGCTACGAGCATTTCAAGGATGCGATGCTCTATGGAAGGGTGCAGATTATTTCTCTGGAGGAAGTCCAATCTCTGATTAGAGCGAAAGAACTTCAGAGGAAGCATGACAGGGACAAGGAAGTCAGCGGAGACAGTCTTATTGTCAAAGGAAGATCGGACATGAAAGATTCAAGAAATGGTCAGTACAGATCAAGGTCAAGAAAGGATGGTGGGAATCAGTCATCAAGGGGATCTTTCAAGTGCTATCATTGTCACAAGGACGGTCATTTCAAGAGGAACTGCCCAGAAAGGAAGAATAAGTACCAAGAAGAGCCAGAAGAATCAGGAGAAACAAGCGTAGTCTCTGATGACTACGATTCTGCTGAGGCCCTGGTGATCACAGAATCTGAATCCAGTAAGGAGTGAATCATCGACTCAGGATGTTCTTTTCACATGTGTCCTCACAAAGACTGGTTCGAGACACTGCAACAGGAAAATGATGGGTCCGTTCTACTGGAAGACAATAAAACCCACAGGGTTGTTGGAAGTGGATCAATCAGGATAAGGATGTTTGATGGAGTGAACGAGTACTGAAAAATGTCAGGTATGTACCATAGCTCAAAAGAAATCTAATTTCCTTAGGTACGCTGGAGTTAAGTGGATGCTCATTCAAGACAGAGAATGACTGCATCAGAGTAACCAAAACCCCTCGTGTCGTCATACAAGAAGTCAGGAAAAAGGGGTTGTACTCTCTTATTGGAAAAACCGTGATTGCTAAGTCCATGTACTGTTTGGACTTAGCAAACTCAAGCAAGGGCTGAAGGCCCCTCAGGGGCCAGGTGGAGGGAATCTTTACTTTGAAGCTTCTTAATCGAGGGTCAAGGTGGAGAATTGTTATTTTGACCCCCAATTGTTGAACTAAGGAAAAAGGGCATTTTTGTAATGTGGTACCGCTCACCTACCACATCTCACCTACCGCTCACCTACCGCTCACCTACCTCCCACCTACCACTCTCTTGCTTCTATAAATAGAGAGGGTGTGAGGCTTAGGAGGGTAAGGGGAAGAGATCTTAAGCTATCACGAAGGAGGAGCAAAGGAAGAGATCTTAAGCTACCACAAAGGAGGAGATAATAACTAGAGAGCTAGAGAGGAGGAGATCATCTTGAGGCCTTCTATCAAGGCGTCTCTTGAGAGGGAGGTCATAGAAGAAAGATGAGGACTCATCTCTATGTATAAGCTATGTATTCTCAATTTCTTTTGTCTTAGTGAACTATTTGATTGATTCCCTCCTGTGGACGTAAATCCAGTTGGATTGAACCACGTAAAAGATTTGTGTTTGCTTTTTGTTCTTTGCGTCTCATTTCTATGCCAGGAAGTAGATATCTCACAACACAAAGTTATGTTATTTTTACTTTGTCATATTCTGAAGTTTGAATATTTCCATTGAGAGAAAAAGATGATCGTACTAGTGAGGCAATCACACTTTCATTCCGTTTATGAACATTATAGCTAATTGAAATTTGAGATAGTTTTACTCTTTTATTTTCTTGCTAATAAGAGTTTGCTTTCAAAAAGTTGGTTATGGTAATATTTATAGTATTTATTGTCATAATATGTTCTTATTATTGAGGATATCCTTCTTCATTGTATTTTTTATTTGGTTTTTCATTGCTTTAATATAAACATATTTGTAGAAGCATTATATTTAAACCAAGAAAAGATGCAATATCTTATCATTTTGAACAAATATAAAAACCAAATTTCATTTCATTGAATTTAGACTCTAGCATCCAGGTGGTACTTGACTGCAACGTGAGTTTATGTCCAAATCTAATAGTTTGTGAGACGGAGATGTGTTCGTGAGTGACCACGGAAGAAATTCTTAAATCCACATCACAATTAGATTCACTAAATCCGAATTTACATTCTAAAAGAGATTGAACGTAGAGCATTGAATTTAATTCTTGTTTTTCTATTATTTGGCTAGATTTACACTAAATTCATGACTAAATCCTATTCAAATTATGCTAGCAAACATCGCCTTAGAGATTCTATATGTTATCCCATTATTAAAATGGAAGCGCATGCATGACTTGTTAGCTAATTTTGATCAACTTCATCTTTGTGGCACAAAGGTTGTTTCAACCATCGATGAAGAGCAGACCTCACCACAACGGAACTTATCCCTACAAGGAAATCTCAAGCTTTTGGAGTCAACTGAAAAACAGGAGAGCACTCAGGACACCGTTGCTGATCAAAAAGCTTCTCTTTTCTTGGCTGTGAACGAAATCCCACCACCACCACCACCTCCACCTTCTCCACCTGATTACCTTCAAAATGAAGAAACAGGCCACGAAGCAGAGTTCTCATTTCCAGAAGGTGACCCAACAAAGGATGGTTATAAATGGAGAAAGTATGGCCAGAAACAGCTGAAGGGCTGTGAGTTTCCTTGTAGCTATCATAAGTGCTGCTACCCAAATTGTCCCGCGAAAAAGAAGGTAGAGCGATCTTATCAGGGCCATATTACTGAAATAATCTATAAGGGCTCTCACAACCACCCTAAGCTTCCTCCTAATAATCGGTCCGTTATTCTATCTTCAAAAAAATCTCATAGTCCACGAAGTGGCAGTTCAAATCGTCGGGATCTTGCGGCCAATTTAAAGGGAAATTTCTCAACAGGATCAGAACAGAGTGATGGCTTGGGAGACAACTCTTCAGTATCTGTTGCTGCGTTAAAAGTGTTGAAGACAGTAGATACCTCATGCCCATTATCTGATGACAAGGAAGAGAATGGGGCAATTCATGGCAGCTGCTCCGATGATCGTGATATTGAGCAAGACGAGATGGAATCTAAAAAAAGGTTGTCTTCCCGTTTAGTCTGAAATAAATGAAGATAAAGGTAGTCTTTTTATGTTTATATCTACTGGCAGACTGACTCATTTTGGACCCGCTTAAACTCAGGAAGCAGGAACTCTGCTCTAATGGCAAGAGGGCTATAACTTCAAGGGCCTTGCGTGATTCTCGGATTTCGGTGCAGATACTCAGTGAGCTCAATATCCCTGATGATGGATATCGATGGCGGAAGTATGGGCAGAAGGTTGTTAAAGGAAACTCAAATCCCAGGTATGTTTTAATATTCTTGTTGTTGAATATCAGGTGAACTGCTTATGTCATATTTTATCTTTATCAGTTGCCCATAAGAATCTCAACTTTATTAACCCCAACTCCAACTTTCTCAGCATTTTACTTGGTTTTTTTTTATAGAAATCAGCATTTGTCAAGTGCAATGTGTCCTAAAAAAATTCGGAAGATTTACATACACGCCACTTAATTCCCATGTATTTGCTTATATAAGACCAAAATTTTAATATATATATATATATATCACCTGATATATGTATGAAAATATGTATTTCTCTTTTTTAAAAGATAAAATAAATGTATTTTTGATATGATATTAAAGATTTTGATGGTTTAAATATAAAAGGTACAATTTAGTGTATGATATGTAAATACAAAAAAAATTGGGTGGTATGTATGAAGACGCAAGAGAAAGAGAGCTAGAGTTTAGCAGACATAATTATAAACAAAAATTATAATAAAGTGTAGTAGTTGATATAAAACAATAAATAAGAAATATTCTTAGAATGTCAGTAAGAAAATAACTTCTTCTTAGTGAACATGTCCTTCAAGTTCTAATGATTTCCATTGATCTTACATGTTACTTTTTCAATGCAAATATAATAGCTACTAACTCCAAATTATGAGTAGGACAAATTTTCTCATGTTGCTTCAACTGATTAGATACACATAAGTAATAGATTAGATACACATAAGCAAGAGCTCTTCTATTCTGCTTCAATATACAACTCAATTCTCTTAAAGAAACATCAGTGAACACTTGAAAACTCTCAACGCCAGATAAAATAGTTAAAACACGTGCTGACACCAAACAATCTTCTAAATTTTGAAAATTAGTTTCACAATCAGATGTTCAGTCAAAAGGAACTGCCTTTTGAGTTAATCTAGTTAAAGAAACTTCAATATATGTAAGACAATTAACAAACTTCCTATAATGATGTGCTATGTCAAATAAACTATGAATCTTTAACACAATAATTGGTATTGGCTAATCACTACTTGCACATTCTCGGAATCAACAAAAAGATCACTGTCAATGATCACATAGCCTAGAAAAGTAATAACTTTTAATCAAAACCGGCACTTCGAGAATTTAGCATATAATTAATATTATCTCAATCTCCAATACAAATCTCAAATGAGTTGCATGATCATCTTCAAACATGGAATACATTAATATATCATCAATAAAAATAATAATAAACTAATCCATATATGATATGAATACACGATTCAGCTCATTCATGATTATAGCCCATGCATTAGGCACACAAAAATATATGGCTAATAACTCATAGTGTCCGTAACAAGTTCTGAAAGCTGTCTTTGTCATATATTTCTTCTTCACTCTCAACCGATGATACTTAGATCTCAATTCAACCTTTGAGACGTACTTTCAAGTGAGTCAAACAAATAATCAATTTTGAATAATAGATATTTATCCTTGAAGATCAATATATTCAACTCTCTATAATTAATTCAAATATACATTGTGCCATCATACTTTCTCACAAACAATTCTTGTGGACCCCAGAGAGATATATTAGGCTTGATAAAATCACTATCCAATAACTCCTGATAAGAGATGTACTAAGCACTACCTCGACATAAAACTCCACTTTTCTCTAAGGAGGCGAACTCACCAACACTTTAGAAAATATATCTAGAAAATCTCTCACCTTAAGATCATCCTCAATAACCACAACGGATTTAGTTTCATCTTTCACACAAAAAATAAATACATCATTCTTTTTCTTCAATAATTTATCGACCTATAGAGATATAGAGCTAATATTAAAGATGATACTACAAATTTAACACTAAAATAAATTGTTTCACTGCTAAGACATAAAGCCATGCTCTTTCAACTACAAAAAAATACAAGCTCTATGTCTACTCAACCAAGTCATACGCTTGATAACATCAAACTCAGTCAAAAGTAATATAATTAGCTCAGACCCTAACTTCACATTAGAAATTTCAATACGATAAATACAAGATTGACTAATAATCAAATAATTATTTAGTGGGTAAGAGGATAAATAAAACAAAATTAAAAACAATAGAAAGTACACCCAAACAAAAAAAAAAAATCTCTCTGATATAATTGAATGACTGGTTCCAAAATTAAATAAAATTTTACAAGACTGTGTAGAAATAAAAACTATGTATGTATTACATCAAATGCATCGTTAGCCTCATGCTCAGTCAAACTGTAAACTTTAGGCTGAGCTGGAGCAATATACCCTCTCTCCTACCTAATTTTTAGTGAATCTATCACCATCTCTACTATTTGGAGTTAGTACACAAAGATTTAAGGTCATTTCTTCAATTTGCTCTCCTCTTCTAAGCTCATAGCTTTCACGGTAGCTTCATCGATGTTACCCACCAAATAAAAGGTCTGCACGGGAAGACCATCTAATTCTCCGGAAAGAATGAATGTCTCTATCTAACGTAATGCTCTGAGGTATATCATGAAAGCAAACTAAATCCTTGAAATAGAAGTTATCAATATGTGACGGATTCATCATCTCATAATAAGAAACAAAATGCATCATCTTGAAAAAAACAGTCTACCAAAACCATAACAGAATATTTACCTCATTGTGTATTGGATAAGCCCACCACAAAATCCATGCTCACGTCCAACCAGAGTGCCCCTGGAACGAGCAAGAGAGTGCATAGCCAGATATTTTATCCTTGAATCTTAGACAAATGACATATCATGCAATCTCTGATGTTTCTTTCCACATCTCGTACCAATTGGGCCATTGATCATTAACTAAAAGTTCTTGGTGGGAATAATCTATTTCTATCATGTCTCTATTAGACGATCATTCTTGAAAGATACTTGTAATGAAGCTTTAAACAACCTCCAAAATTTTCAATTCATTTTAAGTATTTTTGAAATTTTTATGAATTACCATTTTTTTATGAAGTGGGGTTAATTATTTGAAAATTATTGAAAATTATTTAATGGAAAATTTTTTTGAATATCTGGAATTTTCTTTGTTCACTTAATTTATTGGTGAAAATTTCATTCAATTTGGAGTTTTAACATTTATAAGGATTTTTAATTTATAAGGATATATTTAAAAAATGTCATTTTTGACTTAAACCACTTCATTTCAAAGTGAAAGTTATTAATTCTATTTTTATTTTTTTTTTGTTAAGGAGTGATTTGAATCAGTCGTTTGAAATTTATCATTTTAATGGTTTTTTCCCTTGAGTTTAATAGTGAAATGGTATATTTATAATTTCTTGAAAAGTCACAAATACACCCAAATTCACACGTAAATATTTGGATTTTATTATTGAATTGTTGTTTGGCCTTTTATTAATGATTTTAAATAAGATTTGACAAGCTTTAAGTTTATGAGATTGATCATTTTAGTTTGAAAGCAAGTAAGGGTGTATTTATAATTTTGGAAAATTACAAATAAGCCTTTAATCATGTTTAATTATCTAAATTTTATTGTTTACTGATTAATGATTATTTAAATTCATATTTTGCAAGTTATAATATCCAAATGTTCAAATTAAAGGTTTAAAAGCGGGGAAGGATATATTTTAACTTTTTGAAAAAAAAAAATTACAAATATGACTTTCCTCTTTTTTCTAATTATGGATTTAATTAGGTTTTGGTTGTTTTGTATTTTATTAATAAGTTTCAATTAGATTTCAAAATTTAAAAATTTTCAAATGCCAAATTGAACTCAAGGGTTTCACCATGATTTGTGATCTTTCAAGACATAAAGTGCATTTTTCTAACATTTAAAATATTTATAAATTTACCTTCACATGTTATTTTGCTTTTCAAATTAAGATTTTATTTAAACATTTCATTCCACATGTTTAATAGGTCAAATAATTAAAATTTCAAAGTGTGATTTTCTCGTTTAAATATGATTTGGAAATAAAAGGGTTAGAGTGTAAATTAGCAATTTAAAAATATATCCTTAGGTGATTTAAGTGACTTATTGAACTCCAAAGAGTGAAATCATGATTTTATCACATGGGTTCACTGTTTTCTTTAATTTACAATTGATTCTAGATTTTTATGATTTGTATTTTATTTAATTTTCAACTTAATTGCCAATTTTAAAGGAAATTATAATATCTTGATTAAATGTTGGCATGTGACCCTAAGAAAGTCAAGGGAGGTCACCATGAGTAGAGATTATGAACCAAATTTCATTCATTTTTTATTTATTGACTATTTTTATGATTTTTAATTAATTTTAGAGTTAATTACTTTTCAATTTATCTTGAGTTTATTTTTCTTTATTTTTCTGTATTTTACTAAATTTAGGGCATTTTATTTTGTATTTTCTGTGATTTTTATTTATTTAGTTATGATTTTTTTAATTTCCTCAAAATTTTCTATATTTAATTATTTCATAAAAAGAAAAGGATTTTCCTACTTATCCAACTCAGCAACAAGCTCAGCACCGCCGCCCTTCGCTTTTCCATGTGTCCTTCGCTAATTTGCTCTGCCAACATTAGCTTCGCCATGCTGGCTTGGGATCTGGCGTGATCTTGCGCTCCGTCATTCTTGAAACAATTTAATCCCAGCATTCATTCTAAGTACATGGAAATGGATGACATCGGTCATCGTTTCCACGAAAACGATGGACCGAAACTATCTAAGAAAATGCACATGATCCGTGCGAAAAGAAGAGATGGGAGGAGGAGGAGGAGGCATCGGTTGTCGGAAGTGGAGGGTAGCGGTATATGAAGACAACGATGGCTGTGGCGAGGGGGCGACAAAACCTTACAAATATGCTTTATTTAAAATTTACCCAAAATTAGGAGTATATCAAATATATTTAAAACAAAAAAAATTAGTACATTTCAAATATTTCAAAATTTACTCTGCAATTCATTTTCGTCAAACCAAACAAAAACACTTTCAAATCAATGTATATGACATATTTCACACCTATTTTCACTGTCCAAATAACCCCTAAATAAAATTTAAATAAAATAAGCTGAACTATATAACAAACAAATTGATTATGTTATATCTAAGATTTAAAAAATCTGACCGAACTAGCTAGTTCAACTGGTTCGACTGTGAGCCGATCGACGACCTAGTTTTTGGATATTTTCTCCAATCTTATCCACAAGAAGGGTATCATAAAAAAAACCATACACCAATATACATCCTCCTATGAATGTCCACTAAGAACATTCATAACTAAAACAAAAAGATATGTGTTTAAAGTCGACCCTGCTGTAATCCAACCGAAATATGAACACAAGTACTTACTCTAGCATACATATTTTTAATGGCTTAAATTTAAGTCATATAAACTTCTTTCTTTTCTAGAACATATCAATGCACTTCTTATTGCTTATCATAAGTTTTTTCTAAATAAACAAAAATCATATGTAGATCCTTCTTATTCTCTCTGTGCTTCTTCATAAAAAATCTCAATAAATATATATCTTTCATTTTGGACTTGTCTGTCATATATCAAAATTGAATTTTAGAAAATTTTGTATCACGTTTTAACCTATGTTCAATTACTTCTCCAATAATTTTAATGTGTGACATATTAACTTAATTCATCTTTAATTTTCTCTTGTGTGTTTTCTTTACTCTTAAAAATAGAGACCAAAATACTCATTATCCACTCCTAAGATACTTTTTAGTATTAATAATAATATTAAAATATTTAGTAATCTATGAAATTCTCAAGTCTCTTAAATATTTTCATAATTCTATTGAAATAGTACCAAATCTTATTGATTTTTAATACTTTAATTTCTTTATGACTTTCACAGCTTTTGCATTCATAATGTGACAATAAAAATAATTTTTTTTATTATTAACAATATTATGATCATTAAAGTTTATCAAAATTTCAAAATCTTCTTTAAAAGTTTTATCAAATTATTTCACCCACCTATGTTGAATATTCTCATCTAAGAAAGTACTTTTTGATTTTCATCTCTAATACATTTTATTTAAACTAAATCCTCACTATATCTTTGTTTGGCTAGTTTATAAGTATATCTTTCGTCATCTTTAGTATTTAATTTATTATAAAGATCACTAAAAACAAATTTTTTAACATCACAAATTATTCTCTTAAACTCTCTATGAGCCACATTATATTTTTTCCAATTCTTCAAGTTTTTTTATTAAAATAAAATTTTTAAAATTCTTTTTATAGTTTATCTTTTTGTCGCACATTATTATTTCACTACTATTTTTTTATAAGAGTTTTTTCTTCGGATTCTCCAAGTACATCTCGTACAACTTTCTTTGTATTGCATGTTACCTTTTTCCACATGACATTAACTTATTCATGAACACCTCAAATTTCAAGATATTGAAATTTACTCATAAAAATAATTCTATTTATATTTAGATGCATCCATCTAATTCTATAATAATATTTTAGTATATTTTTCATCTTCTAACTCTTTATATTAAAATTCAAAATTAATAATCGATATGAAGTATTAAAATTTTTACTTAACTTACAATCTTTAAATTCTCTATGATCAATTCTTCTGATAATAAAATAATCAATTTATATTTTATTTGATTCATTCTTATAAGTGATAATATGCTTTTAAATTAAATATTATTTGCAATAACAAAATCATAACTTAAAACAAAATTGAATGTGGCTTTGCCTTCTTCATTAATCACCCCAAAACTTTAGCCAGCATGAATATTTATAAAATTTTCTACAACTCTATCAGCACGTCCAGTTAAATCTCCTTTAATAAAAGCTTTTCTTCAAGATGTATCATTTCTATTAATTCTTCTAAATCATTTAAATATTTTTCTTTTGAACATATATCTAAACCTAATTGACTAGCATAAGCATTTATAACATTAAACATTTTAGTATCGTTCAAACCCCTGTATATAATTACACAAATATTTTATTCTAGCATAATTTATGATGTGCATTATTTTGGAGCACATCATGGTCAACTCATAAGTAATTGTGTTGCTACTTTAGTTGCTTAAGAAAACAGCATAAATTATGCTATTTTGCGTCGGACAAAACCGACGCAAAGCAGCGACAAATCTGACGATAATATGGTGTTAGTGTGAGATTTGCATTAGTTTTGTTTTCACGAACAAAACAGGGGTTTATAAAGCAATTTACATCGATAAGGGTCGACATAAATAGTTTTCATTGGATTCCCATCAGATTTGTGTCGCCTCGTATCAAACGCAAAAATAGCATTGAATTTGTGTCGAATTTGTGTCAGAACATATCAAAGAGCAGTGAAAAATAATTTTTGAATTTACGTCGGAATAGTCGGCGCAAATCTGTAGCGCGGAAAAAGAAATAACAGAAAAATTAGATTCGTACAACCTGCACACAACAAGGGTATAGTTAACTACTCCTGGTAACAAGAGAGCAGTATTGATTAAGGTTGATTATTCAGGGGTTGATTGCTTGGCATGGCAATTAGGTTTTAGATTATAGCTTAATGAATTATACCACATTAAACATAAAGAACATGGCTTTAAGAATGATGACAAACTCAATCAATATCTTAGGGTTTCACCATCCCAATTTATCACAATCTCAAATTAACTTAGTCAAAAGAGGTAATCAACCCTACCTAACAAGAAAATTGTTGTGAGCAATCATAGGTTGTTTTGTTCAAAAAAACTTGCATAATTGAGATGATTATTTGCCTAAGTAATCTAAATCAATTTAAGCTTGCTGAGGATTTTGTGATCTATTAGATTTACTATATGATTCACAACTTAAAGGAGAATATCATTGAGGAGCATATGAGCTGTAGTTCTCATTGTAATACGATAAAACCTACTGGCTAAACCATCCAGTCAAATGACTTTGAACAAACAATTTTTTATAAATTCATTGGGCTAACTCACACGGGCAAAAGAATTGTGCGTGCCCCGTCCTTACAAGGGTTGAATTACATTGAGTGTGAAATTAGTTATATATTTAATATGACATTATTTTTTGTGACTTTAGGTTAATCTCATGCTTGTAGCCCAAGATAAACTATTGCAAGGGATAAATATAACTTGGCTCTCTTACTCTTGAGTAAGAAAATTTCATATAAATATTTTTGAAATTTCATAATTTAAAATTTCTTTGATTTTATGATAGACCTCTCAATTTATGATGTGCAATGAATATGCTCATCACAGGGAATTGATTGAAATGTTCATTTGATGATTTAACGTTGTCATGCCAGTTCTCAAACCTTAGATGCGAAAAATGGAGAGTTACATTGGATAGTCAACAATTAGTATAAATTTTTTTCAAAAACTCATAACATAATTTTTTTTAGATCTTTGTGAAAATGTTGTGGTTTCTTTAGAAGTGACACATTATTTGACTGGAATATACTGAAATGTGTGCAAGGGTAGTTGCAACAGCACTTAAGTGTAGTGTTAAATAAGTAACGACTCTCTCATCATGAATGGACGTTGGCAATAAAATTAGTCCAGAAAATAAATAATAGGATAAGAATTTGGAATATTGATAATTTCATGGGTAAATTAATGCAATTAGTAAATATTATAGTTAATAAAAAGGAAAATATCTCATTCATTCAAATAATTAAATGGGCTAGAAAAAAGGCCAAGGAGCTTTATAGTTTAAGTTTTAAAATTTGATATTTGTGTAATTATATACAAGGGTTTGAACGATACTATTGTAAATTTTTTGTGTAAATGAGATATAGGGGTTTCTTCAAGAGACTAAAATGAATAAAATTTTATGATGTGCAGGGGTTGACTACCTAACATGGGTTGACTACCTCTTTTGACTAAGTTAATTTGAGATTGTGATAAATTGGGATGGTGAAACACAGAGATATTGATTGAGTTTGTCATCATTATGAAAGCCATGTTCTTTATGTTTAATGTGGTATAATTCATTAAGCTATAATCTAAAACCTAATTGCCATGCCAAGCAATCAACCCCTGAATAATCAACCTTAATCAATGCTGCTCTCTTGTTACCAGGAGTAGTTAACTATACCCTTGTTGTGTGCAGGTTGTACGAATCTAATTTTTCTGTTATTTCTTTTTCTGTGCTACAGATTTGCGCCGACTATTCTGACGTAAATTCAAAAATTATTTTTCACTGCTCTTTGATATGTTTTGACACAAATTCGATGCTATTTTTGTGTTTGATATGAGGCGACACAAATCTGATGGGAATCCGATGAAAACTATTTTTGTCGACCCTCATCGACGTAAATTGCTTTATCAACCCCTGTTTTGCTCGTGAAAACAAGACTAATGCAAATCTCACGCTAACATGATATTATCGTCGGATTTGTCGCTGCTTTGCGTCGGTTTTGTCCGACTCAAAATAGCATAATTTATGTTGCTTTCTTAAGCAAATAAAGTAGCAACACAATTACTTATGAGTTGACCATGATGTGCTCCAAAATACTGCACCCCAGGGAGTGGAGCTATATCTTCTAAACTGCGTTGTATGTGATAGTGGGATAAACCTTTACCAGAAGGAGTAATTAACTGTAAGAGTTTGTGTCTATGAGAAACCTCAAACCCCAAATCTATAAAGTCATCATAAAAATTGAGTGCAAAATTTTTAGATAGTGCCTTATTTACTAATTAATTTGCCTTTTAAAAATGTAAATTGAAACCTCATGGTTAATTCTCACTCATTTCTTTATTTTTATCTTTTTTTTCAAGGAAGGTGGAAGGATTATTACATCTCGATACTGTAGATATGACTGATAGTATTGTATGCGTTCTTGATAGTATTGTGATATTATTTTACCATTATACCACCACAATACCACCAATAAAGCCTAAAATACTACCATCCACACCTAATTCGAACGCAGCTCATCTTGATGCAATAATTTTTCAGTGAGGTGAGGGCATCAAATTTTCGAAGTCCACAACAGGAAGACATATTTTGTAACATTTGGTGTATGGAAGAGCAACCGCTAGTAATAGTTGAAGAAGATTACTGGGGGTCATTGATAAGCTTCCTTTGCACCCCTGGTTGGTTAATATTTATAAAGTATTGGGAATGACATTTTAGTAAATTTAGTCAAAATCTAAACACTTGTATTTAGACCGTTCGTGTTGACCTATTTGATCACAAATCATTTTTTCAATATTTAAGTGCTCTGATAATCTCATAATTGAATAGTATCAGACTCATTTGATTCCTCCGTCCAGCGGCTTGATTCGACTAGAAGCATGCTGAATCTGGAGATTGCTTTGCACTTCAATTAATTCTTTGAAGCTTCTAATTATATTTCGTTTGCTTCATTTGTGCTCATTTCGACAAACTTATTGATTCTTGTGTCATTGGTTGCGTCTTCTTTAGATTTTTAATCAGACTATAAACTTAAAACTACACACAAATGTTCTTGAATTTACTTCACAAAAATTTTAATTTAAAAAAGACTAAGCTTTGTAATCCAATGTTAATTCATTTCCACTTCATAGAAGGTCCAATTTGAAAAATGTTCGATCGTCATCTTCATTATCTTAAGGTGCTGTATTTAGTTTTTTCGCCATTTGTTGGTTTTTCATTTTACTTGATTTCTATACCGTTCAAATATAATCAAATAAAAATAAATAGCCTTCGTGATTCTTCCTCCTGCGATGCAGAAGCTACTACAAATGCGCGCACAGCGGATGCTCTGTCCGCAAACAAGTCGAGAGAGCTTCGGAAGATCTGAAATCAGTTATCTCTACATATGAAGGCAAGCATAACCACGACGTCCCATCTGCAAGACATATCCACCGTGCCAGATATTGCCTACCCAGCCCTACACCAACCGCACAATTTCAGCTTACAAGCCCTTATCCACAGCCAGAGTTGGCTCAAGACAGCCCCAACTGGCTTGAAAATCTCTCTCCGATAAGTACATTTGGCTTACTTGGCTGTGGACAAACAAGCAGCTTTCCCTTCTGCTACGATCCTTCGAATTTGGTTGGCCTTGGCTCATTGGGGTGGGGTTCAATGAAGCCATTATTTTCTCCGTTGCAGCAAATTAGTTGTGGAATGATTACACCGAAGAGAGAACCAAAGGAAGAACCGATGTGAGGATGTCATGTCACCAAGTGCTAATAAAGGTGCGGACAGTGCGTGTAGGGAGACACTATTACACACACATCCTTTTTTTTTTTCGTTAATTTGTTGACTCTGGCTAATGTAATAATCTTCTGGGCAAGCTTTGCGGCTGAAGCTATCTAATTTAAGTTTTTTTGAATAGGAAATTAGTATGTTCTGCCAAAATGATGCCCCTAAAGAAATTATTATTTGCGGACGGTGTGCATATTTGAAGATTCATTTGTGGCTCATGTATAAACCGGGCCTTGGCGTGAGTGTGTCATTTCTCTATTTTTATCTTTGTGATTATACGTTTTAGCTCGATTGTTACTTATTTTGAAAAAAAATAATAAAATTAATAAGTTTAGAGTTTTATCTTTTAAATCTTCTGTCTCTGTAATAGGGCTTTTGTCCTTTTTTAATACATGTGATATGAAAATATATGAATATTCTTGGGAAAAAAAAAGAAAGAAATATGTGTCTAATACTCTCATGGGTGATTGTAAGGGTGACTTTCAAGCAGTAAAGGCAGCAATGGCGGCGAAGTGCAATCAGGACCATATTGCTAGGGTGTTTGGGAAAATAATTTTGTGCCTGCTTTCTCAAAAAATTGTTTTTTTACAACTTTACCTAACTAAAGTACAGCGATTGGTGAAAAAAAAAAAACATACAATAAGTATTGTAGTTTTTTGAACAATAATTTCTTTAGTAATAACGTCATGAGTGTTTATTCAAACAACTGTAGTTGTCCCAAACAAACCCTAAATCTCAAATGGAGATTAAGTTCTTTGTTTCTCTTACAATAATTTGGAAGGTAAGATTCAAATAGGGGTGAAAAGACATTAACTAAACCAAAAGAATCNAAATAGGGGTGAAAAGACATTAACTAAACCAAAAGAATCATGTTAAAATCACGTTTAAAATCAATTTAACAAACACAAGTCAAACACGTTGGTTACCATAAGAAGCAAAAGTCAAACACGTTTAAAATAAAAATAACAAACACATCTTCATCCATCACGTTTAATAAAATTTTAGCCACAAATGCTGGCAATAAAAGTTAGAACAAGATATAAATAATATAGTGAAAGAATTAGGTCTTGCTCGCTCATGAAAGTAGTCTTCGACAACTGTGAATCATTTTAAAGAATATGCATCAAAATATTAAACACGCGATTGAGGAAAGTTATAAGTTTATTTTAATGCTCAATTCTTAAAGATTATTGGGGAGTGACTACGTTGAGGCAATGACTAACAGGTAAAGTGAACTGGTCACCAGAAGCAATACAACAAGGAATAGGTGATAATATGTTAGCGATTGTTGGGTAGGGAAACTAAAAACATCAATCACTGTGTTGTAGTCTACCAATTAGCATCCTTTTAATTCTTATCACAATAATTGTCTAATTGAATTTGTACTCTTGTTGTGTGTGAACTCCAAACCTTCACGCCTTAGCCTCCATCGAAATGAATGAGGAGAGAGATTCACGTGAAGTTCTGGATTAAATTTTAGATAACAAACTACCCAAAGATATCATCCTCATTTTGCGGGATTTGAAGATCCTAGGTTTGAGGTTCTTCATAAATAGAAGCCCCTACAGTTAATTATGTTTTTTGATGATGCAAAAGCACTTTTCAATTAAGGCTAGTTATTATATTGTGATCCATCAACAATTATTAATAAAGCCTAGGGAATGATATTATAAAATGTAACATCATGAGTTTTGACGCATGCTAAAAAGTTTGCGGCAATAGAGAAGTGAATTATTGTCTTAGGATTGCTTGGCTGTAAGGTTAATTTAAGTTATATAGGATTTAGTAAATCCGGATTTCTTAAATCTAAATTAATGTTTGGGTTCAATTAAATTTTAAATCATGTTAAATTCATTTGCGGTGTCTGACATAAATCTAATTGAAATATTATTTTCCTGCTCTAAATCCATTAAATCCAACTAATAAGTGGATTTAGTAAATCCGGATTTAATAAACGTAACAAGTAAAAATTGGATTTTACTTAACGTCAGATTTATTTAGCATATTTATAGTGTTCGACTGGATTTAAGTTAAACCTAAATTAAATTCTTTTTAAAGTATTGTACCAATCACCCCTTAAAGTGGCATAAGAATCCATCACACATTCAGATGAAAGAAGATAATCTATATGGATACTCGAAGTTTTTACGTGAAAGCCTAAAAAGGAAAAAACCACGGGTTGCCCAGTTTCCACTATGAGTTGGTAATTATTGTACGACCACTTGTCCCAAAGACCGAAAAGAGTTACACAGTTTCTAGAATTACAATTTTTGTGCACATAAGAACTTGTCTCGCGTTAGAGAGTGAGCGGCTACCAATGGTGGTCGGTGGTTGGCGATTAGAGTTAGCATAAGGCAGTGGCAACAACAAAGACGTCAGCGACCAGAGTTGGCTGAAGGTGAGGACGGTTGGCAGCCAGAGTTGGCTTAAAGTGGTGGTCGAAGGCGGCGATTGGAGTTGGCCGGAGGCATCGGTAACCAGAGTTGGTCTGAGGCAACAGTAACCAGAGTTGGTCGGAGGAAACAGTGACCAAAATTTGTCAGAGGTTGTAGTGATAAGAGTTGGCTAGAGGCAACAGTGGCTGGAGTTGTCCTGAAGCAGCTGTGACGACCTGAGGCGATGATGGTCGGAGTTGGTCGGATCTGCAATGTAGGATGTTGGGTTGCATCTCTCTCTTTTGCATGCTCTGGTTTTCCTCTTGCTTAGAGTCTAGATCTCCTCTTGTGAGGGGATTAGGGCTCTATTTATAAAATGGAGGCCCCAACCATGTACATCTTGCAATAAATTGTCCCATGAACCAAAATTCTACTTTAAATCCACAAATTTGAAAGGCAACAATGTCATTTCCTTACATAGAGAAAGAAGTTGTTTCAGAAGCTCATTAACTTTTAGAAGCCATATCAACCAATGCTCCACATCGCCACCCACCCTCTTTCTTCTCTAACCCTACCTCTGACGAAAACAAACCAAACCCTATTTAATGCTTGCTTTTTAGAAACTTGGGGAATAACTCATGGATTGATCCTTCCACCTATCTTCTTACATATTTATTCAGACTCTAACTTTTGATCACTACCTTATTCTAATTTTCATGGGTTTTAATTTCACTCTTAAATGTAAATTCGGGTACAAAAAATACTTGAATCGTTGTGATGATTTTCATAACATTATTACTAAATGCTTGGAACATTCATGAAAAAGATCTCATATTTCCTCTTAGGAACAAAAAAAAATGCTAATAAAAGCCCTTTTAAAAGCTAAATGGGCTTCTTAAAACTTTTTTTTCACATCACATCAAGGTATTGAAGGCCTTACAAAATGATATTACCTTGGTTGTGGATGCGCAACCAGTCTTTAAGGGTCACTTTTGTCATAGCATACACATCCAAAATAAGCTTTCTTAAAGCCACTTCTTGTGAAAACTCATAACTTAAGCAAAGAGCTATATATTTTTAGTTGTTTAAGGGGGAGGATGAAATAAGATTTTTTAACCAAAAAAATAAGATTGAAAGTAAAAAAAATTTCATTAAAGAGCTCCTCTCCAACAATGAAGGCATAAATACGCAACAAGGCGTTATCTAAGAGGTTATTTTCTACTTTTCTACCTTTCTAAGCAGTCCTTCAATTCTAACATGCTTATTCATATCCTAGTAGGCCAGGTTTTGATTCAATAGGAGTTTGATTTCACACTTGTTGATTTTACAACTTAAAAAAATTAAAGAAAGCCTACTTCCATATTTGTATTGATAAATCTTTGGGCTTGATGGGTTTAATTCAAAATTTTTCAACGATGTACTGGAAATCACTAGTCAAGATTGCATTAAAACTATTAAATATTTCTTTATTATCTTAAAACAGTCCAAATGAGTGAAGCACTTTGCTTTAAATATCATTCCTAAGATCTTTAATGCTCAGAATCTCAGTGATTATAGGCCCATTTGCTTTTGTAATAATACCTATAAGCTCATTTCTAAATTTAATGGTGAAAGGCTCAAAAGTATACTTCATAACATTATTCACTCTTCTCGAGCTATTTTTCTTTCAACAAGTGACAACTGATAACATTATATTGGTTAATGGATTAATGCAAGGTTTTAATTCTACTAATCATCCAAAGAATTTAGGCTCTAAAATTAACCTAAGGAAAGCATTTGATATTAACAGAAAATCATCAATAATAAACTAAAAAATATGGGTTATCCTCTTAAGTTAATTGAGTGGAATAAGGTGTTGCAAATATGGAAACAGGTCCACTGTTCAAATTGAAATTTTCTTATATTTAGCAGCAAATTGGATTTGATACTCGAAATAAATTGCTAAATGAATTACTCTTATTTCCTTTTATGATTTGTTGTAGAATAGAAAAGGAAATAATTAATTGGGCATGACAAAATTAATAAATAGGCCTAACGACATAATTATTTGATTAATTCTATATTGGGCCTAATGACATGAAGAAATTAATAAATAGGCTTGCTAGCTTCTCTTGTGATATCTCTCGAGATTTGGTTTCCTTCCGATGTTTCTTCTTCTTGATTGTGGCTCTCGAAAAGAGAGAGAGAGAGAGAAGGAGAGGAGAGAAAGAGAGATTATTTTTTCTTGTAATCGTCGAGGCTATCGACGGGTGTAATTCTCGAGTAATAAAATCCTCTGCAATTTCGTGGACGTTGGCAATTCGTCGAACCACATAAATCTATGTGTTCTGAAGTTGTTTTCTATTTTGCGATTTTTTTTCTTGATCCAGTTTTTTGCTTTATTGCCGACATTTTTTTACAACAACTGAATCAGAGCTCAGGTTCGAATCTGAGAGATACTGATGGCCAGAGATGATGTGATGACATCGGGGATCAAGAAGTTTGATGACACAGATTTTGATTATTGGATGATGCATACAGAGGACTACCTCTATGGGAAGAACTTTCATCCTCCGTTACTGGGAAAACAACCAAAAAAGATGGATTCCCTATCAGGGAATCAGACTTGAGAGCTGACAGAACTTCCACCAGAGAAGAAGACATTGCACAACAAGTGTGTGTACCGGGTGAAGACTGCGCTTGATGATAGTAAGAGGTACAAGACTAGACTTGTTGAAAAGGGCTTTCAACAGAGGCAGGATATTGCTCATGCAGTGAGAGTTGTAAGAAGAAACATGAGTAACCCAGGAAAGAGCTTGAAGATACAAAGTTATGTTGACGATGATATGTCGACTAAGGGTGTTACTCCTGAGAAATTAAAGTTGTGCTCGACTTCAGTTGGTCTTCTAACGTGAAGACTTGGGGTTTTGAATTGCAGATGTGGAGAATATCACGTTTGAAGAAAATGACTACACAGGTAGTGAATGATGCAACCAGTGTACCAGTCTCCAAGTGAAAGATTTGTTGCGAATATAGAAACATGTACACTGTTCAAATTGACATTTTCTCATGTTTCATAGCAAATTAGATTTAATACTCGAAATTAATTGCTAAATTAATTGTTCTTAATTCCTTCTATGATTTGTTGTATAAGAGAAAAAGAAATATTTAATTGGTTTCATTAATTATTTGATTAATTCTTTATTGGGCCTAATGACATGATGAAATTAATAAATAGACAAGCTAGCTCCCCTTGTGATCTCTCTCGGGATTTAGTTTCCCTCCGGCGTTTCTTCTTCTTGATTGTGGCTCTCGGAAAGAGAGAGAGAGAAAAGGAGAGGAGATATATATATAGTTCTTTCTTGTAATTCTTTGAAGCTATCGACGAGTGTAATCCTCAAGTAATAAAATCTTTTGCAGCTCCGATGACGTAGGCAATTTGTCGAACCACGTAAATCTGTGTGTTCTGTTGTTGTTTTCTGTTTTGTGACTTTTTTCTAGATCCAGTGTTTCACTTTATTGCCGTCATTTTTTCACAAGATAAGGCGTACATGACTCAAGTTCACTGCTCTGTTATTATTAACGACGATTCTCATGATAACTTTACTTCAACTTCTAGCCTTAGACAAGGCCGCTCCTTTCTTCTATATAAAAACAAAACTATTTATGGAGGTTTAGTTCATTAAGAGATCAAAGCATCTATAATGGAAATTGAATTATGATTTTATTTCCATTCTTGATCTTTAGTAATAAGGTAATTCTTCATTGTATATAGTTTTCTTCCACATTAATTTGCATCTTCATTCATGTATTTGCATGTTTACTTTTCATATAAAATCTCAAAATAAGTATCAATTATTTATCTTTTGATTTATTCAAGCTCAACTTTCCATATTAGATTTTCGCTTGAAACATTTATTTTAAATTTTCCAACATTCTTTTTTTTTATAGCATAATCGTTCCTTAATTAATAATTTTAATTTTTCTTTCAAATTCTTCTTGAGATATTCTCATTTGGCTTTGCTCAACTAAGTTACCAATAAATTATTATTTCCTTAACTCAACTATAGCTTATATTTTTATAAATTTACCTTTGAATTCCTATAAACTTAAGAACTATTATTCAAGAAAAATTTGGCATGCAATTTCATTTAACACCCACTAACCAAGGTCATATTTTTGTTGGAGTTAATAGATTAAGGTGCAATACCAATAATACTAAAGGTGAAAATATATACTTAGAGTGGAACTTCATCATTGTGTTGGACGAGCCCCTCTTGGATTAAGTAAGTAATCTTTTGGTCGAAGCACATTTCCTAACACACAACCATCACGAAAAACACTATTTTAGCGAACAATACAAGCACTAATCCTCTGCTTATAAGTGATTAATTATAATGAGGTCATCTGAAATTTGTCATTAGTGCATCTTTGTCCACAAGAGGAAGATGCCACATCGCCATCACCTTTAAATGTATTAATTTATCATAATGACAAGATTAAGAAATTCTAACCATCTTTGAGAGGTTCGCTATACTGATTGGAACGATTGACATTTGGGCCATGCATGAGCATGAATTAAGGTGGTTGGGGTGTCAAGATCAAATGGGAACAAACTCATTGACTCTTTTGAATTGCGAATTTAATGTAAGATTATTGCAGAGGCCAATTGGAATAATTTTTTTGTTTTTATTTTTCATTTTTTTTAGTTTTTATGTATTTTTATTTAAAATTAAATATATTTGATATATTAAAATATAATATTATATTTATTGAATATTAAATAAATTGATTAGAGATGATGATTGCCCAAAGTTAGGGTGGTCGGGGCAGATAGCGACAATGACAAACAAAGATAATTTTATTTTTAATATTTGATTTATTATTAAAAATAAAAAACTAAAGTATTATAATCATACATTGAATAATTATATTTGGAAAAAAAATATAAATAAAGTAAAAAACATCAATAATTCAAAACAAACCAATGGTTATGACTTCTTTGTGTCAGTTTTTCAAATTGATGATCGAATTGGTCATTATGATTGCTTTATCGATTGAAACCTTTATTAATGAATAATGTTTGCTTTGATAGATTGCTGCTTTTGCTGTCTGTAAGATGTTTTTTATTTTATTTTATCTTTTTTTTGGTTAATTTTGGCTCTTTTTTTGGTCTTAATTGCTTTATAACTGTTACTGAAGCGATAAAGAATACTGTGGCTATGGAAGGTTTAAAAAAAATATTATCTCATTTCTAAAGGAAAAAACAAATTTTTTTTTATATGGCTGAAAAATTGTAGACGGTAGCAGAGATATGCGTTCACCTCATTCGGTCGGCCGTTAGTCACATCACTAGATGGACCCAGCAACAAAAATATGTCAGACATACTAAAAAATGTCAATGAAGACAATAATAACTGATAACTCTCAGGGGCATAACGACCTGCAACTCCTAGAGACATAATAACTTGTAACTTCCATGGGCAATTATATAATTTTCTAGACATCCCCCTATGCTCTATAAATAAAAGGATATTTTTCATGTTAAGAGACATAAGGTCATTTAGACAGTACTATCTCATTCTCTTGTAACAACTCTTGTAATATATAAAATTGATCTGAGAGCCTAGGAAACACCCCCACTTTGCTCCCTTGGGGGCAATCACCGTCTCTCTCTCTCCTCTCTCCTCTCTCTTTCCCTCACCCTTGGTCTCTATACTTTATGCCTTGAGCATAGTCTACATGATGAACTTGATTTCAACATTATATATTCATCACATCTCTCTTTAAGTTTGACATCCACCACTAAATGTGACACATATATAAAATTAGAGTTTACATGTTAGAGAAATGTAAATACATGAGAATTGAGTGATATGCATGTAAATCTTTCCTTTTTTTAATAGTGCTAGATTTGGGCCTTCAATTGGTATAATCTTAGCCATTATATTTTTCGGCTAAACAAAATATAGGACAAAATGAGTTTTAAAATTTTAAAATTTGTTTTAAAATAATTATAAATTATAAAAAGTTAGCCAGCTTATTTTGGAACTCATTATATCTATGACGAATTTTGGTCAGAATCCTATCCCTTTTTCTTTTTCTAACATCTATAATTTCTTCTATATAAGTTTAAAATTCATTACCAAACTGAAGATCATATTAAAATTCTAATTGAATTGTTATAGATATGGTTTTTATTTGATAAACATTCTGTCTTATATATTTGCACATCATCATCACATCAAACTCATTTTTTTGTGTTATATATTTGATGCGTGTTAGAAAATTCGCGGCAGTAGAATAATGGATTATCGTCTTAGAGTAGTACAGAGATTAAACACACACTTAGAAGGAATGACAATTATTAATGATATCAGAAGTTTTTACGTAAAAAAATCAAAAAGAAAAAAAAATTGCTCAAAAGATTATCTCGATATCCGTGTCATGCTTAGAGATTTGTGCCAGATAATGAGAATTTGTTGATAGCATATTAATATTTTTAGTATTTGTATTGTTTGTTTGTATTTACGCTGAGATTCAATTACAACTTATTAGCATTTTAAGTGAACAAGAAAAATTGGATTAAAATCATTCCATACAAATAATAAAATTCAAGAATTTTATCTTATTCTTTTATTTTTTTTATTTTTTTCTGGAGTTGATTACTTCTTCAGCTTTTAACTGCTTGGCCAGGTTTGTGTACTGCATCACTTCTATGAGCAAGTTCAGGACATCAATAATTTGTAATTGTCAAAATTCTTCTCATCAAAAGTCAAAAATTCCAAATCCATACAGCTCTTGTTATTTTCAATCGACACAGACATTTTATTTTTGTTATTGTTAGGTCTCTTATTACTTTAAAAAGATTTACATCCATACCATTTATTATATATTTACATATTGGACATTTAAACCTCAATTTTTACATACATACCACATTATCAATGCATGTAAAGGTATCAAATGTTTTCAAATGTTCGATATGTGAATAAATAAGTATTGGGTGGTAAGTATGTAAATGCCCCGATATTTTATTTTATTTTATTTTTTGAAAACTAACCCCCAATATTTTATCAGTGAGGTATGAATGAACAGGAAGTAATCTATAATCTCATTTCTATTGAAAAATAAATAAATAAATAAAGAAAATCTCATTTCTAAACATTTTCTTGGAAAATTTGAGGGGGCCATGCCCAAAATTTCATTAAAAGGAAACTAAAGATTACAGTGCAGGTTAGGGACCATCATGTGCGTAGGAGCAACCATCTATGGTAGGAAAAACCAAAAAAGACATCTAAAATACAACAACAACCACAAGCCTTTAATCCGGTCGGCTACATGAATCCTTTTTCTTAATAGCGTCCTATTGAGAGTCATATTTTCATTTAATTATAATAGATTAAGATATTTTTTTTTCCTACAATATGTCCAAGCTTTTCTAGGTCTTAACATAAGTCGAGTTGAAAATATCTACTCTCCTAACATGATCATTAGATGGTTGATGTTTAATGTGACCAAACTATCTAAGACGACTATTTGATTTTGTCTGTCATTGGAGCTACACCAACCCTATCATGGACATATTCATTATGCATTTTGTCTCTAAGTGTCAAGTCACTTATCCACCTAAGCATTCTCATCTCGGCAGAACTTAACTTATTTTATGCTTCTCTTTGAAGGCCAACATTATGCACCAAAGAGCACTGTAGGTCTCACCACAAACTTATAAAAAATTCCCATCCATTTAAGCGGCAGTATTCTATCGCACAATAGGCCTGAAGCACTCATCAACATCAACCAACCAACTTGAATTCTACTAATAACATCCTTATCAATATCACCATCATTTTGAGCAATAGACTTGGGGTATCTAAAGAGTTCACACCTTTTAATGATTTGATCACATATAATTACAGCTCTGCCACTAGAGCTACTACTACAAAAATTACATTCCATGCATTCAGTTTTAATTCTACTTAAATGAAGGGCTTTAGACTCTAATGTAGACCTCCATAATTCAAGTTTTTCCTGAAATCTTTCTCTAGTCTTATCCACAAGAAGGTTGTTATCAGCGAAAATCATACACCAAGGTACATCCTCTTTTAAATGTCTAGTAAGAGCATCCATAGCTAAAGCAAAACGACATGGGCTTAAATACAATCCTTCATGTAATTCAACTGAAATAAGAAAATATTTTTTTCAATTCTTCTTCTGTTCAAACAACTCTAGTATACATGTCCTTAATGACTTGAATATAATTCATATTAACACCTTTCTTCTCTAGAACTCTCCAAAGGATTTCTTTTGGAACCTTATTGTAAGATTTCTCTAAATCAATAAAAATCATATGTAGATCCTTATTATTCTCTTTGTATTTCTTCATCAAACCTTTTAATAAATGCATAGCTTCCATAGTAGACCTACCCAACATAAACCAAACTGATTATGAGAAATCTTTGTAGCACATCTTAACCTATGTTCAATTACCCTCTCCCATAATTTTAAAGTATGACAAATCAACTTAATTCATTTATAATTTGCACATTCTTGTGCATCTCCTTTATTCTTAAAAATGGGGACTAAAATTCTCTTCCTCCACACCTCAGGCATCCTTTAGTTTTTAAAATAGTATTGAAGACTTTAGTAAGCCAAGAAATTCCCAAATCTCCAAAATAATTCAACATTTTAATTGGGATATCATCAGTTCCTACTAATTTTCCATCATTAATTTTCTTTAAACTCTTAACAACTTTTTTACTAATGTGACAGTAAAAATAAAACATTATATTATTATTAATGATATTAATATCACTAAGGTAGATTGTTTGTTCAATAACTCACCCATCTATATTGAATATCTTTTTTTCTAAAAAAGGAACGTTTTGATTTTCATCTTTAATACATTCTAATTGAGTTAAATCTTTACTTTTCTTTTCTCTTTGTTTGGCTAGTTTATACATATATTTTTCACCATCTCTAGTATCAAATCTATTATAAAGGTCACTAAAAGGAAAATTTTTAGCATCATAGATTGTTCTCCTAGACTTCCTAAAGTCCACGTTGTATTTTTCTCAGTTCTCTAAGTTCTTACATTTAAGCTAATTTTTGTAGCACAACTTCTTATATTTTATCTTTTCTTGAACAATATTATTCCACCACCAACTTTTTTTATTTATAAAAACTTTTCCTTTTGATTCTTCAAATTTAACTTATGTCACTTGTTTAATAGTGTTTGGTACTTTATCACCCAAAGAATTTGCTTTTTCATGAACTTCCCATTTCTTGAAATATTGAAGTTCACTCATATAAATAATTTTATTTGTGTCTTCTAGGTGGGCCCACTTAATTTTATGACAGTGATTTCTAGAATTTTTTATCTTACAACTCATCATCTTAAAAAGCATAATTAATAATTAATGTTGAGTACTCAAATTCTCAGTTAGAATGTCCTTATAATCTATACATTCTCGGCGATCGCTTATCCTCATAAGAAAATAATTAATTGGTGCTTTATTAGATTGATTCTTATAAGTAATAATATACTCATCTATTTTCTTAAATATAGTATTAACAATAACGAAATCATAGCTAAAGTAAAATCTAATATGGCTCTATCTTCTTCATTATTTACCCCACAACCATAGCCACCATGAATATTTCTAAAATATTCCACCACTCTACCAACATGTCCTTTAAATGTCCTCTAATAAATTTTTTTTCTTTAAGAGGCATCATTTGTATTAATTCTTTTAGGTCATTCCAGAATTGTTCCTTGGAAGCTATATCTAAATCTACTTGAGGAGCAAAAGCACTTATAATATTAAAAATTTTAATATAAAAAACAATCATAAGGGCTATAATTTTATCTTCAGTTTTATTAATTTTCACAACATTATCTTTCAAAATGTTATCTATAATTACACATACATTATTTCTAGTGTGACTCCACCTTAAATACTAAAGTTTAAAACCTAAGATATTAATCTCTTTAGCATTTTCTCCAACCCATTTAGTTTCTTGAATACATAAGATATTTATTTTTCTATGAGTCATAATATCAAATAATTCTATTAATTTACCTAAGAGAGTACTTATATTTTAAGATCCTATCCTATTATTAGTTTAATGGACTAACATCTTTACTTGCATTCATTCGTAATATGAGAACCCTTGCTTATTTGACACTATTTTTTAAAAACTCATAGTTTTTAGCTTGTCTATTAATATATTTTTGAATACATATTATATTTCATTCACTATTTTTGTTGGCGACTCTAAGTTTTTAAAAATAACTAAAAACATTCTTCATTATATTTCATTTACTCAACCAAGTCTGAACAAAAAGAAATGAGTTCTAAGATTTGTATTTTTGCTCTTTAGTGATATTTTGATGCTTCATTGTAAATTTGTAACCAAGGCAACTAAGTGGGGGCCTTTGGCTATCCATGGTTATAAATGTTTGGGATGTTTTTTGAGTTTGTAACTTATTTTTCTTCATTGACTATTGAGCATATTAGAGCATTATCAAGGTAGATTTGCACATATATTGAGAACTTATGGATTTTCATATATAATGAGAATCTCATCTCATAAGCTAATTTACATGTGTAAAAAGGCCCTGACATCATGGTTGACTTACGAAAGATAGCCAACCACTAGAAATAGCTTATTATTTTAACTTAGAAAATCTTCATTTTTATGCAAAGCTTTTATGATGTAATTCAACTAACACATAAATTAAATCTTTCTAAAAATTCATTTAAAAAGAATTTAGTTAGAATGATGAGAGAGAGAGAGAGAGAGAAAAAAAAAAAGCTTAAAAACTTCTTGGATGTGACTCAAGAATATTGACTTAGATTTCATGTGCCTTGTCAAAAACTCAATGCTCCATTTTTACATATTTTGGTAAGTAAATACTACATAATAATTAAACTAAATTTTTAATTAACTTACATATATTCATCTACAAATGTCTAGTTGTGCAATAAACAAAGAACTTCATCTCATAGTCGAGTTATCAGGTGATTCCTTAAAAGACAATCTCAAATAGGTTTTTAGTCCATCGACCTATCGTCATGCCAAAAATCAGCCTTGGGACAAATAGCTTGATCTTGGACTTGTGGGATCACATCTTACCTTGGGTTGAACATGGGACTTGCCTAATATGACCCAACTGAGTTTCCAATACCTTATAACTTGCATTATCTCAATATAAATGATTTGACTAATTAGAACATTATAAGTTGAGGCTTGCACGACCAAAACGTTCAAAATCAACTCAACATGAAGTTGTTTTAGTGTGATAGAACAAAATTCTTAATAGAGAATAAGATGAATTAAACTCCACAAACTTTAAATGATTTTCATAAAAAAATCTTCATCATAATTCACACCTCATGATCTAATTAAATAAAAGTTATAACTATCTAAAATTTCTAAAGGACTGACCACTTTTTTCTATGCAAGTAATAAATTTCAAATCCCTAAAAAATTAAAGTAAATAATTTGATTGCATGCATGCTCAACAATAAAGGTTGTTTAGTACAAGCCAATAAAGTTGGAGAGTGTTAGTTAGGTTAAAAGTACTCTAAGGATGAGCTGTGTATTTATATTTGGCCTTTGTTAGTAGTAATGCTTATCATAATGAAATTTTTAAGTACTTAGTGATCACATTCTTGAACCTTGATTGGTACTTTCAAAGTCACTCTAGCAAGCTCATTATGCACTTTGTGGGGATATCATTTTTAAGGGCATCTAAAGTCCTCAACTTGTTAATATTATTTTAATAATTTTATTTAGAGAAAAAACTGATTAGTAATTTTCTGAATTAAATGTAATTGAATATGAAAAAAAATATTTTCTTACAAAATATCATATTATTTTTATGTTAAAAATAATATTTTTTTTTTATAATAAATAGACATTTTCTTTTGTAACATTTTATAAAAGAAAATAAAATTTTAGTTTGATAAAAGTAGTTCCAGATCTAAAAAAAATATCTTAGATTCTAAAGGTGTATTGGGGCAGTGGTGTGGTGGTGGTGCGGTGTTGTACCAACTTTGCGGCATTTACATTGTGGCATTTGATAAAATTGTATTTTGCCTACTTTTTTCAAATAAATTGGATGGAAAGCTATATTTTGCAACCTAATCTTGTTAAGCGCGGTGACTGTCAGAAAGCTACGAACCGACTTTAAAAAAAAATTGTAATAGCCACAACAACTTTTTGAACAACAGTGAATTCGTTTTTCATTAACTTCACAATTACTTTTTCAAAAAGTTGCTCAAATATACCCTAACTTGAAAATAAATTAAAATCAATAGGGCATTAAACCGGTGATAATTCCTTAGATGTCAACATCACGTACATGAAATTTGACTTTTTTATGATTGCTTGTGTCATCATCATACTATGTTGAAATTTTTTAACAATCTAATCATCCAACCATAATTCTCTATTTCATTAATTCCCTCCAAATCAACTTCTCTTTCGTCTCTCCTACAAGCTCTGGATATATATTGACGCTTGTTCATGTTCTATACTTTAAGTATAAAATTAAAATTTTTATTTCTAACTCAAGAAAATAATAAGTACTAATTTTTTTCATTTTTATATATGAAACCATAAAAAATCATTATAATTGTAATGTTGCATGAAAATCGACCAGGCGACCAACTTCAAAACTGATTGCATGTAATTTATGCATCTGAGCAGGTCATAACTTTCTTCCCATTTTCATTTTCCTCAAATCCCTAATCTTATTCTCATCATATATACCAATCCCACTCCTCTACGCCTCTACGACAAACTTGCTCCTTTGCAACCCACCCCATCTAAGTATATTTTAATTTATAAAAATGCCATTTTGCGATAATCTTACTGACCACAAAATTAAAAATTTTTGCAGTGTATCAAGCCCTCCAAAAACAGCAAAACATCTACTGAAGCAGGTGCAATTAGCCTCGTCACAATCACCACCCTCCCATAACTTAAAAGACCAATATTGAAGCATAACTGAACATTGTGCCTAAATAATAAGAAGGGGCCAATTCCCTTCAGAAACACATAGGAAGTTTAGTAGTTGAACGAATGACTGACAAATTTGATATACATAAATATAAGGGTGTATATTATTTTGTCTACTCGTACTAAATAAAAAAAAAGGATTGATTTTGTTCGATTTCAAAAATGCATTTTAATTCTTCGCTTTTAAAATTTAAATATTTGGATTTTGGTTTTTGGATTGATTTTTATTTTCATTTAATCAAATAATTAGACAGAAAACTTAAATTTAGTTAAAATATCTTATTATACTTTTAATTTCACATGGAAGAAATTGAAAAATACTAAAGTTTATAGTATGTGCAATATTTAATTGAAATAAATTTATAATTCATTAAATTAAATCGATATTATACATATAAAATATGTAATTTATAATATTTATTCATAACGAAACTCTAACAAATAATTATATTCTGATTTGTTCATATTCGAACTGTTTAAATCAAATTAAAATTTGATTAGACGGGTTCAAATTTATATAAAAAAAAATTGATTGATTTGATTTCTCAAATTTTGGAAAAAATAAAGGGGTGTTTTTGACCGGTTGGCAAACTTTTTTGAGCCGTGCAAATGGTTTCAAAATACAAGTGCTAGTTGACCGTTGGAGTCCGTAAAAATTACCGTTGAAGTCGTACATTTAAATCATGTGCGAGCCATAAATCATATATACATTTTTCTTATGAATATTTTATCCCAAATATTGAGATTGAATCTCTTAACTATTCCAATCATAAAAAATGAAAAAGAAGCGCATGCAATCAATCTTCTTAAATATGCACTTGACACTGCATAATGATTCGCGCTGATTTACCATATAATATGACGGAAGTTCATACTCACACAGACCATGTCTTCACGAGCAATGAAATGCCCTATAATTTCTTAAATAGTAATTAAAACAAGTTATACGGTAATAAAGTTGTATGACTTTGAAGAAAATAATGGCTGTACTCTCGCCGCCCACCGTCCTGACCGTTGGAGCTTTTGCTTTTATTTTTGAGGCTGTAGGATGTAGTAAATGCGGTTAATATGAGAACAATTTTTTTTTTTCATACTCTCACATTAATATTAAAATAAAATACAATAATGCATTATTTAGTTGAGATTTAGGGCTGAGATTCGTTAGCTTATTATTATTTTTTTAGTGCACGTTGTGATTAGCAAAACTCCATGCATAAAGTCAGCTTCTTCGTGGTGGTAGACTCGGATGTTAATTTATCTCATTTCTGACGGAAAGATTCAGACTTGGATCATTTATTCATTTTTTTATCCTCATCATGATTCAGTCGGTTTTAATCTTCCTGGCTTTGGCTCAAGTGGCTGCATTCAGTCAAATAAGTAGACATCACGTTCTTTTGTCGTTGAGCCCTCTCTCGTTGTACTCTGTTTCTGTGAACCATTCAATGCTGTCACAATTTATATGTAAAATGATATTAAAATTTTGGATGTTAATGTTACGTGCTTAAATATGAATATTTATGTGTTAGACACGTAAGTACATAGATACATAAAAAATTATGCGATACTTATGAAAATGACCAACCTTCAATATTTTAAATATAAAATTAAAAATAACTTCAACATTTTTTAATGATGTCTTTAATCTATTCTCTAAGACTAAAAAACTAAAAATAAAGTTTAAAGAAAGAAAATTCTCAAAGAATCCCTTTATAATAGCGAGGATAGTGATAGCTTCATTTCTGGCCATATTTCATAATTTTCACAATACATGCTTTTTCCGGGGCCTCTCTTGCCGCGCCAGCGAGAATCATGTCACCTCATTGTTAGGTGGCACGTCGCTTTGCATTATGTTAGGCAACTAGTCTATTTCGTTAAACGTATACATCATGTTAGAAAGACAGACTCACAACTTCCATAACATCCAAATTTGTGAAAAGGATGCATGGGAGCACCGTGATCGTCCGACCTTATTGCTGGGAACGGAAATTATGTACAAA
>NEWO01000046.1:822983-837157 GCA_003013225.1 Phalaenopsis aphrodite
TATATCATCGGTTATTTGCTATTTATATATAATACTTATTTGGTATTGATTAGGACCAAACGTTCTAGTTTATTTTTATGTATTATGAGATAATTATAATTTTAAACTATAGGTTAAATAACATTAAAATATATTTAATTTTAATAAGAAATCATAACTATGCAATTGAAGTTGTAGTTTAACTATTTCAAAAAGATTAAAATCTTATAATAATAAATTGTGATTTGAGAATATTTTAAAATATAATTGCCTTTAGCACATTGCTGGTTTTCATTACTCCCATAAGTGACAGTTCAATTTAAATATCTTACGCCTCAACTTAAACAAGCTAATATTTAATGGTTTAAATGCTAGTTAAATTACTAATATGATGATATACTTAGATTCAGTGTTAGCTACAAGTGAAATTATTTTAGGAGATTTACATACATGTCACCCATTTGTATGTATTTATATATCTCTAATAACCAAATATTAATATTTACATATCTACCCATTTATCTATACATGAAAAATGTATATTTCACATTTTAAAAGTTAATCATAGCTATATCTTTGAAGTGATATGGGATAATTGAGTATTACAAATAGAAAATTCAAAATTTAGGTATTAGCTATGTAAATTCATAATAATTGTGAAGTATGTTTGTAAATGCCCCCAATTTCTTCTTATTAATGCTTATAATGATGGACTGCTCCGCGGTCTTAATGAAAGGTTTGCTCTTTAATGCAAAAGCTCCAATTTAATAAATTAAAGTGTTTTTTTTCTATTTTAAGGATTGATTATTTATTTAGATCTTTTTCACTCTTATAATATTTGGCTAATTATATATTGTTAATATTAATACCCATGTGGAGGATGTTGGAAAGATAGATGGGAAAGATGAGCTAGCCATATTAATGATAAGAACTTTATCTATGAATAGTGATAATAATAGTTGAGAAATAGTTAAATTGAAAGTTATATGTTATATGTTATCATATAGAAAAACATTAAATTTAATTCTTATCGGCCATCTCTAGATTTTACTGTCAATTACAACAAAGTGAAACATTCAATCTTATCTATCTATACCATAATGTATATATGTTGTAGTTTTCATTCAAAAAAACTAATAGCCAAGCAAGGTATTATAAAGCCAAACTAGGTGGCTTAAGCTGACTTTGCTATAAGATTTCAAGTGATATTAATATTTGCTATTAAAATGATTCATTTATTGATTTCACGCATCTAACTAATGCTGCACATGTCTGCGACACTAAAATTTCAATATAATTAATAGAATGAGACAAAATAACATAGAATAATGCAAGCTTTTAACAAAGCATGCAAAGCATGCTTTTATTTATGTAATGAGAAAAACTTAGAAGATGAAAGATTAAAACTTGTTGGGTGTGCACAATCACACTCTTAGTAAGCGCTCTAACTAAGAAGTTACTCTATCCAAATTATAAGTGCACTACTGAAAAATGCGCTAAAATTGGTGGTTTAAGTTTGTGTGGCAAAAAAATATTTCATTTACTGATAGTATAGTGATGAATTATGATATGCGTAATTTGCGATGACATAACAAAAAACATGTCGTCGCTTATAAACAGTATTTTTTTTTTCCGACAGCTTAAGTATTACCGACGGTTAGATTGTCAGCTTTAAAGCAAAAATTAACCGATGACCATATTGCATCAGCTATACACAAACCTGCCATTTGGCGGAGTGCTAACCGACACCTCTTTTTAATAAGCAGCGGTTTTATTCATTGGTAATCATGTAAATTACTGACAGTCCAGTGACAATTTATGTTTGAGTTATTTGCTACGACATAACTACAAAATTGTCGTCTGTTATCAACAACAATTTTTCTTCCATCGGTTTTTATAAAGTGCAATAAGCAGTCGGTATATGCAAATATGAATCGACGGCTATATGTCGTTGATTATCTTCGAACCCGTCATTTAGTGGGGGACTAATCTACACTTTTTTATAATATGCGATGGCAAGTGTCGTCAGTAATAGAATTAAGAACTGAGGGATTGTAAGCCCTGTATAAGCCATCAAAAATAAACTTTTACCGTGCCAAAAACGCGTCTTTCCCCCTCCTTCCCTAATTCCTTCTCCCTCGCTCCTCTCTATTGACACCTCTTTGAATCCCTGGTATGGTCGTCATGTGAGCTTCCTAGGAATGTTCCAACAGAATTGAGGCTAACTGTGACTGCAAACTCAGAAGCGGGGTAGCCCTGCTTCGGAACTAACCCTCACCCCACCCACCTCTGCCTCGTCGTCCTTGCTTGCCCCTTCCCCCA
This sequence comes from Phalaenopsis aphrodite, assembly GCA_003013225.1. Classification (NCBI taxonomy): domain Eukaryota; kingdom Viridiplantae; phylum Streptophyta; class Magnoliopsida; order Asparagales; family Orchidaceae; genus Phalaenopsis; species Phalaenopsis aphrodite. The sequence goes on from NEWO01000046.1 coordinate 825,285, forward strand.
CCCCCCTACCCCGCCCCTTCCCCTTCCCCCACCCCAGCCTACGCCCTCGCCCATGCACCCAGCTCCACCCCTACCCCCTACTCCCACCGTTGCCATGATCCTCATTCCCACCCTCACTGCTACACTCACCCCACCCTAATCCCTGCTCCAAACCCTACCTCCACCCAGTTTGCAGTGTGCTTGAGTGCGTCAAAGGGCCATGCTGCTCTACGAAGTAGGAGTCGACAAAAAGTAGCTACCGCATTGAATCTGTGGGCAACATGTAAGTTATTTTAAAGATATTGATAGTAATCCTTTTATTTCTTGATTGAATATAGAACTAACATTTTTTTTTTATTATTTTAAGGTAATACCTCTGACCCAGACTACTCATGCTCTTCAGGATATCATCTGAAGCAAGCATGACTCGGCGTACTTGTCGTGGAAGGAGATTTCGATAACATGTTGAGATATTTGATTTCAAGAGTTTGCGGTATGTATCATACATAAATATCTTAAGTTGTTTTTACTTATGTATCAAATGAAAATAAGTCTTATAATTTGCTAAAATAATTTTCCTGCCACCTCGAGCACAAGGCACACATATGGTGCAACTTTGAGCACAATGACAGCGATCATCTTCGGGACATGCGTGACGATATTCAGAGATCGTTGTGGCATCCTCTGTTGCTCAAAGAGGATGCTTTTGTTCTTAGGGCCCGGGATTCCCCAGACTACTAGAAGAAGAGAGGGCAAGCAAGACTGAACTAGCGGTCGGATCGTGGAGGCATGGGGTCCTCCAACGACACCTGTGGAGCGCTTCCACATAAAGAGTACAAGCAGAGGCTAGTAAGATTTCATTCATTCATTAAAGTTTTCTATAGTTCGAAGATGTATTCTAACTATTTCGTTATATGGACATACTATAAAGATGCGGCGAGAGCCCTCCGTCGCTGATGTGCATGAGTGCACTCACCGGAGGCAGTTCAACCAGTCCTAGATCAACGACAGATTTGTGACTCGGGTAATTTAGGAGTTAAAAATTCTTTTTTGTTAATACATGCTGGTTGTTATTGAATGAAACTACTCTTTTTTTTTTTTTGCAAGAGAGATTCCACAGGCTGAAGGAAAACCGATTACAGTCATTATGAGTTATTACAATCCATGAGCGTGATCGTTCCGAGCACGCTTGTTACGGGAGGCTGCAAAAGTTAAGAAGAATGGTAGAGTCTACGGGCTCGGGTCACAGGGGTTTGCATACAACACTCACCTCTCCATCAGTGCATATGCAACTTCTACTTCTACAATGCAAGATGAGGAGATCTTATGGCGTGTTGTTGCATTCTTTGCCTAGATGGAGGTCTGTTTTGCTCATATGAGGTCAAAGCTAAAGGGCAACATAGAGGCTAAGTTGAAGGCTGAGTTAGATTCCTTTCGGCAACGGATGAGGGAGTATGTCAAGGAAACAACAACATTTAAGGAGGAAGAAACAGACGAGGATGATGAAGATAATGATGCGGAGATATAAGAGGATGATTAGTCTGTATTTTTCTTTTTTAATGATTATGTTGAATGTTTGTAGATATAGTTTTCTTGTGAACAGTGATGTATATATTTTAGATTAAATGCATTTGATTTGTTTCGTAATTTGATTATATAATTAAATGTTCGACTGCTATTCTAGTCATTTAATTGCTTGAAATGGTATATTAAATATTGTGATAATAGGTGTAGTAATGTAAATACGAAAGGATAATTATCTTTTTTTTTATATTGCAAGTTTCTGACGGCTAATTGTCAGTTTTACTACAACTTCTGACATATCCTTAGCCAAAATTGACGGCTAGCCGATGAACTTATTTATCGACGCTTAGCTGACACCTAACCGACTACTTAAGTGTATCACAAGAAACCAACAGATGAGATACTTTTTTGAAATTTTGACCATCAATTTTAATAACTGAAGCATTACCGACCAAAAAACAACGAAATGCTAGATCACATGAAATCGATGGGTGCGTCACTTTTGCGACAGTTTAACTATCGCTATTACCAACAATTCTTCTAGTTGTTATATGAACCGATGAACACCATTGATATTAAGTTTCTCTGAAAAAACGATTAGATTAAATCATTAGTTAAGCGTCGATAGTTTTACACAGTCGGTTTTGAATTTACCGACATGTATTTTACCATGAGCCTAGAACCGTCAATAAACCGTCAGAAATATCGAAAGCAAGAGTTTTTCTCGTCATAGCCACATAAATTGGCCGCTGGAAAAAAAAAAATTTTCCGTAGTGGAGATCACACCTATTTACATTTATTAAAAATAGAACATACTTCAAATTTTCAAAATAATTTTTTATAAGAGAATATAAAAGAAAACCTCTTTTATTCAAAGCCAAGTAAAACGTGCAAGGAAATCATCAATTGACATATCATTTTATAAAGAAATAAAAATTCTTTTGATAAACTATAGTCATTGGTGCCGTTACATTGTTCGTACTTTTTTCCAAATTTAATAAGATGCTTTGTTGTGACATTTTGCTGCTGGCCACCTTTGTCATGGTGTAGAAATGTGATGCTCTGCCGCCTATTTTTCTGTCTTTTCTTCTATCATTCTTTTAGTTCAATAATATTTTTTATTGACTTGTCTTTATGTCATTCCTCCATCTTTAATGGAGTATTTTTCATTTTCTTGAAACATGTTTTCTTCTTCTCTTTCAGTATCAGGTGTCAAAACTGAAATGAAATTTGTGAATAACTTTTGATAGTCCTCCCAACATCGTTTGTTTAATATGCTCTAATATTTTTTGTGGGTATCAATGGAAACAATTCATAATTAGATCAACGAAAATTGAAACTTCACAAGGAAATGGACATAACTTAATCCATTGATTAAGTTTTTTGAACTATTTACTTAAGGATGATTCAACTCACAGCTTATAAGTTCTATGAATTTGATTAGGCAAAATTTTTAATTCTACTTTGAACTGGTTCCACCATTTATTGAGCCATGAAAAAAATTTGTGTTCTCTTGTTTCATCATTGCAATTTTCCATACATATTTCTTTTATAATTCATTACATAAAATTCTTTCATCATTACTTGGAAATAAGTCAATTAATCCACTAACTTCACTCATAAGGAATGAGTTATTGTGATCATAAAAGAGGTTAAGACCATATTCTTTATGGTATAGAATTTGATTCATGGTGCATTTGCTATGATTTATTATCTTATTTGGTTAAAATGTGTTGGGTAGAATTTCTACATGATTTAATAAAGTGATACATTTTTTTTTTCATTTAGTATATCCAATTATAAGGAATACTTCATATGGACAAGCATGGTTCCCCAAGAAACATTCCATTAGTACCATGATGAATGGATCTTATAATTTTCAAGGGTAATATTTATAATGTTTATAGTTATTAGTTTAACACAATAAATTGGTTCAAGTGCAATAATTTATTTTAAATTTGATTAATTTAAGGTGAAAGATTATTCCTTCTATAATTTTGTTTTAGGTAACACATACAGATTATCATTTATGTCTATTATATCTCTTCTTTGAGTAGGATATCTCCCAATACCTCCCTGAGAATAATATTCTTCTTGGCCTCTTTCTAAAGTGCTATCATCCCTAACAAATATTCTCTCAATTACCCGATAAAATTATAAATTTAAGAATTCAAGCAACGAGATAGATGAACCTTAGATATACTTAATGGTAAGACGAAAAAATTATAATTGGACTTGCCATCAAGGAAAAAATTAATTTGCCACTTAATGTTAAATATCTTTTTGTATAATTGATTTAGATGCACCACTCTTAGTTTGTAAAATGATTTTTTAATTAGTCATTCAGGAATTTATAAGTTTATTTAGTATTAACAAATTGCTAGCTCTTTATAAAAATTGGCTATATAATTAAGTTGTCATAAAAATCATTGATATTAAATTATATTAAGAATATCTTTTGGGTAAAAATGAATTCAATTCTTCTATTTTTAAAAATAATTGTCCCATAAACCATCTCCTTAAAACAAAATTTTAGTTTGAAATAACTTTATCAATTTCTTGTGCTAATATTACCAAACATCTTCTTATATTTAACCATTTAAACACATCTAAGAGTTTACCTAAAATGAGCATCCATAATATTGAAAAATATTTATACATTGTTCATATATATAATTTGATAATAACTAAAGTTTTCATTCATAATATTTTGAAATTCATCAAACACATTTTTAAATGAAAGGTGTAGCATTCTATTGATCATATCCAAGAAAAAGATCAAAATAACTTCATAATGATCCTCTTTTTATTTGAATTGGCTAATATCCCTACTTTAGAACAAATTTCCAAAAGTAGCTATTTTAAAAAGTTGATTTACAAACTTACTATAATTAGGAATTCGGTATCAAACTAATTTTAGAACTTGATTGATAAGTCCAAAATTTATTATCCATCTCCCTTTATCACTTTACTTTCTAGCTATATATGTTCAGAACATAGAAGATTGTGCAGCTCTAGAGAGAGTGAGATTTATGAGGTGGTCAATTTTATTTTGCATAAAACTAAAAACCCCTTATTTATTTAACAAGAACAAGCTTTAGTAGAAAAATAAAAAAAAGGGATCTATATAAGAAAGAATAATGAAATGATTTTTTTTCCGCACGAGAATGTGACAGAAATGTACACTCATATTTCTTTTAACAAATTTTTCAGAATGTGGATTTTTTTTTCCTTACACATTTCATACTTCATTTTCTTGATAGTTGCTTTAATAATGGCTTCCTTTTTCTAAAAAAAAAATGATTTGTAATATTTTTTCTTAAATTTTATCCATTTCATTAAGGATAATTTCTTTTGGATTCATTTTACATTAAAAACAAGGCTAAAGTTAGACTTTTAGAAGTGTTTCAATACGCCATTCAATCATTCTTGTATATTTTAAAATAAATAATGAAAGATTTTATCATCTTTAAAATCAATGAAACTCAACATACAATTTCTTGAAAGTAAGTTGTAAAAAGCATTGTGATATTGACATAGAAGATTATATAGATTGGTAGATAGAAGATCACAATGGAAAGGAGAATAATACTTCTTCTTAGGAGCAAAAAAATTTTAATTCAAGAGAAAAAAATGTTGTGTTTGTGTGTGTGTGGATGTGTGTGTGGAGAACTTATTCCGTCCGGTGTTCACATGTCCGAACAACTGCAAGGATTCGACAACGTGAAATGCATGGTAATGTGGCTAGATTCTCATTATTGTCAGGACATGCGGTTCATCAGACAAAAAATATATATGTATTTGTGTGTGCGCACGCGCGGCTGGGAGAGGGTAATTTAATTTTCAAGTAATTTTTCTCTCAAGGGTGCATAATACCTCTTTATATAAATGGTGATAATAATAATAATAATGAAGATGATGATGATATGTATTATAATAACGTATCCACAGCAAAACTAAACATCAATGAAACCCCAATGAAACTTTATTTATTACTGTTTATTTTATAATATTTCTCTTAGCATCAATTCTCTTTGAAAACAGTATCTGTACGTTCTACATCAAGTGCTTTTAGCACTTCTTCTAATTTCTCCTTTACACCTACTGTAATAAAAATCATTACATAAAATTACTCATCAGTTTAGATAAAGAATATATAAAATTAAACCACAAGGGATTAAACCAATAATTTCAACATCCCCTGCCTTCTCCATGCAAAACTTCACCTCAAGTTAAATAGACCCGAGTGTCAAAACATTTCAAAATTACATAATTTTTACACTTATTTACAAAGGCTTTCAAAGCCTTACTATTTAGTTATCAACATACATGAACGGCATTAATTATTGTAGGTGTTCTGCTGGATTTTAATCACTCTTTGGAACCTACATGCATCTTTCATCTTCTCAACTCAATCCTTTATATTATTTAAGCTTATCTTAGTACGTCACCGCCCACATTAATTAGATTCATTTTCTTTTGAATTCATGAAAGCAAAAGAAGAGGTGCCCACCATGAGAGATGATGGTGCCACCCCCACACTCCTATAATTTTTATATAAGGAGGCCGTGAGGAATCATGAGTGGAGCATGAGAAGAGTTGGGGGAGATGGAGTTGCTCCTCATTAATCTCTGCTTTTTTCTTCTCTTCCCAACTGTGGCTCCATTAACGGAGGTTTCATTGAGCTCTTGTTCTTCTCAATTTGAGGGTACGTAAGAGTTTTTCTATGTATGCTTTGAATTTAGAGAACAAGAGATGTTATATTATATAGGATTTTGATGTTGTGTTTAGTATTATTTGAGCTTCCTTCACATTTGACTAGAATTACAAGCATAATATGATTTGTTGTTTCTTATATATTTGTTTAATTTTGAAGTAAAAAGTTTATATATTTTGGGGACTATAAATTCATATTAAAAAAAACATAGAAAATAAATAAATAAAGCAATCATTTATGAGTACTAGTTTGATGGTGGGAGCTCTATAAACTACTGTAGATGCTCTTTGCTGTATTTCTTTAAAATATTGAATTAATATATTAGACATCTTTTATAAGAAAATAAATTACAGCTAGTTTCTATGATTTGTATATTTATACACAGAAAATTATGCATGCAGCTGCAACAACCAATCAATTTTAAATTCTTATATTAACAGCAGAACAATTTATATTAAGCTGCTGTATTAAGAATGAAAGAAGATAAGCTTAGAAAAACTTCATTGCCTCCAATTCTGTAATTTTTATCACTTTCTATTTGGGAAAGTTGTTATGTTTTCCTTAGAAAATAAAACACTTGAAAAAATGTTTTTTTTATATTTTTTTATATTTTTGTTTAATTTTTTAATTTTTTTAACTAAAAAAAAAAGCTTTCGAAATGAAGATTAAAAAGGAAAATTGATTTAGGTTAGATGTATTGAGGAAATTATATGAAATAAATATTATTTTGTATATTTATTTCCATTGCAACGTGGTCCTAATGATGAAGTCTTTTGTCAAAAATTAAAAAAAAAAAGGTGGGAGCCATTGCCAGCACTAACTAATACCGTGGCCAATTCATGCTCTATTATTAGGCCACTTGGCCAGCAAACTATCTCAAGTTGCTTAGACAAAGTAATAATTCCGAAAGCTAAGTTTGTTCTGTAGAACTATGGCTGCATGATTGGGTAATTAAAAATCTAATTACTATTTAGTAAGTAAAAGGAGTATCTAACAACTGAGATGCCACTTTTTTTCAGTTATCTAATTACTACCCGATAAGATATGATTAACTAAAGCTATTATGTCATTAATGAAAGAGCATAAGACATTTAGTTATTTTAAGCAATAATAAATTTATGTGAAGGATGGATGGTTTTTATTTGTTTCCGTAAATAGAATTAAATAGATTGAATTAAATTAAAACTTTATCCTTATTCATGCAAAATAATTATTAAACATGAACTTAGTTGCTTCGATATCTTTTTTTTTTTATATTCTGTGCTTGAAAATAAAATTAAATTGGCAAAAAAAAAAGAAAAGAAATCATTTTGCATTTCCAATCTCACTAAACTAACTTTCTTCACATCTTATTAAAAAATTAACAGCCATCCGCGCCACTCTCAACTCTTCCGGCATCCACCTCCCCCTCCACCACCGTCAAAGCCCCTGCTCCCCTTCACCAGCACTGAACTCCGGCATCCCTTTCTCTTCGCTCCTTCTCCACGACGCCCGCCGTGTAGCCTACCTCTCCCACCGCCTCACCTCCGGCCACCCCGTCTCCCTCCCACTTTCCCAAGGCTCCTCCCTTGGCGTCGGCAACTACATCGCCCGCATACTAATCGGCACTCCGCCGAAGCCATTCTCTGTCATCGTCGACACTGGAAGCTCGCTCTCTTGGCTCCAATGCCTTCCCTGCAAAGTCTCCTGTCATCTTCAGGTCGGAGCTCTTTTCGATCCCGCTGCATCGTCTACTTATGCTCGGGTTCACTGTTCGGCCTCCGCCTGCTCTGCTCTTTCCTCCGCCACTCTCAATCCTTCTTCTTGTACGCGCTCCGGTGACTGTGTGTATGCGGCTACGTATGGAGACTCCTCCTTCTCCGTCGGCTACCTCTCCCAGGTATGGCTGTAGAAAAGCCCCACATGATTTAACTCACAGATGTTTGTTTTAACTTTATTTTTTTTAGCAAATAGCATAATCTCTCATTTTATTTGATAAGAAGAAAATTAGAAAATCAGAAAAGAGGTCCCACACGCTCCCACCAAACACACCCTAAGCTAGACATCCAACATTACTAAACCATTAAGATCATCAAGTAAAATATTAGAAATAAAAGAATCACTTAAAAGAGATCCACACTTAGCAGCCCAATCAGCAACAACATTTCCCTCTCTCTTAGTATGAGACTAATAGATATTAAGATCTTTAGCCATGAATTTGATCTTCTTAACCTGCAATTTAATACTCCAATGATACACCATATCAGATCAGCAAACTTTCCAAAGAGTAATAAAATCTATTTACAAAATAATATTATTACATCTCATCTTTCTCGCAAACATTAAATAAAAAACATTAACATCAACCTCAGCCACAATTGAAGAAACATGTAAAACAGGGGCATCAAATCAATATAAAATAACACTATTCCAGTCCCTACAAACTCCACCGACTCCCACACAATTCATTTTCCAACTTCCATAAGAATTAATTTAAATTTTGATATAAAGAAAATTTTGCGTTTGGTGTTTGTGCGAAGATCAGAAAATATAAATTTTCATTTTTTATAAGGACAGACATTTACATGAGGGATACAAATTTAAATTTCTGTTCCAAAATTTCAAGAGCTCTAAATAAATGTAAAGCCACAGTTTTAGAAGAAATATGGCGCTTTTCTTTTTTCTTATTTTCTTTTTTTCTTTCTGTTTTTATTTTTTTATTTTTTATTTTTTGCTAAATTGAGTGAACTATACATATTATATATAGTTCAATTTCTTCAAAAAAAAAAATGGTATTTCGTAGCAATATTTTTATGTTTAGATATTGAGCTCTTTTACATTGTAGGAATATTTAACTAATGGTATTTTATGTAACTTTTAATTAAAAAAAAGTTGAAAACAAAAAATAATATTATGTGCAGATTTAGTTATATCTGATGGTATTGAGATGAAATACCACCATAATACCATCAAATATCACTATTTTATGTGTAAATTTTTGAAAAAATATTACATGCACATATTATGTGTAAATTGATGGTATTGTCGTGGTATTGGGGTGGTATTAAGATGGTCTTGGGATTCAATCAATACCACCTCAATATAATTTGAATAATATGGTCATCACATACAGATATTACACTTAATATTCACTCGTAGATCGATGATATTGACGTTATGTTGAGATAATTTTAAGATGATGGTGAGGCTAATTATTCAAAATAATATTATAATCCGCACATAAAAAGACACCACACCTAATATTTGCTCATAACACCACACTTAATATTTGCTCATAAATTTCACATATAATATTGTCTCCATTGTTATCAACGAGCAATATATGCACATTTCTTATTTATCTTTTTTTAATATTATTTTTATTTTTTGACGCCCATCGCGTAGGACACCCTCGCCCTCTCCCCTGCTTCCATCCACGGCTTCGTCTTCGGTTGCGGACAGGACAACGAAGGTCTCTTCGGCAAATCTGACGGCCTCATCGGCCTCGCGAAGGACCATCTCTCCCTTCTCAGCCAGCTCTCTACAACATACGGCAACTCCTTCTCCTACTGCCTCCCTTCCTCCTCCGGCTCCGGCTATCTCTCCTTCGGCTCCTACACTCCTTCAAACCTTGCCTTCACCCCCATGGTCTCCTCCTCCCTCGACAAGTCTCTCTATTTCCTGAAGCTCACCGGCATAAAAGTCCAAAGCCGAACTCTTTCAGTCTCCGCGTCAGTCTATGCCGGCACGCCGACCATCATTGATTCGGGCACAGTAATCACGCGGTTGCCGGATGAGATCTATTCGGCGTTAAGCAAAGCGGTGGTGGCGGCGGTCGGAAGAAAGAGGCAGCGAGCTGCGGCGTACTCGATTTTAGACACTTGTTATGTGGGAAGTGGGGAGGGGATGGCGGTGCCGGATGTGCAGTTGGTGTTCGCCGGAGGGGCAGTGTTGAGGTTGCCGGCGAAAAATGTGATGGTGGATGTGGAGAAGGGGAGGACTTGTTTGGCTTTTGCGGCGGCAGGAAGAGTTGCAATTATTGGGAATAAGCAACAAGAGGGGTTTAAGGTGGTGTATGATGTGGGGAAGGGGAGGATTGGGTTTGCCGCCGGTGGGTGTGGGTGAGAATTGTGGGTGGGTGGAATTAGTTAGAAGGTTGTAAAGGAAAATAAGCAACTTGTGCGGTGCACTCTAAATAATTGGAATGAATTGTTGAATACCATTAAAATTATTTTTATTTTTAAGAAAATGTGTGATTGATCTCCATTATTTAGAGTGGATTCATGGTGGAGGTGGTAGTTATAAACATGTGATTACACCATTAATTGGTAGGGTTGTGGTATGAATTGTGATTTTGACTGGATTAAAAATGTAAATGTCTTTGAAACATAATGTATTCATTGATGTTTGTAGTATATTTTTTATGTGTTCGTTTATGTTGACATTGCAAATATTTAAATGTTTTTGTTGATGTGATAAACATGAATGCACATCGAGTCTACTTTTTTTTTCTTAAAATTTTAAAATTTAAGAAGCATATGGATGATGCACAACAATCTTATGTGTGATTAACTTGACATAAAATTATATGACTCGGTGAATTAATGAAGTATGATACAGATATAATTAATTAGTCTCAAAAAAGTTTATCTGTTAAAGTCTTGGGGCCCGTTTGGGGCAGCTTATAAATGCGGCGACGTTTTTGAAAACGCTGTCTAATCGTTTGATTGTGCGTTTTTGAAAATAATGTTTGTCGTGTTTGAGTTTTTTACACTAAATGACGTGGTCGATTGGCGGGACGTGCACACAAACTGTCCAAACATACCAATTATTAGTTAAAAAGCAGTCAAGTTATGAATTATAAAAAGAATTTGTTAAAAAAAAAGTTAATTTCAATGTTTATTTTTTGGCAATTGCTGTTAATTTTAACACAATTCCAATTGGATATGACATAAAGTTTACTCCATAAATGCTATAAACTACAAAGCAATCATGAACGTAGCTAATTTATATTTTTTTTATGAGGTAGCTTAAGAGGGGAAATAGCTCTATGAACACTTTAAGTGCTTCATTTATATATTTTAATTGAAATAATGAATCTACTCGGTACTATTTTCCTCTGAAAAATATCAACAAAAAAGTAATGGATGACTATATGTCAATTAATTATATCTCAAAACTTTTTTTAAGGAAATTATTATGTACTCTACAATTTTTAATGGTGGGAAAAAATAAAATTTTAGCTTAAATAAGAATATTTAGCACATATTGTTGGCCTCAAATTTTAATGTTATATGTGTAGAATGTCCACTTGAATAACATGGGACTGTATTTCATTCATTCACAACTTTCCGTAGCTCAAGACATCTATTAGGATTCTACGGTAGGTGTTTTTGGCGTTGAACTACTGTTGGAGTTGCTATAGCTTTACCCAGGAGAGTTCAACGTTATGTGGGGCATATTTATTGTCTATTTGAATGGTTGGAGTTGATATAGTCTTACCCATGAGAGTTCACAGTTTGTTGGCATTAGTTTTGATATGGGGCAATAAAAATAATTACTAACAAAACATTTAAACCCTAAACCCTATAATTTCTAAACAAGACCAAAAATATAAAATAAATTAAATAATTTAGGGGCTCTTTAGGATCATTTTTATTTATTATTATTTTTT
>NEWO01000046.1:842663-852849 GCA_003013225.1 Phalaenopsis aphrodite
TAGTATTTAAAAGTTGCCTGTAAGTTGAGCGTGTTGGGTTGGATTAGGTGCTCGATGCAACAAAATCTAATATTCAAGCCATCAACCTCTGTTAGAATTAGGTTTAGAAAGACAAGATAATATTATGCAGTGCAAAAAGGTTGAGTTTAATGATAGAGTTATTGCTCTTGTGGCATTGATGGAGAGGAATAGGTATTAAATCTGGATCAGACACTGATTCATTTAAGGGATTATTGATATTTAAATGGAAGGTGAAAAATAATATTGTTGTTAATACAAGTTTTTTTTAATAAAATAGAGGTTTTACTTGTTTTGCATGCCATCAATTTCAGTGATTTCAAGACAATTCTTATAGGTAATTAAGACAATTTAATCTCTTGTTTCATAAATGGGATGAGAGTTTGTGGATCTCATATCTTTGGATTTGTGATTCAAAATTGAGTTTCAATCTCAAATCCTAAATGAAAGATTTAACAGCTCCAATTTTTTTGCAATGCAAGATTTCTAACTTCAAACAATAGAAATCGGCTGTAAGGGATAAATAGAAAGGGAATTTAAAATGAAGTCTGTTGGATCTAACATTATTTGAGGAAGATATTAGTATCGTGTTAAAATATAGACAGAGCTTGAAAAGTAGAAGAGAGAGGATTGAATATCACTGGTTCTTCTTGACGACATTAGTTTATAAGAGACCCAAATGGACATTTAGATTGAGGAAAGTGAATCAAATTGACAGATCAAAGAGAGGTTCCTTGAACTCTGAGAGATTGGTTCCGAGGAGAATATAGAAGAGAGTCTGAGAGATTAAGTTTAAACCAAATGTGTACTTAGTCATGTTTGCACTTAAGTGGTGATCACCTATTCATGGATAAGTGCATAATCAGCAATAGATATTCGACAACAAGTCTACTCTTGTATCATTTGATATCGCTACTTCAGTCGACTTTGGACTTAAAAAGCCAGGTTACATCCAACCATTTGTAAACCATAAGATTACTGAATAAGATTTTAAATTTTATTGTGATTCATTGATTTCAACACTTTTTACGTAAATAATATTCTTCATGGCTTAGGAAATAAAATTGGATCATTATCAGTCCCTAGGTTAAAATTTGACTCTTAAAAGATAAACCTCAATGGTTTGAAATAACATAATTTTAGTGTTCTATGAGATTGTCATAAATTTATTTCATGTGATTCATCAATTATAAGATTATTTATATAAATTTATAATGGAATGTTTGTCTATTAATTTATTCTTCATACAAGTTATAAAATTATTCCACAATAACAAATGAAAAATGCATTGATTATTAAGTTTAGTTTTGATGCGCAATCCCAAATATGAAGCTTTCTTAAATTGATTTTTTTTTTATGTCCACGCTTCAAACTGAGTTCTTAAGGTTATCTTATCAGGGACCATTAAATTAGGTACTCCATCTATAAATTTTATCATTCGGCATGAATAATAAGGCATGACATAAATCTCGGGCCATTTTTGAACAAGAAAAGTTCAAACTTCAATTAAAAGTGCTTCAGAACTTTGATTTCATTAAACCTACAGTCAAACTGACCTGATCGATCAGACGGAGCCAATGTTGGAATAATCCGAGTCACATCAAACCCAAAAAAAGATGTTAAACTGCTTTTAGAATCACCTTGAGCCAAAAGAAGACTGAAGCTTTGAGGTGGAGCTGAAGTCTAGTATTGCTGCTGCACTGCAAATTTGGCGAATATCTCCCGCTCCTGCAGTTGACGGCCAATAACGACAGTCCGTCACTAGTCATTATCGATCGCCATCGGCAACCCTGATCATGTCACCCTTGCTAAATTATGACGTGTGTTGCAAAATCCTGGTGTACATTATAGAGCAACAACATACCTCAATAATGGCGTAACAATGCATCCCACATATGATGCAACAACACCTCTCAAAGACAGTGTAATAACACACCCCTAAGATGATGACTTTCTCTGTGCTCTTAAAGTTCTTTCTGTGCAACCAACCCACTAGCACTTAGTTGACCAAATATGGCTTATGTGGTCCATAACTTGTGCAACTCTTGACTCTTGCCTCCACAACCTAGGTATTCATCATAAATCATCATTATGATCTATGTGGTCCACAGCTCGTGCATCTCCCAATTTTGTCATTTCCAGTCTGTTAATGTCACCACAACTCACTACTATGACCTACATGACCAACTACAGTCAGTTTGATCTACAACTTGTGCAGCTCCCAACTCTGACCTTTGTGACCTACGAACGTCATCACAGTTTACCACAACGACCTACGTGACCAACTACAAACTTTGTGGTCCACAACTTGTGTAGCTCCTAACTTCAACCTCTACAGAATACAAACATTATCACAACTCACCACTAAAGACTACGTGACCAACTACAACCCACGGGTCCATAGCTCATGCAGCTCCAGACTTCAGCCTCTATGGCCCACAGATGTCATCATAACTCACAAGAACAATTTGTGATGAATTACAACTTACATAACCCATTGCTCCTGTAGCTTATTACCAAAACCTTTGTGGTCAACTGTTACTTTTGAAGTAACCATTTGCGACCCACACAGACAACTATAACCATGAATTTCAATAATGTCCTATATAATAAACTGGTGTTATAGCCACCATCTATAACATTTACGCCAGACTACTACCTCCACAATAATCGACTACGAATTATGCAGTATTTTATCACTCAAAATTACACTCATTACAACTAGACTACGACTATTATCAATAAACTATTGTTGTTCATTTATAATGATCAACTTTTTGACCCCATCATCTCTAATTCAGGAGAAGAGTGTACTCGTAGTCACCATTCATAGTGAATTATTTTAACTGGACAAGACATTATGGTTTTTTTTCCCTTTCTAGGGTTTCAACAAAAAAGATGAAGTGCCTACTTAGTTCTCTTTAATAACCAGAGTGTGTGTTGTGTTTTCATATAACACTAAGACGATAATTCATTACTCTTCTGCAACGGGCCTTCTGCCATGCATAAATACTTAATAAATACATAGTAATTTTTAAAACATGCATACACAATGATAATATTATACAATAATGACTTAATATACTCCTAATCATAATCATTAAAATACGAATATATTTTCTTAAGCAATTATCAATTCATTTTGGTATGCTTGACATTGTGTATTGAGTACATGCACCATGCGTTTATTAAAAAAAAAAAAATTAGTAAACGGACCAAAGCATTTTCTATATTAATTGTGCTTTCTAAAATATTCATCATATATGTCAAATCTTATAACTTCAAAAAATTTTCATATTTCGCTCTAATTTTCTGGAAGCAATGCATTACATTTTTTAAGGCATGCATCCTTAGCTCCCTTGGAGTATACACAATTCAAGACTATTCTAATCTCTTTTCATGACATAATTGTGAGGAAGGGAGGAGGAGAGAGGCATTCTAAGCAAACCCTGAAAGACTTCTTTACATTTACTTTTTCCTAATAACTCCAAGAACTAAAAGAAAGAAGTAGATGGAATGCTGGCAAGAGGCGGGCATCAACGGTGCTGAGCAAGGACACTCGGTGGTGGTCAATGGGAATTGACGGGCTATAATCGGAGGCTATGCAAGCTAAAAGAAATCACGGGGTCTTCAATACGTCGTCATATGTTAAGAGTGTATTTGGGTTATGATGTTAGCAAGCAGAGGTCACCATCATCAATGAGCAATCAGTTGACGACAACTAACGACCCGTGATTGACGATGGCAGGCAACTACGAACGACGAAAGTTATTTTCAGGTCTTTAGTCATAATTGACTCTAGAATTCCTTCGCTTTCCGCCCTCTCAAGTGCCACCTCAAGTGATGAGAAGGGGTTTATTAATTGCCTCTAGATTATGGGTGTTTTCAAATTTTTGGTGAATAACTTTCCCAACTATCTGATCAGACGATATATATTGATCCCACTTGAATATAAAGATTTTTTAAATGATTTGAGAGCTTTAATGCCCTTAGAATTAAGAGATCTTAAGCTCTTAGAATTTCTCTAATCGAGATGTTCAATTTAAATATAAATATTTCAAATTTAAAATTCATTTGATCATTTGATTGATGATACAAAAATTTAAAAAATGCTTTAATAGGTTGATCTGGACTTTATTGAGCTTGAATTGAACCAACTTTGATATGATCGGGTTTATCGAAATAGTCAGTTTGACTATAAATTTATTGAAATCATAATCACAGTGAACCTTAAATTTATATCTAGGACATTTATTATTAAAAAAAATATTTTGAAATTCAAGCAAAATAATAAACAATTGCTGATACACTATCAATCATCATGTCTCGTTATCAAATGGTGAAAGTTTCCATTTTTTTAGGCAAAATAGTTATGCAAGAAGTTATAAACAATTGACGTGTTGTTAAAAATGTCAATTACGTGTTAAGTAATTTTACAACAAGATGGCTTCAATAATTCCTTATATTAATTCCCAATCTTATTAAAAAAATCATTAGTCATCTGCAAATGATGAGTATATTCAAGAAGTGCTTCAATAACTGGCGTCCTTGGCTTCACAAAAATATATTTATGTTATATGTGATCCAAGCGAAACTAAAATATTTATAAAAATAAAAAGATTATATAATAATACAAATAAGCATATAATAAAAACTTTTAATTCTATTCTGAAGTAAAAAATAGTAGGAGTTTCTATCTGTCAATTCTATTTTTTGATAGTATTGTTCTAGCATCATACGAAATAATTTAATAAGAATCCCATTTAATCCCACATCGTTAATATCAATTATATTGCAAGTGCGCTGTCATATAAAACGAGCAGATCACGGCAGCCCAAAGCATACCTTTCTCGGCCTTTTGGCTAAGATCAAGTGTAGTATCTGTTCTTATCAGTTTAATATCTGATATGTAGGCCATCGGCCTACTTTGATATTAAATTAATTTTTACTGGGGAAGGGCCCGTTCGGCAGCTTGCTGCTGGGGTCCTTAAGCGTCGCTCTTGCGTTGCACTGTCGCATCAGCCTGGCGCACCCCTACCAACTCAAATGCAAACTTTAAATGATCGAATTTGTTTTACAATTTGATTGTTAGGCATCATAATTCATTTAATTACCCTAAAAGTGGAAGGTTACTTAATTAATGTATAAAGTAAGAAAAGTTTCGTTAGAATATCTTGTACGTATTCATGTTGCATTTTGAAGTGTACTTATCTTCGTACTAATTGAGAAAATAGTTATATGTATATATATAATTAATATGTAAATTAATCAATTTCTTACATTACATTTATCATACTATATGGAATAAGCTAGGGGGGCATTTTCATTTATGTACACCCAAAGTTTGATATTTGCATTTATTAAATTCATACATGACAATGTGTTTTAAGCTTTTAAAAAAAGATAATGATAGTGATACTTTTGATTTAGTACTAAATATTCAAATATCGTGCATGAAAATGTGAATGTTTAGTGTTAGATATGTAAATATTTATGAATTGTGTGGTATGTAAAAAAGCCCCTATTTTTAATATTTAGTTTAGTTAGCATATTATCATTGTTATACCATTGTTACATTTGTTATACCATTGTTACATTGAGCAGATGGCAAGGACAGTGAAGCACTGACAAGCACTAGTGTTGATGTCGATAACAAACATCTATTGTGCGAGCAAAACCTGAAGATTCTCCACTAAAATTCTCCCATAATTTTAACATCTCAAATTTGTAAAAGTATTATTTGTTTTTGGAGAATAATATCTAGTCATTTAAACTAAAAATTAAAAAATCTTAAGCATTTAAGTGTTAATGATTATTAAAAGTGGGTAATTTTAGAATCAATAAATTATCATTGTTCATAAGCTTATTCGGTATATAAGTTTTGTCAAAAACAAAATTAAGATGATCGAAAGAAAGATTCAGTAAGTTTCTCGAACACTTAAAATATGTTTTGAACAGATTTATATTTTCATAGTGTTTTTAATCTGTAATTTTTGAAAGAGACGATACCCATATTAGATATTTTCATATATCTTCTTACATTTTATTATAATGTAATATTTCATATTAATTTTCTTGAAGTTTTAAACTTTTGAGCCTTCTTATTGGAGAAAGAAGAATAGCAATTATATGATAGATCTTTGACAAATATCAATTATATTTTTTTCTTCTCTAACAAACCAATTGTAATCTAAGATCTTCCTCGTAATTTGTTCTTAATTCGCTCAACAAACCCTAATCTAGCCATAAACTAGACTAAATAGGGCCTACTCTTGATTGGCCCTTGAACCAATTGTTGTCAGATGCCATTAGGAGCACTCTAAAATTTTTAAATATCAAATCAAATTCATTAAACATTCAAGTTGAACCAAAGTCAACTTGATAATCAACTATTGATAATTCGAGATAAAATGACTATTGGACTAGCTGAAATCAAAGCTCAAATTCTAGTAAGCCTAAAGTGACCACCCTTTAACCTGTTAAGAAACTAAACCCTCAAATTGGTTAAATTGATATAAGCCAATGCCTACATTTGATTGCAATAAATAAACCGTGTCTATTTGAGCCTAATTAACTTTTAGATTAGCCAAAAATGATCATAGACCCAAATTAGCATAATATAAACCCAATAGACCCAATTCTACCTAAGCCCAATTCTAACTAATTTGGGCTAGCCCAGCTCCTCCATTAGCTAAACCTTACACACTTATAGCCTATATACATGGTCAAAATTCAAAGATAATTGCACATGAACTTTGGATATCATCTAATCTTGCAAATCTTCTTATTTCCAAGTTAGGATGATTCTCTACTTGTGAGTATGTGATCAAGTTGCTCGCATTCATCCACCATTTCAATTACTCTAGTAGCTAATCTAAGGTCCTAAAGTTTTTTTGTAAGAAAAAAATAATCAATTGATGGGGAAGTATTTTTGACTTTGATTAAGTAGTTTTTCAAGTCCCAAGTGAGTTCTCAAAAATAACATATCACCCTTGAATTCCTCTCAATAAATAAAACCAAAAATCACTAAAAAAATTACTAGAGCTTGGTCTTCATAACGAATACCCACTCTCATGTAGATTATTAATTTCTAAATGCTTCAGAATTCAAGATAGTGTATAACCAAATTTGAGTTATGGAATATGTTGAATCATTTAACTAAGTTCTAGGCTTCTCTACAACGAAGATGTTCTTAGGAAACATACAATGGATAGTCAAGAAATTTCATTACACCTTTAGGTTGTGCTCTTTTCCTATATCTCTTCTTTTTTGAAACCAATCAATTTCATTCATCATGCTAAAAGCTAGAGCAATTGATATTCTTAGGATTCATAGAAAAGGAGATTTGGGGGTGATAATCAGAGCTACTAGATGTATAATCAATAACCTTTGATGAGTCATTCAATAAAAGGTCATACATGTGCAATAAGAAGCTTAGCATTTTTTTTTTCTTTTTCATTGACAAAAAAATCTTAACAAAAATAATAATTTATGTACAAAGATTTGAAATAAAATTATAATTAAAAATATAGATAACTAAAAAAACAATATTAAAAATTATAATATTAAAAATTAGAAGCTTTTACATGCATAGCCCAATATGCTTATGGACTTACTTTTATAATACCCAACCTTCATATTTACACGCATACACTTAAAATGTTGATATCACATAAACAATAACACCACTATCACTTTTTAAAAGTGAAAAATATTTTTTATGCATGGGGATAAAGCACCGAAGTTCTATATATGTAAATATAAAAGTTTAAGTGTGAGATATGTAAATACATAAGAATTGGGTGCTACTTACATAAATTTCCATGAAAACTTAGAGAGAACACAACGCCCATTTTCCAAATGAACATCACTTATGCAAGCGCATGATGGATTAATCTCGTATATATATCATGTGCTTTTATCATGATACTTACCGTGACTTCTAATTTTGCATGTTTAACTTGTTTTCTCTTTTAAGCTTGATATGTCTCGAAAATTCAATCGAATAAATAGTACTCTTGTTGCAAGTTGTAAATTTCAAAGAAATCAGATATTCAAACTAAATGTTTGGGATAGATTTTGGGATCATGTAAATTTTATTTTTAATAAATTTATTCTTAGGATGAGTGCATAGTGAAATGAATCCAATAATAATAATAAGTCATGATATTAGTACATCCCTAAAAAATTCTCTTGATCACTAATCTGGATGCGCATTAGAATCATAAGCTTTAAAAATTAAATTAAAAATTATCCACACTCAAATTTATAATCAAATGAAGTTTCTAAGTAAGACAAACCAAAAGACATAAAATGACCATTTGTCAAGATGAGCCCAGATTATGCACATAAGCATAAGCATAAACATTAGTATAAACTTTAGAGGATCAAATGATCTTCAAATCTAAAAAGTTTATAATCAAATCGAGTGTCTCAACGAGACAAATCCAACGAGAATGAGATTTGCATAATTCTGACATCATTAAGGAATTCAAATGGTCAAACTACATCATATAAAAAAATCAGTATGAGTCTCCTGACCACAATTCTCTGCCACCTCCACCATCATCACCATTGAAGGACCGCCATATTCCTATAACTAGAATGTGTGTCCCATTAATAAGATGCCTATTAACTCACGCTCCCTGAGCTCAAACACCATTATAGTATCAATATGTTTAACAAATACTAAATGATCGATGGGATCAACTTTGACTGCAAAATGAAGATAATGATCCCTAAAAAAACCCTTTTTTCACATATTTGGTGATGTAGAAGAAAACTTCAAAGAAAGAATTTTCAAATTTGGTGAACTCTCTAACGTCGGTAACAGAACATCCAACATATGATCATCGACCAACCAAGAGGTTCTTTACTTCATCGGGCTTATTAACGACGCTTGCCAAATCCACATAAAACCCTCTGTGATCCTGTAAATGAATAATTTTGACACCGTCTCCTCCCCAAGTATAGCTCTGCACCCCCGAAAGTCCTTTCTGCTACTTTAAAGGCTGGGAATTGCCTGCAAAGAATAGCTTGTAGCATAACAAGACCTCATTCCTTCCTGAGTCAGTGATGTCCTCTTGTTGGTTGACTTCTACATCGTCGTAGAAATCTTAACACAGGGTTTGTCTTCTTTGTAATCATGATTCACTTGCAGATCTGTTAAAACTTTAGAAACCACCGCCGCGCACCATTATCGCATCAATGCTTTTATCGTAGTTGAGGCGAAGGACGCATTCTTATTCCTCGCCTCTATTTAGTCAGCGTTGCACCTTCTTCTTCTTCGTCGGAGAACCCATTCTCTTCCTACGGGTCTCATTCGTAAGCTTACTACCGGCTTCAAGCTCGTTGTACTATTTATTTTAAAGATCTATAACATGGGCTTGAAAAAGGAGGAAGTAGAACGCCTGAATTTTTAGGCCAATTTAGAAAGGGGGCCAGAATTCTAGCTCCCATGTTGCTGGATTTGAAAGTGTTGAATTCTCTTGGAAATAGCTTTTAATGAGAAGAATGGTGTATAAGTTTTAGAAAACTATTAAAATATGAGTAACAGTTTTAAAGTTCATTCATAATGTCTTGATACAAAGATTGTGACGTGAATATCAGACTATTCATAAATGAGGATGTAATATATGTCAATCTTTAATGTGAGCCTAGACTTTTTTTTGTTTTGCAATTCCAAGGATCACTGGCATGATGATGAGCTTGGTGGATGAGTCCGTTCTGCCAAGTGAGTCTATGATGTCAATCCGTTAAGTGAGTTCGGCTCGGCAACTGGTACAGATCAGTTGGCGTGTCAGTGGTTCAACTTAGCAGGTTATTCTGGTGATGCATCTTTTGAGCATATAAACTCATCAGGCCCATGAAGTCTACTAATGTGTACTTTGGCACCAGATGGATGATTTTTGGTATAGAGCAAGACGGATCAAAGGCCATCACCAAGAACTTTGATTTTTGCCAAACAATATTGGGCTACAAGTCCTGCTGATCGTACTCAACGTTCACAACACCAGTAATCTTCATTTGATTAAAAAAAAACTCTCTAAAATAGAACGTAACTATTATTTTTGAAAATTTTAATGACGAAAACCTCGCAAAAACAAAACCAGAAGAGAATCCCCCAATGATAAAAAAACAAACGAAACTAACAAAACTGAAACTTCAG
>NEWO01000046.1:862506-889378 GCA_003013225.1 Phalaenopsis aphrodite
GGCCAACATAATATTATTGATAGAAGGAGAGATATTTAAACCTAATTATAATTGGCATAATAAAGGAGAGAAATGAAAGAGAATAAAAGAACTAGGAAAGAAAATAAATCAAGATAAAGCAAAATAGAAAATATATAATCAAAGAATAAGAGCAAATAATAAGTAATAACAACTAGGGATAGCCGTTATAATCTAATACAACCCCTCAAATTGAAGCATAGGTGTCAGTCATGTTTAACTTGGACTTAAAGCAATCGAACAAAGGACAAGGCATATTCTTGGTGAGGATGTCCGCTAGTTGACTATTATATGACACATATGGAACACAAATCTCCCTTGACTCAATCTTTTCCTTAATGAAGTGTCTGTCGATATCCATATATTTGGTAAGATCATATTGGACCGGATTGCGAGCAATGTTGATTGCAGTCATATTATCATAGAATAGATGCAGCGGGACAAAGGTTGGCATACAAAATTCGCAGAGCATGATGCGTAGCCAGAGTGCTTCATAGATTCCTAAGGACATGGATCATAATTCAGCTTCAACACTGCTTCATGCAACCATAGATTGTTTATTGATTTTCAACGTGACAAGACTGCCCCATACAAATGAGTAATGCCCCAAGATGGAACGTCGATCATGAACTGATCCGACCCAATTAACATTTGTATAAACAACAATAGACTGAAAGATGTGATGAGTGATAATAAACCTCAGCCTCGTGTACCTTTTAAGTAGTGGAGAATATGGTTGATGGCTTGGAGGTGGTGCTCGTTGGGGTCATGCATGAATTGACTCACAATTCCAACTTTCTGGCATATGTTAGGGGGAGTATGAGCGATGTGGATGAGTTTTCCCACAATGTGCTAGTAATGAGTTTTGTTGACGGGAGCAACATTGGAAATGTCAAACAATTTTTCATTAGGATCCATAGGAACAATAGAAAATTTGCATAGTAAGTTGTCCTCTGTTAAGCGATCAATTACATATTTGTGCTGATACAAGCAAATTACCCGACATGACCGCGTCACTTCCATGCTTAAGAAGTTCTAGAGGGATTTCAAGTCCATCTTGAAGGGCGAAGCAAGAATATCTTTTAAAGACTAATGCTAGAAAATCATTACTTGTAAGAATAATATCGTCAACATAGATAATAAGGATAGCTAATTGACCATTTGAGGAATGTTGGAAGAAGAGGGTTTGATTCTATTGAGCTACAATAAAATCATAGCCCACAATCACATTTGTGAACTTGCCAAACTAGGTCGTTGGGGACTGTTTTAACCCATAGAGGGACTTCAGTAGCTTGTACACTTGTCATATGAAGGCAATATAATCAAAACCAAAAAGAAGAAACCTGTACACCTCTTATATCAACTCTCCATTCAAGAATACATTCTTGACATCTATTTGAAATAAAGACTAATCCAGATTCAAAGGACTCGTAGAGCTGAGTGTAGTTTTTGACAACTAATTTTCCCTTATTGTGTTCAAAGGACCCGTCAAAGTTGAACTTGGTGCTAAAAATTCATCGGCACCCTACAACTTTCTTACCCTAAGACAGGTACATGAATTCTCCAGTGGAGAAGATGCTTATTGTCATGGTTGTGCTAAGTCTAGTAGCAGTGGAAGATCTTTATTTGGATCAGATTGATGTAAAAACAAATTTCTTACATGGAGATCTAGAGGAGGAACTATATATAGTGCAACCGCATAATTACAAGGTTACAGACAAAGAGGTTTGGTCTATAGATTGAAGAATAGCATCTATGGCTTGAAGTAGGCCCTGAGACAATGGTACAGGAAGTTTGACAATCTCATGTCAGATAATGGGTACATGAAGTATCAGGCAGACTGTTGTTGTTTCATTAAACACTTTCGTATCTATTACATTTTGCTTCTTTTGTATGTGGATGACAAGTTGATGACAGGGGCATATATGAAAAAAATCAGGGACGGAAGAAATAATTATCAAGTGAGTTCGAGATGAAGGATTTAGATCTAACAAGAAAGATCCCCGGGATGAGAATAAGCAGGGACAAGAGCGCAGGAACACTGAAGTTGTCTAAAACAGAATATGTTGAAAAGATCCTACAAAGGTTCAACATTAGTGAGGCGAAACCAGTTAGCACTCCCTTAGATAGTCCTTCAAACTATCTAAAGAGTTATCGCCAAACCCTGAAGCAGAGCAAGCATAGATGGAGAAAACTTTGTATGCTTCGATAGTTAGAAGTTTGATGTATGTGATGATTTGTATCAGGCCAGATAGTGCACATGTAGTGGGAGTAGTCAGCAGGTACATGGGCAATATAAACAAGCATCATTGAGAAACGATAAAATGGATTCTCATGTATTTGAGGGCAACAGTCAATAAAACACTTTGTTATGGAAGTGCAGAGATCAGTCTACAGGGATTTGTACATTCAGAACTGGTAGAAGATGTGGACTATAAGAAAAGTACAACGGGATATATCTTCAAATTGGGGAGCACAACAGTGATTTAAGTTTTCATGTTGTAGAAGATCGTTGCACTTTCTACTACGAATGCTTGTTATTAATGATGCTAGCAAGAAGATGATTTAGCTATAGAGTTTCATGGAAGAATTGGGTAAGGAACAGGGGATTGGAAGACTCTACGGTGATAGTATAAGTGTGATTCATCTTATTAAGAACTCTGCCTTCATGCCAGGACGAAATAAATCCAACTCATATATCATTTCATTTGATATCTTGTGAAAGATGACCAGTTATTTCTCGAAAAGAAACACAGCTGAGAATCTTGTTGATATGTTGACGAAGGTGGTTACTATTGAGAAACTAAAGCTATGCTTAACTTCAATTGGGTTTCAAAAAGGTTGAGACCTAAGCTGACCCACACCACGGTACGTGATCATAACGCGTGACTATGAAGGCGATTCAGACGGATGCGCAAGTACAGAGGACTGGCGCTCAGTACAATCAGTCTCCAAGTGGAAGATTGTTATAAGTGGAGACTGATTTGGAGAGGAGCGGAACAGAGCACCCGGTACCTATGCTTCGGGTTGTGGGCTACTCAAATAGAGAAGTCGACGCTTATGCGCCAGCTTTGAGCACATATGCGCCCATATAGACACATGTTTCCCAAGAGCTTGGCGCATAGGGGCCAACTTTGGACATTTATGCGCCGGGAGCGATTGGTGTCTAGAATAGGTTTTTAATACCAATTTCGAGCGTCATAAGGTAGGGCTTGCTGTATCTTCCTTTCATATTCTTCAAAAAACATCCTGATGAAGGAGAGGAGTGTTGAAGAATTGAATTTTGATGATTCAACCCGATTTTTGCGTCAGATCAGAGAGAAGATTGTGGAGCGAGTCCTCTAAATTTTTCTTGTGTGTGAAATGAAAACTTGTGTGAGTTCTTTATAAAATATTCTGAATTTCGTAGTAAAAATTTTTTATGATGTAGCCCCGCGGTTTTTTCTCATTCTCAGGTTTTTTCAAATGAATTCTCATGTGTTTTTCTGGTTGTTTTGATTGTGCTTCTGTTTTAATTTTTGTTTTGGTTTTTTATTGAATTAGTGCAATCTCGTTATTCCACGGTGTGATTTAGTTTCTATTTGATCCTGAGCTCCGATAAAGTTGGGATTTGTTCGTTGTGTGATTCCTATCAAAGATTACAAACACCCGGTGCAATACGATAGAACCAAGCATGCGGAGATTGATAGGTTCTTCATAAAAGAAAAGTTGAATAATTGACTATTGAAGCCAACTCATGTAGTCACTAGAGAGAAAGTGACTGACAACTTCACCAAAGGACTTGGCTCATTAGATTTGTCTAGGTTATGGGACAAGATGAGCTTAGTGGATATCTTTTGCCCATCTTGAGGGAGAGTGTTGAGATTTGTATCCAGTTTGGGTTCCTATTGGTAAGAGGAAAATATTGCTATTTAGGAGCCCATGTCATGAATAAATAGAGGAAGATTTTTAGGAGCAACTGTTTCTTTTAAAACTACGCACGAACAATAGTTTGCTTATCGTTGCTGAGAATAATCAGAATTAATGAAAAAGCCAAAAAGAGATCAGTGTATCAAATATCAACTACAAATCCTACCTAAACCACTTACATAAGGCTATTGTTATACTTTTATATCATGCGTAGTTCACTTAAAATTGATTTACTAACTGTTAAAAAAAATATTACATAAGAAAACGGCAAACGGTTTTCAAAAGCCATGCGGTTTGATTTGTCACATCCAACGCAGGTCACAGACGTAATGTCAAATTTACATTGGAAACAAAAAAAAAAAAAAAGGGCTCACTTCTTCATGAACTGGAGCAAGACGAGAATATTCGGAATCTCTGGACGGAACAGGAGAAATATTATCAGCATCTGATCCTGATTCTGCTGTTGATGTGCCAC
Organism: Phalaenopsis aphrodite; assembly: GCA_003013225.1. NCBI lineage: Eukaryota > Viridiplantae > Streptophyta > Magnoliopsida > Asparagales > Orchidaceae > Phalaenopsis > Phalaenopsis aphrodite. Next base: position 866,909 of record NEWO01000046.1, read on the forward strand.
TGTAACTTGCCTACCACAGCAAGACAGTATTTTTAGGAGATTTAAAAAGGATGGTTGATGCATATAATGAAGCCAAAAAAGAGTAAAACAAATCTCACGTTCAGTGGTGGTTGTGCTCTGCAGGACTTGCCTCTTTGCTTTCCATAAGATTCGTGTCTGATTTGCCTCACAAAGGATATATCAACATTACGAGCAAGCTACAAAGATTTGCAAAAGAAGAAACAAAGTACATTTATAGCCCTTATAACAGGTAATATCTTGCCTCTCATTGATCATAAATAAACTAAAAATAACAAGTTATGTAAATCTAGTAAGGTAGGGTAGCCATTCATGCGAGTTTTTTCTGACCTTCAAAATAAGAGGATCATTCCACGGCCCTTCGTTGGACTTAAGGCAGCCACCAGCATCAGAACAAGTGCACAAACCACCAAAGAAATCAGGAAGTTGGCTAAAGTATAGAAACCTCAGGTTAATTAAGTTTATAAATTAAGAATTAGAAAGCGACGAGTTAAAAACATATAAAGACAAACCTTGCATCAATTGCTTCAAGCAATCTACTCTGATATTTTGTTCCAAGTAACTGTAATCATGTTTTAAAATACAAGTACTCATCATTCCAGACTGCAGAAAAAGAAGGGTAAAAAGAGTTCCTTAATTACTATATGAGGAACATACCTGTATTTTTGAAGAAGTTCTGTGGTCAAGAAAACCCTTTATTGTGTTCCAGATGAGTTTGAATCCCGGACCAGCATTCACAATGAACATTTGATGTAATGTCTGCACAAGTAAACAGCCCAAATGGCTACTTCAAAAAAGTCTACCGTTAAAATCTTAAATAGAAAGATGAATGCATTGTATATAACAACCTCAGGATAGTAATCACCATCTATTTTCTGAATATTCATCACAAGATCTCTCACCGTTTTGCTCCAATGTTTCCATCCCTTCAAATCCCGATCAAATAATATCCACACTTTAGAGGATATGTAGATTGATTTACAGGATAAATTCAAAGAAACATAAAAAAAAAACATACCACACCCTCTACATCCAATATTGTTGTTGTTGTATTAATGCGTCTTTTCGCTGCAATGGAACAAGCTGGAAACTTTTGAAGAAATGCTTTCTCAAACTCTTGCACATGATATTTCAGGTAGCGTTCCAAATTAGTAATGTACATGAGCTTGCTTGGCTCAATTTTTCCAAGTCTTTCAATATATACTGGCCTGCCCTCCCTGTCAACGCCATGATAACCTTGAGGATAATAGTGAAGAACTTTCTCCAGCTCCTCAAAGTTGAAATCCTTCAATTGAAACAATTTTCATATGATTATGGAAAATGTTACAAGTATTGGCACATAAGAAGGGCATTTAAAACAAGGCGTATTCAACCAAACGCAATACTACTTAGTTTTTGTTATTTTACAGTTTATCTTTATCAAAACAAAATTTCACACGGAGCAAATATGGAAAAGATTTTCATGAATAAAAAGGCCTCATAGCAAGCTTCTGATAAAGCTTTCAATTCCTTGAAATACATTAATTCAAACAACAGATGTAAATAGTGTTAAAAATTCATAGGCATCAAACAAATGCAAAATCTTATGTTGAAAATCTCAGGCAATAAAGCCTCAGTTTATACTGTGAAATAAAATTAAGGCACACAAAATAATTCTTCTATTTCTTGAGTGGCTATACTGTTCTTAACTTTTTTTTTTCTTTTCTAGATGATTTAGGTAGTCCGTCTATCATTACCTTAGAAGCCTCATTTTACGAATGCAAAGTGTGAAGAAATGGTTAACCTCACCTCCACTATTGTGTCGGTTCCAAACTCTTTTCTCCAGCGAAGCATCTCATGCCACATCTGTGTTGTTTGAGCAAAATTGAATTTTCTTGCTTTCAGAAACCTGCTATGAACAGATGAAATCGGTTTCCAATTTCATAAAATTTCTCACTGGTAGATTTTCTCCATCGTGTCATAACATTCGTGCCTTATCGAATGAAAACACAAGCAGCATTGATGTTGTTAAGCATGAAAAAGATGGATGAGAACTGAATCAAACCTGAGCAGTGTATGATAATCATCATGCTTAGAAGGCAACAAATCTTTAGCAAGCAGCTCTTCACGAAAGGCATAGACAGAACGCTCTTCTTCAGTGTCTCTTACATCCTCAATAGAAACTGAAGGATCCCTGAAATCAACTTTCCTCTTTCCTCTTTTCTTAAAAGAATGTGTAAATTTTGTAGAGGCATCCAAAGCCTTTTTCTTGAAAGATCCAATCTTTGTTTTCCTTCTGTCATCCTCAGAGTTCTCCACATCGGACTTCCGTTCTTTCCTCTCAGCTTGAGAAATGGACTCTTCTAGTCCTTCGCTATAGTACACTAATAAATGGGAAAAGCAGTTCCATAAGCACAAAAAAAAAGAAGGTTGAAGACCTTGATAAGCAAAACTTCGTTTCTTCGTTAATGGAAAATAAATGAAAACAGTGTATTAACTTGGCATTTCTTCGGACGGAAGAAAAACAGAGGGCTTATCAGCTCAGCCTTCAGAAGACATGACCTGCAACAGCAAACCGCACAATTTAGTTATTAATAAACTATTAATCAGACAAAAAAAAAACCAACTGCTCATCGATTGACCTAAAAATATTGAATAAAAATCTATACTTTCAGGGAACAGCAGATATCAACATAGTTCCACATACATGAATATTATGAAAATAGCAACCAAACATTAATTATCATTAATCTTCCTCTCTTGAAGGATCTGGGCACAGAATCAAGATCACCCTGCCATAAACCTAAAACGAATAGTCAGCCTTGCTGCGCCACTCACAAAAGAATTTAATAAAAACTAGTACAGAGCACATTTCTAATATTCAAGCGCAGCATTAAGAATCAAAAGTATTCCAATTCGCTAAAAAGAAGAGTTCAAAGAACCAGCATTTTGCCAGTTGTTTCCATAGACCCCAAAATAATGAAAATTTTACCGACAAAACCGCCGCAAATCACAAAAATATCGCAAAATATCACTCGAAAACGCATTAATCCTCACTGCCCCACTATAAACATTAAAATAGTAAAATCTATACAAAGATCCCACAGAAAAACAGGAAAACAATCCCAGATCCACATCGCCCTGATCCACAACCCTGCAACCAAATTTGTTCCACAGTGAAATCTCCCAGAATACTAAAAATATTCATCATGGATACCTACCACCCTTCTCATTTCCCCCTAGCCAAACCCGGAATCACCTCGCCGACGGGGAGGACTCGGCCCTTTCCAACAACAAAGAACAATTCAATCGATTTGCATAAGCTGACTTTTCAGCTTTCAAACAGATTAATGCAATCGATTCCTTACCTTCAACTTCGATTCCTCTGCTCTGTTTCGGGGAAAATAACTCGAAAAGAATGAGAAGAATCTGAAGCTTTATACGCCTCTGATTCGCATCCGACTTCGCCTGATCGCCGTGTTACAAGTATTCGAAGGCGCGCAGAGCAGAGCGAGGATTTTAATTACTGTGTTCTTATCGCGGGTCGACCGGGTTCGATTTCCAATGCCGGTTCAACTTGCCGCAGCCACGGACCGCAAGTTTTTTTTTTTAAATTATTTATTTATTTTTTAATGCGAAGCGAATATTTGTACGAGCACAGTAAAAGGGCTGAAATAGGAATTTAACGGTGAAGACAGTTGGCGCTGCCTACGGATCGACGGGCACAGTAAGCAGAGCTGAATGCTTTTGTCACGTGCCTTAGGTTTGTTAACCAACGCCAAAGCCAAAGTTCGTAAATGTCGGTAGCAGATTGCATTGGTAAGTGGGATGCAAGTTCAAATTAAAATTATAGAACTAATTATTATTTAAATTAGGTTTGTGTTGGCCTGAATTATTCAAATTTGATCCAATTAATACTCGAGTTTTAGTTAAGTGGTTCTCATATTAGGTTCTTTGAGTCGTGTTGATCCTACAAAACTAGTATGATTTGTATAACATATAGGCTAAATTGGTTGATTTCAGTTTATGCAGCTTAGGATAGCATTTGGTTTGGTTTAAATATTTTGAAACATAATAATGGATGTGGTTCGGGTCAATTTCAAGTCAATCATGAATTTAACGTGTAAACTCAAACTTAAACACGTAGACCTGAGTATAATAACTAGTTCTCAATAATATAGATTGTCTCCAAAGTTGATATGTTTTTGTGGGTAGTTCGCTTTTCAATAACATAGTGCATATAGTACTAAAAAAGTCACATGGATCACATGTATGTTAAATTGTAAATGCAGCCTAACAGTTGACTATTTCATTTCACGAGTTTCTCTCGAGATTGAAAAATAACATTTTTTTCATTCAATCTAACTTTAAGTGGTCAATCTCTAATAAGTGAGGATTACAAAAATTTCAAGAAGAGTATATTTTGTTTTGTCCGTTTGTGAAATCTATAGGATTGATAGTGATGTCAATCGTGACTGAATTATCACAAAGAAGATGCAAGTATTGGACTAATCAACTCTAATTTGAATTATTTTTCTACTACACTTTTTTTCAACAAGAAATATAAGAAAAACTCTGAAAATAATCATTTTAATTAACATTGCATTTTGTTAGCTACTTTTTCTATCATAAAAACAATAAAAACCTAGCCCAAATGAAACATTAGTTATAATTGATCGCACAATTTGTGATTTAGAGATACATAAGTACAACACTTGGCAAAAATAATTGATCGATGAATAAAATATGTTATTTTAAACTATTCATTGTCACAAACTCAATAAAGTTGATAGATCAAATTTTTTTATGATTGGGTTATCCAAAATAATTTTAAAGGTCTGTGGACAAAAATTAAAGATGTTGATAAACAACAGTCATAAGTCAAGACACAATTGTAATATTATAATATTACCATTTTCATGAGCAATTTGGTTCCACAAATAGTTCAAAGATCAAATCAAATATGAGGATACCCAAAAATATAACAATACAAGTTGCCATATTATTTAAATTATTCTCATTGAGTGTACTCCACAATGAAAATGACTCTTAAATTATAGGTTTGTATTGGACATAGAAAATTTATGAACTTCAAATATAGTGAAACATATTATGTAAAATCTTAACACATCATGACAAGTATATTGCACCATGTAGATATTTAAAAGAAAAACATTCTGAGAGGTCATTTTGGTAGCCCCATTAGCTTAACATTGAAAATGTGAGGATGGTGGTGTCTATCACCTTTTTTTTTGTGTAATTTTGTGTATTCATAGTTACAAAACATTATTCTTTCCATTAAAAAAAAACATATACCAATTAAATAGGATGATATTCTTCACAAATGAACTCAACGTCCAAGAATTTATTGAATTTTTACTATATCACTATAGAATATAGTTTAAAGGAAAATTTTATTTTTGAATGGCCATCTTAAATGTTTGATTCATATTTAGGCAGTTTACGATAATCTTAGAGTCGCCTTTAAGCATATCCTCCAAATACTATATAAAGATGTATTAATTCTTATGTAGAAAGTTTAAATATTCATGCATTTGCTTGTAAAAGAGCAATGGATTAGCTTGTAAGGTTTATTATGGATTCATATTTAGTAGTAAAATTGTGAGCATGGATTTCATAAAAGATGCATTTTTAGGTATCTAAACCTTACATGTTAAAGTTATTGATATTCATAGTGGTAATGGATGTAGTAGAGCTTATCAAAAATAGCTAATAGTGTTAGATGTGATTTCCCTCATACTCCCTTAATTCTAACAAGAACTGAAAAATTTTATGTTAAGAATGTAAATGAAAATTACATTTTTGAATATTGCTTAGAGTGGCCTTCCAAAGGCTGCAAAAAAGTTTAAATTTAATTTAATTAATATTAAATAAATCAAGTTAGTCGCCTCTCAAGATAGCTCTTCAATTGTAATGGGAGAGTGATAGTCTCTTTAACTCTTAGTAGGTAAATCTCAAACTCACACTACATTATTACAACAATTGAAGTTATCTTTAAACGGAAAGAGATTAATGAAAATATATTATAATATGTTGTTAATAGGTTCTCATTAATATTAATTAAGATTCCTTCAAAATTATAGCATAAACTAAAAATCTAAAGATTGTTAATGATCAAGCTTTAATTTAGGATTTAGAACCCTTCCTAATAATAGTTGATAAATATTATATGACAGTTATAATGAAATTTATTTAATAGTAGTTCCTACATAAATGGTGACTATAAGTTAATTAGATAATTGTGTTTATTTATAATAATCTTAATTTCTTAACCACTCAAAAAATACTTTTTTATTATTGATGTGATATTTCTCTCAATATGATTAGTGCTAGCATTGGTAAGTTGTTCTCAAACAAAGGAACCAAGAAACCCAATAAATTATTCTCTCAATTATCCTTTTAACTTATTTGCATTTTTTTATTGTATGTTTGAAACTTTGGTGGAAGAGCTAGGATTAATCCTAATATTCAAAGTTCAATTTTGTTCATTCAATAACCTCTTCACTTGAATGCTTATTAGAAAAATGAAATGAAGTATGTTGAGGTGAGTGTACTCATATTTCTATATAAGCTCTGGTTATTGTAAAGGTTGTCAAGGATGGAAAACTAATTTTTAATTTTCCCATGTTTTCCTTATTCGGATGGCTATCCTCACCTGAGCATTCCTTCAATTGAATGAAGAATAATTAATTATTTTATTTATTTTTTAATGGCCTCATCAACCATAATTTGAGCCCCAACATGGCGTTTATGGTTAGCATATGAATGAATTGGTTAATGTATTAGCAATGAGTAGAAAGATTAAAGATAAAAACCTCTAATATCTTATAATACAACCCTTAATTGATTGGCAAAACCTTAAGAAAAATATTTGGAAGTAATTGTTAAAGGACTGGCTTTCTTTTCTAATAATTCTAAGGAGTGGAAGTATTTATTAATTCTCATTCAAATTGTAATGAATTGCTTGATTTAACCAAAAAAAAAAAAACTCTAAACAAGTTAGATGAAATTTTAAATAATCTCATTTTATTTGAGAGAGAATGTTGTCAAGTGTAAGTATGACTCCCCCAAGCCCTCATGGTGATAAGGAAGAAGTAAAAGATAGACATATTATATGATAGTTAAACTTGCATAATGGCATTCAATATTCAATGCACCATAAGGTTAGATAACCCATCTTAAAGTCTATAATTTAATGAAGAACAAAATAAATAAAATAAATATACAATTTTATTACATATAAACCAACATAATAATTATATTGAGCATTTTAAGTTCGCCATAAATCTGGAGAAACAAATTTAATTCATACACATAAAGAAGAAAGGATAAATAAATATACAAAACTTTAGCATAAAAAAATCATACTATATATATCAAATTAATAAAAGAAAGAACCATATTTTTTATCTCTTGAATCTAATTATGTTTGCTTATCACCTCTTGATTAATCATCTCCTTTGAACTCCTTTCTCTACTTCACACTCTCAATCTCACAACGCGCTTTACACACCCTACCACTCTAACAACACTTTAACCACTGTTACATTGTTCCCTCTTTGGTTCCATATTTCATAAATCTCTAAAAACACTTCCATGACTCACTGGATTAGCTCCAAAACTATTTTAAAACTGACTGATCGTCGACATCATACTGTGGCACTCAATTACATTGTCGTGGTGCTTGGAATGATATTACAACTTTGAGACATAGTGCTAATCCGCGAAGCTCTTTATCAGTTTAGCATAAAATAGTTTTTTTTTTTTTTCTGGTGCTACAATGCTTTAAATTGTGGTGCTAAAATGCTTTGCACTTTTTCTTCAAATCCTCCAGTCATGGCAATATAGCAATATAATGCCCAAAACAATAATATGGAACTTAGCTCTCAAATTTTCAGCAAAAACTTCTCCTAGCTAGCGCTGAGGTGTTTCACATTCAACGCTAAAATATTGTCCATAACACTACGACACTATGATGTTGTGCTCTCTGTTCCTTGTTAGTTTTCTTGTTGAATTCAACACGAAGGCACTAAATATTGTATAGCGTTGAGGCACTGTAATTAAATTTCTTAATTTTCTCCAAATTTTCTTCTTTGAAAATTTCTAATAAAAACAACATAAATACATAATGAATGATGATAAGTATGCAAAAATAGCTTAATTTTTTTTGTAATTTATTATTTTTAATATATTTTTTCATCTTACTTAATAAATATCCTCAACCTCAAACTATTACGTATCTTCAGGCAATTAAATGCATACATTTCTATTCTTGGCTATTTAGTTGCAGTTATATTAAAATTTAAAAAATTTTCAATCATAAATTTAGAGAAAATACAATTATGAATATAGAGTTATTAATCATGAATAATAATTAACTAATATTATCCTAAATTCTTACTTCAATTAATATTTTCTTAAATCACATCTTCTTAACTGAATTTAATGATCTCTAATTAATTAATTATTATAAAATTTTAATCTCGATCATTAATCATAATTTAGCTGTTATCTTTGAAATACAATACAATTCATTTACATTTGATAGAACTGTCATTATTGAAGTACAGAAGAACCTAAGATATAAATATTTAATATTAATACTTAGTCTTAAGAATATTTTCCTATTTTGTTCTTTCAATTTTTTTTTTTTAATTTCAATATCTATTCTCTTTTTTGTTTCCATTTTTATTTTCTTTTTAAGGGTTATTTTTGTTTTAATTTGAATATCATTCTATTCACCTATATAGTTAAATAAATTTTAATAAATCTTTTTTTTTTTCATTTACCATAATTTTGTTGAAAATTAGTCTCACTTATGTTACAAAGATGAAACATACATACATACATACATACATATATAATATATATATATATATATATATATATATATATATTAGAACATATTAATTAATTAAATTTATTTCAAATTAAATACGAGTTTGTGTTTTAAAGATTATTTTCATTAGAATTATTAATAAAAAAATTAGTTATTATTAAATTAAAATATTATTCATTAAATTTACAACTATCGTGCAATTCTAATTTCTAAATTACTTTTTAGTTGCATTCACAATTACGATTTCTTTTAACCAAATGTTAAAGCAAGTTATTTAATATTAACTAAAGTTTCACTACAGCACTCAGACGCTGAAACAATACCTAAAGGTTTGGCGTATCATTGGAATTATGGTGCTTCTAGAAAGAAGATTGTTCAATCTCACGTTTAGCTGACAGTTCATAAAATTGCGCAAAGGCTGAGTTGTAATCAGTCACAGACTCGGTCAGATAAGGAAACTACCTCTTCGACTACTCCATAAACCTTTTGCGTTATTTTTTGTTGCCACCTTATCCCTTCATTTACCTCCTCTATAGGTCAAAAACCTACTCTCTCTCAATACTATCACCTAAAGATATGTACAGGGCAGCCGCAGTTTATTCAACTTATTCAGACCATTAGCTTAATCTGATAAGCTGACTGGTTATTTGAGGCAGTTACTTTAAAACAGCTGATTTGAGTTATTTGTATATAAATGATAATTTTGCTCTTATTAAATAATGTTATTTATAACAGAAGTGTCTTGACAATATATTCGATGATACTACAAAAACAGAAAACTAAAACATAACACTAAAGGCAAAAGATGAAACAACTCTCACTTAACAGTAAGGATCAAAATTGATAAAAAAAAGAAAAGAATTATTAAAATTATAATTAAAATTAGGATAATATTAATTTTTTGACATTTACACATACAACCAATTTTTATGTATTTTTATAGCTAGCACCGAAACATTAAATATTACATTTATAACAGCCAAATATTTCATAGGATATCACAAAAATCATCATTTTAATCATTTAATGCATATTATTATGCATAAGTAAGGTGATATGTATGTAAAAATTGAAACATTAATTTTAAATACCTAAATGCATCAAAATTAAGTGGTATGAATGTAAAAAAAAATTTTCTCCGATATAAACTACCCCCTCTACCACTCATCTTCTTCCACAGTTTGATAAATTTGATATGGAGCAACAAGTCTACATGAACCCTAATTACAAAACGTCAGTCCACCCAATTGACAAGTACTGGCACACATTTCACCTCACTTCCCTCTCCAATAACTCTTCGCGCCCCCTCCTCCACTCCTACTCCGTTGCACTCCACGCCTTCGTCGATACCTCTCTCCTCCCCCACCATCTTCGCTTTCTTCACCGCTAGCCCGCCGTCCTCCGTCTCCACTATGATTCCTTCCTCCGCTTCCGCACCACTCTCACCCCCTTCTTTCTCGGCCTCTCTCCCTCTTCCTCTTCATCCCCATTCCACGCCGCTGATGCCACGTCATCCTCCGTCATAATCGGCATCGTCAGCACCAATATCTGGCCCGAATCCCTTTCATTCGACGACACATTCTTTCCTCTCATCCCCTCCCCTCCAGACGACGCGGACAACATAAGGGCATGGGAGGTAATAATTCGTCAAACGCACATCCAAGGCGTGGGTCGCAGAGTCGATCACATGGCCCCGCCTATTAAGGATTAAAAAATCACATTTCACAATAATTCTCTCAACTGCACTTACCAAACATAACAACAACATTTTGAAAATGCTACCCGTGCCAATAAACTGCCCCAACGACCCCATAAGTTTAGAAGGTGCAAGTGCCAAAAATCCTATTTAATGTATACAAAAATCTCCTCATCAGAGAGATTTTCCAATGCTCTCATTTGAACGCATAAATAATACAGACGAGATGGGTGCCCAAAACCTAATGTAGTGCTATCCTTAAGCATATTAAGTATAAAATTTTAAATAAATTTACCTACATCTAAGAACATGTTCTTCTAAATAGAACAACGAAAACAACAACATCAAGACTTTATCCCACTAAGTAGGGTCAGCCACATAAATCATTTTTCTTTATTGCATCATTGAGTGTCATATTTTCATTTAATTCTAATAAATTAAGACCATTTTTTACACAATAAGCCAGAGTTCTTCTTAACATAATTCAAATTTAAAATATCTACTCACCTAACCGGATCATCAAATGGTCGATGTTTAATGTTACCAAACCATCTAAGATGACTCTCTCTAATTTTATTTTTCACTGGAGCTACACCAAACCTATCACGGATATATGCATTTCACAATTTGTCTCAAAGTGTACAACCACTAATCCACCTAAGCATTCTCATCTCAGTAACACCTAACTTAGTTTTATGCTTCTCTTTTAAAGGCCAACATTTTGCGCCATAGAGCATTGCAGGTCCTTACCATCATCTTATAAAATTTTTCTTTCAATCTAAGCAGTACTATTTTTATCACACAGTAGGCCTGAAGCGTTTCTCCATTTCAACCAACCAGCTTGAATTCTACTAATAATATCCTCATTTATATCACTATCACTTTGAACAATAGACCTGAGATTCTAAAACGTTCACACCTTTTAATATTTTGATCGCCCATAATTACAACTCTGTCAATAAAACTACTACTACTAAAATTATAATTCATGTATTCATTTTTAGTTCTACTCAAATCAATGCCTTTAGATTTTTTTTCATGCCCTCTTTCTCTAATCTTATCAATAATAAAGATATCATCAGCGGATAAAAAATACTTCAAGGTATACCTCCAATTTATAGTTTTCACCTCAAATTTAGCCCCTCTTCTTTATAATTTTCACCGATGCTTTCCCAATGATTAACAACTTGCTAAACATCAATCATTAACGACACAACCACGAAGAAATTCTATCGTTTCTAAATTCTAAATGATCGCCCTAACCATCTTCCCTTTATTCATCCGAAGTCTGCAGCTTCGCTTGTTACATGCATACATACTAACATAGAAAATTAATGACAGTTTTATATATATGTAAATAATAAATTTTAGGTGCAGGATATGTAAAATCTAGCTCTTATGCGCAACGTACGCATATCTTCCGCTTTTATTTTATTCATTTCCTTAACAGAAAATTCTTTTTCCTTCTCTCGACGGTCTCCGCCTCGATCCTGCAGTTATTCTCCAAATCTTTGCTCGACAGGTGAACCATTTCTGCAGCGGGAATTGTGGCCTCGACATCAGTCCCCACTCATTGGGACCCAAAACATTACATTATTTGGCGCGCAAAATACTACCGATGGCGAAATTATTGGTGCATTCAATGAAGGGAATTTGTGAAAATTGCAGTATTTACTAGGCAGGAATTTATTGCGTTTCTACCTTCCCACCATCCGTTTTATAGGATAGGAATAAAAAGTGAATGAATGTGCATTAAAGAATTCACCAACAGAAAAATTAAAAGGTAAAAGCTTTATTATTAATTTCTCTGCATTAGATAGTTTGAAGGTTAGATTTGTACTTTCATTTAAATTAAGGGGGCATTTGCATACGTATCACCCAATTCATATTTATTTATACATATAACGACTGAATTTTACACTTTTTTTACTTTTTACATTTATACTTCCCAAATCTTTCATTTAAATTAAGGGGGTATTTGCAACTTGAACTTTACTTCTTTTTTATTTTTTTAAATTTAAAAGAGAAAAAAGAAAATAAAAAAGACCTGCAACTTGGGCGAATTTGATAAATTTGTCCTTTTTATTGTCATAGTGATCATTCAAAACAAAAGCAAAATGACGTGTCGAACATGTCTTTTTCAAATGTAGAGCTTTCATTTATTTTAAATATTTTAACCGTAGCATTTGCATATATACAATCAAATTCCTATTTATGTATATGTCATTTAAATTTTAGATTTTTATATTTATACCAGTTAATTTTTATTCACACAAAAATGTCACTATTTTAATATTTTAAGAAAATATAAATATACATTTCATGTATAGATAGAATGTCATACAGGTAAAAATTAAAATTTAGTTGTTATTTGGTGTTAGATATATAAATACATTGGAATGGAGTGGTATGTAAACAAATCTTCCAAACGTATAATATGCATACATTCATATAATTATTCAAGAAGGCGACTAGGACTGGAGCACTAGTTTCAACTACGGGAACAATGGGTGGACCAATACAACCGTCGTTGTAGTTTATATTTTAGGCTTTTACATGAATCAGCAATGCTAGAAAGTAAACTGATATCAACCCCCCTACCCACTAAACTGAACTCTCCTAGCCAACACATTGAGCCATTCGACAACCCCACAAAATTTTGTCAAATAAACGGAGCACTACAATATCTTATGCTTACACGTCCCGACATTTCCTGTGCAGTCAACCAACTGTGCCAACACATGGATAATCCTTACACTCACCATTACTAACTCCTTAAACGACTCTTAAGATATTTATAGGGCACTACTACATCAGGACTTTGCATCACACATGGAGATCTGCAACTTCAAACCTTTTTAGACGCAAACTAGGCAGAGGGCGCTACTACATCAGAATTTTGCTAGTTCAGAGCCAACACACCTATCTTTGGACCTCAAAGAAGAAACCCACGGTCTTGTGCTCCTCCACAGAAGCCGAATATCGAGTGTTAGAAACTGCATCGACTGAAATTATATGCATTAAACGTCTCTTACAAGAACTTGGTATTGTACAAACTAACCTAACTAAACTATTCTGCGACAATGTATTGGCTATGGCCATGACAAATAATCCCCTATTTCATGCTCGCACTAAACAAATTGAAATTGATTATCACTTTATTCGGTAGCACATCAATGACGGTTAAATCCAAATACACTACGCTCACACCCAGGATAAGCCAGCTGATATCTTCACCAAATCCTTATCCAAAGCCTGCTTCAACCAATTTAATTCCAAGTTTGTGATTGCATAAAAAAACCCCTCAGCTTGACGGGGGTAATAATAGAATTATATAAGGAGGCAATAATACAAGACAATTGTTGGGGAATTAGGGCAAAATAAACGCAAGAATCAATACCAATCAAGAAGAAAACATAGAGATTTAACAAGGTTCAGCAATTTGTCTACGTCCTCGGGAGTAGAGCGGCGATTTTCTTTGGCTTCACGAAAAGAGCACAAAAATCCCATTAGGGTACTGTACAACATATATATATATATATATATATATATATATATATATATATATATATATATATATATATATATATATATATATATATATATATATATAACCCTGATGTACAATATGCAATTACAAAATTACTCTTGTACCGTACTGCGGGAACATTGCCCGAGCACCCCCAATCCACATAACGAAACTCTCCTCGATTGGACTTATGCTTCCGCTCGCGAGCTCGCTTAGCTCTGCTGGCATGCTCTGTTCCGCTCCAGCATGTGTCTCGTATCTGATATATGAGTCATACCTAACAACCACGTCTCCACTACCTCCACAATTCCTTTTTGCCAGTAGGGGACCACGCGACTAATAACCACCCTAGGAAATGATGTTTTCTGGTACTAGAGAACTTTCTTTATGCACTATATAAAATGTTCACTGTATGCCTTCTGGATTTAATGAAACTAAAGCTTATTCCTGTCATTATTCTACTCTTCTCTGTTCCTATTCTTCCTAGCATCTCTTCTTCCTTCACTTTAGAGCTCTCCATTTCCCAAAAAAAAATGTATTTAATTTCTTTTTTTTTGCTACATCCCAGAAATCTAAGTAATCTTCTAAGAATGGTTTTAAAAAAAAAAATAATAAAAAGGATAATTTTGCAATTTCACTAGACATGAGCCCCAACACCGCATGTAGCCAGCCATACACAGCGACGCATGCATTATGCTCCAGCATCTAGCTCCAGTGCCTCATGGACCTTCGTTGCTTCATATTCATCGCCTATTTTCTTACTTTTAACTATCTGCTTTCCTGCATTCACCCCCCATCTATTGTGGTTGTTCTTCGAGCTAATTGATATAATCGAGAAATAATTAAAATCATAAATAAATAAATAAAATAAAGTAAAATTTTGAACAAGCAGTTAAAATTTAATAAATAAATGCCTCGGTTTTTCTAACATGAATTAAAGAGAAATGCTTGGAATATGTTTTCATGACCTCCTTGGTATTAAGCCGTCTAAATTGATTTCCTCACTTGATCAAAGTTTAATAAACACTTAAAAGAAACTATAACTATGAACGTATTTATAATTGTGTGTATGCAAATATTTTTTATGCATTCTTGTCTAAATACTATTAATTCAAAATAATTAAAAATTAGTATTACTTTTTATACTCTTCAAACTTTGAATCCCAAATAATGCTTTTATTCTCATACGTAATTTAAAATAATTGAAAATTAATAAATTTATGAAAAGGTTAATAACAAGAAATTATTATATCAGGAGTCCTGATCCTGATGCATTTTGTATCAGAACTCTGGTCAGGATCTGTCACATGTACATGTGTATATGCAGACTCATGTTAGTAAGAAAATTAATTTAATATATGAATGAGTCTGCCTGTATAAGTACAAGTGACGGATTCTGATTGAATTACTAATACAAAATTATACCAGAATTTCTGATACAAAAATTTTTGGTAGCTAATATTTTAAATAAACATCATAATTTTTTTATTTTTTTCGCTTGAATTCTCCATATTTAAGAATATTCAAGTATGTTGATGAATCGATAGAATGAGAACAAACAGTCAACGTTAGGTGATATTTTAATTATTTTAAATATTTAAAATAATTAAAAAGATTTATAGAATCAGATTCGCTTAGGACTACGGGTCAGCGCTTCAACCTAGAGAATCTCCACTGTCAGTAATGTACTTTCCACTGTTTTAATATTTTTATTTACATCAGAAGTTTTTATTATTTACAGGTCTGGCAGCTTCACTTCGCATTTTTAAGCTGCAAAATTATGAAATTTAGGAAGATTTACATAAATTCCACTCAATTTCCATTTATTTACATATTTAAAACCTAAAATTCAATTATTTCATTTATGACACTGTTCTATTCATGAAATTATGTATTACACTTTTTAAAATTAAATAGTAATATTTTTGACATGATATGAAAATTTTGGGGTAAAAATATAAAAAATAAATTTTAAAATGTTAAACATGCAAACATATGGAAATTGGGTGATATGTAGGTAATTTTCCAAAAATTTTGTCAGTGTAGCATCCATGTAAGAGATTTGTCTTACACATCAAGATGGTTTTAAAGAAGGATGGCATAAGGTTTGTCTGGAGCAGCTTTGCAACTGTCCACCTCATTGGGACCAATGATATGTCCATTTTGGTGAGATACATAGGATAAATATATAACATTCAAATCTCATTTGAATCGCTATATTGCCTTCATAAAATGAGTATTCTCAATGCTTCTGCAATTATTCAATGTTGTCTCAATATCGCCCCAAAATCATATCACATTTCTGTCTATAAGGTAGATTGTCTAACCATCTTCAAAGAACTCCGAAATCTCTTAGCATCATCTTATCGATCTATTGCCCTACGATCATGCCACACTCACCTTCAAGGAGAGAGTAGGCCCAGTCACTCTCAAATAACACAATGTCCGTCATCTATCACCTTGCTTACATACCTTAAATAGTAATATATCTATTTTTTTAAGGAAAAAACAACCATACTGTTCATAATGATTCAGAAGGTCTCACTACACACTTCTATTTTACAACTTCAAGTCATGTGCCTTCGACTTTTAGAGGAGGGACATGTGACCATCCCAATCACTTGCATGACATCTTAATGTTGTTTTTTTTTTCGTTCAGGTTGTGTGATCTCTAATCTCAAGACGGGTTTATAAGACCGTTCTAGGGTTCTTAGAAGGTCTCATAAAAAACACAAAAACATGCTAGAGAGATTGTATTATTGATTACGTGAGTGGTAGGATTGATTATTTTAGTGGGAGGATGGATGTCGATTGAAATTCTGTGCAAGTGGACAACGACTTGGAAGTAGAAAAAGGGCAGAAACTTACAGTAAGCAGCAAATGGCGATGACTTTGACGACTATCCAACTGAATCGATGAAATACAAACAACAAGGGAGATCCATCATCTGTCCCTAAGCATGCTACAAGCACATCACTAGTGAATAGGGTTGTAAACGAACCGAGCTTGAGCGAGCTCAGGCTTGGCTTGTGTTCGGCTCGTTCGAAATAGCTCGTGTTCGAAATCGGCTCGTGTTCGAAATTGGCTCGTGAACAGTGTATTCGTGTTCGACTCGATTCAAATATTTGTATTCGTGTTCGGCTTGAAATTGATTCGTTAAAATTAAATTAAATAAAATAAATGTAAATATTGTGATTCAAACCTAGACCAAAAATATACAAAATAAGGGACTAACCACTTTACCACTTGAGATGTTATGATTTTAACTTAGATATAAATATATATAATATATTATTATATAAATAATATATATAATATATTATTATATAAATAATTATATAATTTTTTTTTAGTTCGAGCTAAAACGAGCCGAACACGAGCGAACAAAGATATGTTCGTATTCGGCTTATTCATAATTCGAGCTTTAAAAATTTGTTCGTGTTCGACTCGTTTACTTAACGAACGAGCCGAACACGAGCTGCTCGCGAACAACGACCTTTTTTGACAGCCCTACTTGTGAAGGGAAGGGTCCAAAACACTCCAAAGAGCGGAAAATCAAATAATTAACATTCAAAATTCAGAAACTCGAAAAAACTAGTAAAAAAATCAGAATACTACATATATATGAACCCCTAACA
Source organism: Phalaenopsis aphrodite (assembly GCA_003013225.1). NCBI lineage: Eukaryota > Viridiplantae > Streptophyta > Magnoliopsida > Asparagales > Orchidaceae > Phalaenopsis > Phalaenopsis aphrodite. The sequence goes on from NEWO01000046.1 coordinate 884,629, forward strand.
ACAAAACCCTAATTAAAAAATAGAGAATTAGACGAGAGCCAAACAGGAAGGAAGCAAAGAATGTAAACTTACAGGAAATATAGAATATTATATATATATATATATATATATATATATATATATATATATATATATATATATATATATATATATATATATATATCACATAAGGCCTACTCCCATGATTGTGGGAGCCGATTCCTCGGCATCACAGAATCACATGAAAACCCTATGTCCTTTGTCATTATCTCCAGGTAGGAGCAACTTCTGTCTTACACAATCTCAAAGAGAGAGAGACTTGTGAACTAACTAATCGAAAAATTATATGCAAACTCATCCTGATGAAGAAACAAGTCTCATTGTTTGATATTCTTACCTATAAAGCATAAGAAGGTTTCCTAACTACGTTTTATAGGCTCCATCTACCTATATGTCTAAGGACAAGTACCTGAATTGAACTGAAGCTTGATACATAGCTTACCATATAAAGTTCCCCAAAAGTGGATGATAAAGTTCACATCATTGTCTGAAGTAATGTTCCTGTGTATACCATGAAGACGAACTATCTCCATGAAGTATCAATGTACAATACATGACACATCAATTATCTAGTGGTATGGAAAAAAAAAATGTGCAATTTTGGAGAAATGATCTACCATAACTTAAACAAAATCCTTACTTCATTGTGCTAGCCTAGTACAGATTCTACTTTGAGGAAAAAACATATCCAAATACAAGTATGAATAAACTTGAATATTTGATAAATTTTAAACCAATATGTCCAATTAAGTTTTGCTTCAATTGTAAAAGATTGAGTTTCTAACAACAGAGTAAAAGCTTTCCAAAATCTTCCCTTACTTCATAAAAGGTCATTTATAGAAAGTCGTATTGATATCAAAACACTAGTATACAATAGCCTTGACATTAGTATTGATTGGGATCTAAAAAGGGTTGTTAAATCTATGATAAAATCTCAAGACTAGTGCCAATGAGATGTCCATCAATCAAATGTTGGTACAAAACATTGTGCACTTGAATAGCAAAGAAGCTAGAAGGATTGTTGCCCTAGGCATAGATCATTTGAGATAAACCTTCATATTCTTAATTGAAAGGTCATAATTGATTTATAATAGACTTTATTTTATTATTATATGTAGATTAAGCCATCAACTTTATATTTGGGGATAGTTATTTGTTCTTATCTTACTTAGCACTAAGTTTTTAAGAGTATGCATGCTTTTCAAATACCTTCTTTATTAATAGCCATTTTATTGCTTGAATTTAGATGCTATAATTTAAAATTGACATAAATTGATTAAATTCAGTCTATGGTTGAACGATCCGAGTAATCAAATACTTTCGTTAATCTCTACTAACCCTTCTAAAATCTCAAGTATAATAATTTTATTTTAATCGTTTTCTGTAAAGTTAATTTCTTTCTGGAAGGTAAATATACATTTTCGTTATACCTGATTTTCTTAAGGTAAATTTACATACATGCCACACATATTTTATTTATTTACATGCCTAACATCTAAAGTTTTATATTTACATTTATAACATTTTGGTGTTAAAACCTAGATATGAAAAGGTGTATTTCATTAAAAAATTAATAGTGAAATTTGTTTATGTAATGTAAAAGATCTGATTGGGATTGGTATGTAGGTTAATATAGAATTTTAGGTGTTAGGTAAATATATTAGAGAGAGAAGATACTAATATAATATGGCAGATATAAAGTTTGGAGATGGAATTTGTGATGGGAGATGGAAGAACCTTGTGGCATTAGAACTATCTTTAAGTGATCTTCTCTTTTGAATAGAGAGCATGAAAGATAAACAAAAAATCTAATACAAATATTAATTTTGACATTGGAGTCAATAATTGTATCGACGGTATACATGGCCTTGTTAGCAATGGCTTGTGTTGGCACCGTTATTAGTGACATGCGACAAAGCCAATAGGTTTGTGTTGATACCAACAACATGCATTAGTATACCAATAACATGCATCAACCATGTAAGTATGGCTTGCATTGATGGATGATACTACTTTTATTGGTGATAGACTACGTTAACATTTTTTTTTGTGATGGTTGGGAGCGCGGTAAGGGATGTAAAAGTTGATGTTGGTGATATCTATCAAACATATAAATGATAGAGTATGTTGATGACATACATATATGACATGAATCAAATTTATAGATAATGACAATGTTGGGGCCATGCAGGCCCATTGAAATGCTTAATTGAGTTTATAAGAAAATAAAACATGCCCAAGCACTCCAAGGCTTAATTTTGGACATGAATAAATCTTGTCAACATTGTTGGGTCCCAAAAATCAGTTTTTGAGGTTCAAACACAATTTTGGCATCCTTAAAGCCTATTGAGACTACCAATTATTATGAGCATTTACAAAGATTTCACAATTTTTTTTTGTTTTTTGGGCAATTTTTTGATCCAAAGGATGTGCAAAGCTCAATAAATGTTAATTTTGTGGTTGGTAAGACTTTGCTAGGTATATAATATGAACGACAAGTTTTCATTGACATCAAGTGCATGGTCACATCTTGTAATTTTTATAAAGTTGTATTTTTTTATCACAATTTTCTAATATTTATAATATTTTTGAATGAGAGACTTTGACACCTAATAATAAAATGCAAAAGATATTAAAATCAAACATAAATCTCAATGTATATTAAAATAAAAAATTGGACCAATCAAACTATTATTTTAGTAGATTTATGGTTCAATTAAAATTTTCAATAAGAGCAAATTAACAATATTAAAATTTCTCCTATTTAATGCTCTCTAAATCTGGGACGATAAATCAGATGAGAATAATCTAGTGTATACTAGAAAATTATTGATGGCCAAAAAAAATTTTCTAGTAAACTCGGCTTAATTTTTTTAGTAAAAACAAATCAAAATGTACAAGGCAAATAGAATTGTAATGTGAAAAATCTTAGAAAAGGAAAAAAATACATCTCTTAGCCTCTTCAAAGTAATCCTCTAGAAAATTAAAAATACATATGCTTCCTCTGTTTCTGCACTAGGGAAGCTGAGATCACGAAAGATGAGAATCGCAAATGTATAGCAATAGTTTGACTATAACAACCATAACTGGACTACAACTGTGGTAGGTGGCTACAAATGTTGTAGTTGGGCTCAAACAGCTCTAGTTGGCTATAAAAGTTATAGGTGGGCTAAAACAATTGAAATTAGTTGTAAAAGTACTAGTTGATGACTACAACAGTTGTAGTTAGCTAGAAAATCCATATTTAGTGTCTACAATAGCCATTATTGGGCACAAAAATTGTTGGTGGTGGCCGAAAATGTTGTTGGTCATTCATTTGCACTTTCCCCACAAATGAAGCTAAAAAAAAAATCATGTACTAAGATATTCTCAATAACAAAAAAATCTTATGTTTTAGCTCAGTAAAAGTTATCATTACCCAAAAGATAAATGTATAAAAATAATCATATTTTTTTATAGAATACCCAAAAACGAGAAAAAAAATAATGGAGCTTAGCTCAGTCAAAGTAATCCAATAGAGAATTGAAAGTATAGAGGCTCACTCTTTTCCTAAATTATGGAAGATGGGATAACAAAAAATAACAATCACAATTGTATAGTTGTGGTTTGACTGTAATAATAGTAGTTGACCATAAAAGTCTGATTAGGCTACAATAATTGTAGTTTGTAGTTAGTGGCTACAACAATCGTAATTTTTTACAATGTAAAAGTCATGGTTTGTCATAAAAGTCATAGGTTGTTGGGAGCAACAATCGCTGGTGAATGTTGATAAAAATTGGTGTTTCTTCACATGTAATTTTCACTCTTCCCCGAAATTTTGAGATTATTTGATCCTCTAATTAATACACTAATATTCTTAACTACAATTTAAGTATTTGATATGGGCTTAGTAGGACTCAGAATGGATCTCTTTCAATGTCGCTGGGCATGTATTATTGAGATGCTCAGTTTACTTAAAAATTTGTTGAAAGCGGGGCTTAGAAAATCCTAAATTTGAGAACTAAAAATAATTTATAAAAAAAATGGATCAAAATTTGTGATTGATCATATGAAATTTTTGGTGATATATCACACTTAAACTGTTAATTTTGAACATAGTAAGGCTAATAAAAGTTTTAAAATTATTTCATGATTATGGGGATCACTCTAGGCCATCAGGTTAAGTGCTCTGGATTTTGATTGTGTTTATAAGGAATGCCATTCTCAAAATGTATAAAGTCTCTTAATCCTTAAATGAAGGGAACTTACATTGGAGATTGGATACATCTTGGAGGTTTGAATAATTCTTAAGCTATATTGAGCACCCTTGCTTGGTCACTATTGCTTTAACTAGCATCGTGAGACCATCACTGCCTAATCATTTTCATCGTACCACCATCACCGAATTATTATCTAGCAAGCCATTGATCCAATCAACTTTTTCGTTATCTTATCATCAATATTTTCTATAACCCTCATAGGAGGCCAAGAACTATCTCATAACCTCGTAATCTTGGCTTCTCCCATTCAAGAGATGAAAAAATTTTATAATTTAATTGACTATGTCATTTGATTTTTCACCTTTAAATTTTCATGTAAAATTGAAATTTTTTGTGCCCACTTTATTCATATATTTACTAGTGATATATATATATATATATATATATATATATATATATATATATATATATATATATATATATATATATATATATATATATATATATATATA
>NEWO01000046.1:889498-966802 GCA_003013225.1 Phalaenopsis aphrodite
AAATGAGCTTATCTTCAATTATGTTCTGTATGATTTATGATAAACCCAAACACACACGTTCTTATTTCTATTAAGAAAACAAAAGGCTGGCCTTGGTCAAAATTATTCATGAAGGGCCCACCAAACAATACATGAGGTAAAAAGATGGGCCGGGCCATGGCCTAAAATGATGTAAAGGCCACGTCGCCCACAAGAATACGATTATTTCTTGACAAAAATTACATATTTGAATCATATTTTAAGATTTATCTCATCATTAGGTGGGGGTGGAATAAGAGTTGGTGGCTAAGAAATTAGAAAGAGACTAGTAGGAGATCAAGCAACATTGTATTACTAAAAGTTGTAGACAAAATTTAATGTTGTGAATTCTATGCAATTATAAATTTGAAAATTTATTTAATAATTTTTTAATATTTTTATTCATCACATATTTGCTATGAATCATAAAATATTTTAACTATTTTTATCCAGCTCCACCAGACATCCATTTGAATAAAATTCTTGTCTAAAAGTATCATATTATTGGTTCCTCACAATAATCAAGTGATAACAAATAGTAAGAACTTTGAAGGGTGAAACTTTGAAGGGGTTCACCCAACATTTGATAATAATATGATATAATTTTAAACATACCATATGATATCCAAAAAAAAAATCATATTGGAAGGAAAAGAAATGTAGAATTGTTAATTGAAAAAAAATTTAGTATGTAAGAGATTGGATTAAAAAATGAATGAAGATCAACAAAGTAAGAGCATTGCTTCTTATATAATAACTCTTCAAGAACTAATAGTGAAGGAGTGGAGAAAATAGCTCTTCTAGAGGCAGGTGAAGACAACAAGATCCCATGAAAAAGTAAACAATGACATCTATCTTTGTGCAAAAGAAAATATTACATATGTTATACAAATGTGTGGATGACTGATCGGATTCGTGGAAATATAAATACACCGTGGCTTCCATGAATTTGAACTGTCTTCCGTACATACATATAATATATGTAATATTTGCGAATACAAACAATAAGATTCATTGCTACACAAGAGACAATTAAGGCTGCAAATGCCGAGATCACATCATCAAGAGATGGCGTACGTGAAGAAATAATACATATGCTATGTGGGTGGCTGTAGATAGATAGACTTTGATGTGTTGGGGTTGATATTATTATCTAATAATCTCAAAACTTAATAAAATGATATTGATATTTAGAAGCCCTGTTCCATGCTCCAAATATAAATACACATGGCCACTTCATCTTGAGGGAACTTCAAGTATGGCTTTCCCCCTCTCCACTGTTAACAAGCCTTTCTTTTACCTGACTTCATGTTTTAATCTAATAATCAAAGCGTTTCTAAATTTAGGCATTAGACTCTTTTGACCATTACTTAATCATTATGATGATTTTGATGTTTGCTTTCATATAAATAGGTTTATGAAATGCCCTGAAAGTCAATTGTATGTTGCAGTTAATGAAAAGGTATCCAGGGTAAGGTGGTTTTATAAAAAAATTAATTAAATGAGATTAAAACTTGATAAAATTAGATGATAAGTAAATTAATCAAAGATAAACTATATAATTTAATATTATAAAAAAATTTAAACTTAAATGGAATAATAAATTAAAACAAAATATAATATAAATATTAACAAATTGTAAATTCTTTCAATACAATAAAATTTATATTTATGTAAAATAAATTATAGGAAAATTAAAATGCGATCCGAACACAATTATCATTTTCTCTAATGTTTATTTTTTATTTTTTTTCTCACATGGAATGCAAGAGTAAGAAAGTTACCTACTTTTGCTATAACAAATAGTAGCATGGCAGATGACTGTCACATTTCATCAAGGGACATAACATGGTGTTTTATTATTATTCTTATTTTTATTTTATTTTTTTTCTATTGAAATCTTGAGGCAAATTTGTAGTGCCTTAACTAGTTGGAAATAAAATTAAGAATCAAAAGAGGTTTGATTTAAGCACTCAATCTACCACAAAAAAAATCCCTAGTTACTAACAACAACAAAGTTAGAGAAAGGTGTGTATTTTAAATTTGGGTTTTTCAATTAAAGAGAAAATCATCAATTAATTTTTTCATATGTCTAGCACAAGTATTTATTTGTCAAAAGAACTAACAATAACAGTTGATGTGAAATTTTTGCCTCAAGTCTCGCATTAAGACGTCGCACCTCAATCCTCTCTACAGTAAGAAACATACTTTCCATATAGCCTATGTATTGTAAAAATACAGGTATACCGAGCTCAAGCCAAAAATTCAGATGATGCGTTAAATTAGACTAGCGAGTTCCTCATTAGAATTGTCATAGCTAGGATTGACGAGCTGTTCTGATTGACTAGAAGTTACTAAGTATGGGTTATCGAGTGTTGGTCACCAGAAAAACATTACCCTTTCATCCATCGAGTGAAAATTGGCCATCTGATGAGGTGACTGGGTATGTTTCATGATCTTTGGACCAGCTTAACCAAAGAAGACTCATTTCACTTCAAGGTTGAATTGGCTTAGTGACGAATTAGTATTGTGTTGTGGAGCGTGTATCCTCACATGGTCAGACCATGCACACAACTACAATCCTCTTGGGGTTGGTGTAGCCATGCCTAAAATGAGCATAGCTATGTCGGGCAGTGTAACAACATTGCAATTAATGTAGTCTTGTCGGGGAGGATCACTCATTTGTGATTTTTCCCAAACGGGCAAAATAATTATGTCTCTAATCAACATGACCACGCCGCTGAGCAGTCCCTTCTGTTCGGTTCCTTAAGTTTACAATTTCGAGTGACAAAAGGAACACTTTCTCTTGTGCAGTGTTTCAACAAGGTTTTCCGTGAAGTGGATGACTTGGTGTGCAAAATCTCTTGGGAGATTGAGAGAAAGATTTGGATGGAATTCTTGTAAGTAATTGGGATTGTAGAGAAAATATATGAGTAAGAATTATGTATATTTCAGGTTCTTCATACTGAAAATTTCTTCGAGGCGTGGCTCAGTGATTTTTTCTTGTTTGTGTTTTTTCACATGTATCATGGTGTGTTTTTTCTCAGATTGTTTTTCTTTCTTCCATTTGAAGATCTTACTCGGTTTTTCTCTAATTCTTTGTTATCATATTACGCTGCATGGTTTTAATTTGTAATTGATCAAAGCCCTAGAAGTATATATAGTTCTATCACAACAAGTGGTATCATAGGGGATGTTCTTTCATTCAAGTGGGAGCAATGACTGATCAACAAGGTGCAAAGTGGAGGATTTCAATGGATCAAAATATGTGTTCTAAAGGTTATAAGTGAGGGATTTATTATATCAGAAAAAAATTATATCTACCACTAACAGGAATCACAAAGAAGTTTGCATATATGACTATGGAGGAATGTGAAGTGTTGGATCGAATAGTCTTAGATTTGATATGTTTATCACTTTTTTCTTATATTGCATTCAATATAGTGAATGAAAAAAAATTACAGTGGATCTTATGACCGCATTGAAAAGGATGTACAAAAAATCTTCTACGTCAAATGAGATTTTGTTTTTTAATAAAAATACTATTCAACATAAGATGGTGGAAGACAATTCAATGACAGGATATTAGAACAATTTCAATGATAAGTAACTCTTTAAGGAATATGAAATTGAATTTTGATGATATCGTGATGTTGGTGCTAAATGAAGAAGTTTGTAGAAAGGTAGTGAATAATGAATATTTTGATAGTGGATCTTCTGATTCTTCGTTGAATGTTGAAAATATTAGAAGGAATCAGAGGAACAAATACATGAAATGACATATTTAAGTTTTGAAGAGGAAATTTTAGGTCAAGCAGAGAAAATGACAGAGAAGAATGCTATAACAGTGGAAAGAAATGTCATTTCAAGAAGTACTATAAAACTCTAAGGAAAGCTAGTGGCAGAGGAATGAAATTGAATCTCTACAAATTTCTCCACATTTGAAATTTAAGGTGTCTCGTTGGTCTTATTCCTAGTTAGCAAATAATCGTAGAAAGTAGATTCAGATTCTTCTTTTCACCCGTGCTCCACAATAGACATATTCAAAAATCATGCTCAAATTAATCTGAGAAAGGTTTACTTATGAGATAATAAGGCCTGTAATATCGTTAGAAAGGGAGATTGGATATCAAAATTTCTAATGGAATAATCTGAAACCTTATTGAAGTTTGATATGTTCCAAATCTGAAAGAAACCTCATATCCATTAGTTAGCTGACAAAGTTTGGGTTCGTGACTACTTGCACATGTAACTCATGGAAGGTGACCGGGCACATTGGTGATGGCTTGGGATTACATGGAAGACACACTTTATTTGATCAATGAAATATCTTATTTCGTTGATGTGGTTGGAACCAAGATGGATATAGGTCGATGACATCATTCGATTGATTATATGAGCAAGAAATATATGAAATTCTTACATTCAAACAATAAGTTTTAGGATTTAAAATAAGTAGATTTGTATTTTTGTAAATATTTTATATATAACAAGCATAAGAAAGTTTCTTTCTCTGAAAAATGGGTTAGTGGTAAAGTCAAAGAAGTTAGAGTTAATGCATACTAATGTATGAGATCCTACTCCAGTTCAATCAATTGGAGATTCCCACTATTTTTTCAAGTTTTTTTATGAACACATATGAAATGTATGATTTTAATTCTTAAAGAAAATGATTGAAGTATTTATAAAGCGGATGGCTTGGTTAAAAATGAGACAGACTTGAGCTGAATTTTTTCTCTAGTGTTGAAGATAACAACCATTAGAGTTATGTTGAATTTAGTACTAGAGTAAGATCTACATCTATAACAGATGGATGTAAAACTAGATATTTTACATGGGAATCTAAAGGAGGAATTATACATGGTGCAACCATAGGGTTACAAGGTTGCAGGAAAAGAAGGTTTGGTCTGGAAGTTGAAGAAGAGCCTCTATGGTCTGAAGTGAGCCCCAAGACCGTGATAAAAGAGATTTGACATGTTTATGTCAGAGAATGAGTACATGAAGTGGCAGATAGACCAGTTTTTATTCATCAAATACTCTAGTAATTGTTATATATTGTTCCTTTTTTATGTGAGCGACATACTGATTGCAGGGGCAAATATAGAAAAAAACTAGGGACATAAGGAATAAATTATCTTGTTAGAGATGGAGGATTTAGATCCAAACAAAAGAATTCTCGGATGAGAATCAATAGAGACAGGAGGTTAGGTACACTTAAATTATCTCAAGCAGAGTGCATTGAGAAGATCCTATAAAGATTCAACATGGGTGAGGCAAAACTAGTTTGCACTTCCTTAGGTAGTCACTTACGCTATCTAAGAAACTATCACCTAAGTCTGAAGCAAAGAAAGCATAAATAGGGAGAACTCCTAATGCTTCAGTAGTTGGAAGTTTGATGTATACTATGATTTATTCCATATTAAATATTGCATATGTTGCAGGAGTGGTCAGCAAGTACATGGGCAATCTAGGTAGACATCATTGGGAGACGGTAAAGTGTATTCTCAGGTATTTGAGAGAAACAATCAACATGGTATTTTGCTATAGGAGAGCATTGATTAGTCTAAGTACATGGATTTGTATATTTAGGTCCGATAGGAGAGTTGGATGGTAGAAAGAGTAAAACATGATATATATTTGCTTTGGGGAACACCACCATGAGTTTAGTTTCAACTTGTGGAAGATTATTGCACTTTCAACCACAGAGGTTGAATACATTACTATCATTAAGGCTAATAAGAATATGATTTAGCTACAAGGGTTTATGGTAGAATTGAGCAAAGCGTAGGGGATTGGAAAGCTTCATAATAATAATACGAGTGAAATTCATCTTGCTAAGAATGTTATTTTTTTTACTTTAAGATAGAACACGTTCATTTGAAGTATCATTTTATAGGCTCTCTTTCAGAAGATGGGCATTTATTTTTGGAGAAGAAACACACTGCAAAGATCTCGTGAAAATGTGGTGACTATCGAGAAACTGGAGCTATGCTTGACTTCAGTTGGAATCCATTAAGGTTAAAACCAGAGGTGAGTCATTCTAAGGTACGTGACTATGGAAATGACACAAATATAAATACAGATCCATGGGATAAGTGTTTGGTGCTATCAGTCTTCAAGTGAAAGATTGTTGTGTGTGGAGCCCGAATGCACCCACATAGCAGTAAGGAGTACATAGTCGCAAGGAGCACACAACCAGAAGCCCACACCTAGGCTTGACAACGAGTCTAGCCATGTCACAAAGGATTGCTAATGCTTGTGATTCTTCCCGAGGGAAAAAAATAATTACGTTCTATTCAGCGTGACCACGTCGCCATGCAGTTCCTTCTAGTAGGTTCTTTAAGTTTGTGATTTCAAGCAACAAAAGGTACACTCTCGTGCGCGGCGTTTCAACAAGCTTTCCATGAAGTAGAAAAGGGTCGAAAAGGAGGATTTTGACGTGCCATTTTTCTTGTAAGATCGAGAGGAAGATTTGATGCGAATTCTTGTAAGTTTTATCGATTGTTGAGAGAAGATCAAAGTGAGATTTCGATCTGTACATTTTTTGTTCTTCATAGTGAAAATTTATTGGTGATGTATAGCTCTGTGATTTTTTCTCGTTCTCAATTTTTTTCAATATAAATCCTGGTATATTCTTTCTATGACTTATTCTATTGTGCTTCCGTTCAAATATCTTATTCTAGGTCTTCTCAAATTCGTTGTGATTCTATTATGCGGTGTGGTTTTGATTTTTAATTGATTGAAGCCTTAGAAGTATATATAGCTCCAGCTCCATCTCAACAATTATCTTAGGAACCAATTATTTTAATGACCATGCAACCCGACAAACACACAAGAAACATATCATGAAATACGACATTGCTACAAACTAATACTAATTATATGTCAATATTAGAAGAAATAAAAAACAAAGAGTCATAAATTCTTAGAGATTTTCTTGTAATAATTACTTTTCCATATCATGTGAGAAAATCCTTCCATAAATAAATGAAGATTTATGTAATAAAAGAAGATCAATTAACCTTTGAATATCATATATTTATCATTTGCTAGTAGACACAAATCAGCTCATTAATTAGATTTCAAAACCAAAGATATTTTATTTATTATTTATCATCTTTTTCCTTTTTTATAGATATTTTGAACATTCACGAATTCGTGCAAACGCGTAAACAGGTTATCCTTGGCCTGCCTTACCTGTTTATGCCATCTTATTCAAGGTTACGTGCTTAGCGTACTTAATACATCACACCCACAATCAGCCAACCCTTTTTTTAAGCTTTTTCCCCACCACAACAAAGCTGAAATTCCCAAAGAGCAATTTTATATTCAGATACCCCCTTTTTCTTATAAGAATCTCCGTGCCTTAGAACAGAGAAGGCAGCCATAGCCATGGGGTTTCGCAAGCGAGGAGATGAAGCCGAGAGCCAGCTTCCTCTTGTTGCCACCCTTCCCAAGCTATCAGACGATGCTGAAGAGCAGCAGATAGAGAGAACCGGTACATCTCTTCCATTTGTCCGCTCCTGAATTCCTTTTGTTTTCACTTAGCCGTTTTTATTCTTCTCTTGTGACTCTGTTCTTTGAATTTCTATCATGCCTTTCAATTGCCAGCTTCGAATCTCTGTCGATTAATCCTTTTTTCTTTATTAGGGAATGATATTAATTATTCTGATTCTTAAATGATTAAGCCTTAATTAAGGTGTAAGAGAAGAGGAAATAAAGTCTGTTTGTATCCCGTCAGCTGGCTTCCTCTTCTTGGGAAGGGAATTCCTGCCGTTTTGGTCGGATTCGCACGATTCAGTTGGTCAAATTAATTACTTTTAACTCCGCGAAAAAGTCAACTTTAGTTAATTCGATGAAATCAAACTCCACCTAACAAGCAATATCGTGCTGAGAATAAGCAGCGTTTTTATGTACAAGTTTTTCAAAATCGTCGCAGTTGGCGTTAGTTAGGTATTTTTTGAAAAACAAATTGTTTCTTGAGTTTAATATAGCTGCTAATAAGTCCCCCGAAGTTCTTTCGCAAGAAAGATAAATTTTCGCTACTTCAGATCGCAGCTAGTCTCTTCCGATTGGATGAACACGATTTTAAAAGAGATTTGTTGAACGACGATGCTAATACAAACTAAGCCAAAATTAAAAATAAATATTTAAATTAATTACAAATAAAAGTACAAGTGCTCTTATGAAAATGGTTTTTGTAATGAACTTATCTAACTATTATCAGACTCTGCTTAATTATCATAATATTTAGTAGTTAAAAAAAATACAAGTTTTATTGAGCCACACAAGCTATTGAATATAATGTTAAAAAAACTAAAGCAGAAATATAATATTGTACATGAATTATAATTATTTAGAGAAGCCTGACTTTAGAATTTGATCTCATTGTTAATAGTTTCATTGACATGAAATGATTGATATTTTTGTAAGATGTTAGTGATTATATTTTGAATATAAATGATTTGTGATAAATTAAATTTCCCCTGCTTGACATGGTATCAGGGTCAGCATGGAGTGCTAGTGCACATATAATAACAGCAGTGATCGGGTCCGGAGTTCTCTCTCTTGCTTGGAGTGTGGGCCAGCTCGGTCTGATTGGTGGGCCCATAGTCATGATTTGCTTTGCTGCAATGACATTGGTCCAATCCTCACTGCTTGCTGATTGTTACCGATCCCCTGATCCTGTTAATGGCCATATCAGGAACCGCACCTTCATGGATGCCGTACGGCTGAATCTAGGTCAGCTCATTTTCATTCAATTTAATTATCAACGGCTTCTGCTCAAATTTTACATAGATTAAGGTCCCCTTTGTGCCAAGTTATAAGTGAGGTGGGTTTTTTTAGTGTTTTTGAAAATGCCGTCTAATTATTTAGTTTGTATGTTTTTAAAAAAAATGTCTGTTGAGTTTGAATTTTTTATAGTAAACGCAGGCAGCGGGTCATGTTTAAGAATAAATTGATTATCTTTAAACTCACAAACTGCCACGAACAGACCCTAAATAATATCTTTAATGTAAGATTTAAATTTTGATTAATAAAAATATAAATTTTAAATATAGTTATACATAAAATATATTTAAATGAAGTTTTTATTTAATCTTAAACCTATTGAGTTAATTAAACATAGTTTATATTTCAATATATGTAAATATAGCTCTGATTAAAATCATAATAATGAATGAGAAAGAAAGCCGACGTCACGGTCTGAATCTATCCGTCCACGTTTTAGCGTCCATGATTTTCCTTATTTTAATTCTTTAAAATCTCCCTCTCCCCCTCTCCCCCTCTCCCCCTCCCCGGCATCTAGGACGTGACTGCCTGAATAATTTCTAAATAGTCAATTGAACGGCTCATTAATTGTTCCGTTCAAAATAAATAATACGACCATGAAACCGTTGCGGAACGCCCCCTCCTAAAGGAGAGATTATTGCGTGCGGACATCGTATGCATCTTTGCATGTGGTGTTAGATCTTGGCCGTAGATCACGGTGATCTACGGTCAAAATTATTTCCGTCTTTTAAAAAAAAAATAAAAAATTTTAGGTGAGGCCCACCGAAATACATCAGGACCATAAATCAGGTGATTTACGGTCCGGATCGGACACTGCACGTAAGTTGCGTGCGGTGCCCGATCCGTATGGAATAATTTTTCCTCCTGAAGGCATTTCCTATCAATATATATTTTTTTAATAATGCATGATGTTATAAATTAATATTAAAAATATTATGTACAATATTATAAATCAATGATAAATTTATACTACAATAATTATTGTTTAGAGGGTTTCAAATTAATTAACAAATATACATAAAAAAATGAGAAAATTAGGTATAAATAGAATTAAAAAAATTATTTCACAATAAAATATTATCATAAGACAATGTTTTCATAATACATTTATCATATCCGCCAATGTGGAAGGTCCCCTGAACATGATGTATATCGAAAAGACAGTCGCAATGGTCATTTTTGCAATTAGTGGTCTTCAAATTCTTCTTCAACACCATCGTCTTTAGTTGTGTTCATCGTAGCTTGCTAGGCCCCATATAATAACTCTTCTTTCATGGGTATTGGCGGTGTATAAATTGGTCATGAAAAAAGTAGTCCTACATCAGATGTAGGCGTAGCCATGATAATCCTAGTGAAAACATTGTCCATTGTAAATCATATGATGCACCCTCATAAGTCAATTGTCCTCCATAATCGGCGGGTCTTGCATAGCCGGTGGGTCCTGCATATCTGTAGGGCCTGTAATGTCGGAGGGTTAAGCATAGCTCGAGGGGCCCGCAAATGTTGATTGCCCAAGATAAGTAGATGATTATGATTATTGTTGTTCATGCGACTCATTCAAGGGAGACCAACGTATCCGAGAAGCTGAAGATCTCCTTGGAGTATCTACTATCGATCATCTCACGCCAATGGAACCTGACCAATGTAAAACATCAGAATTTGATTTACGAGGGCTAGATGATTTGACAACTGTTTTATGAGATGGCCCTGACTCGAAATTATGTCTCATCGGCTAATCAAATGTGGTATAATCAATGTGGAAGGACGGTTCCACTCTACATGATAACTCCAATATCTTATCGTACCTTTGTTTCATGGAGTTAGCACTTTCACCGCAATGCCCTCCAAATTTTTCTGCAATATCTTCTCTATGAATAAATCAATCTAACTGTACAATTGAAGAATTACATTTATTATAAGGTATTATAATAAAATTAATTAAAAACAGTAATTAAATATAGTAAACGCATGCCAATATTCTATCTCTTGGTGATCGGGGGTAATATACATCTGGCGGCTAAGTAAGGGGCTCCACTGGGTAGAGTGATGCCTAAGATCGATACCATTGCAAATAATTAGTCAGTTATTGCTCTTCGTCTCCTTACGGTGGGTTTAATTGTGTTATATAAGCCGGATGATCATTCCACATCTCGATATGCCTTTTGTGATATTGCACTAGTTAACTTCAGCCTTACCTCAACCATCAACTCTTTTAAAACCTCATTCTATAGGTTGAATAAATATATAATGAATGCTTGAAAAGTGCTATAAAACATAATGTGGAACTTGTCACTCGACACGCCTCCACACAATCCAAATATCAATATTTTGAAAAAAATGTATCATATAACAAAGCTACTTATAAATCTAAATATGACAACCAATCAACTTGCATATAAAGTTTTTAATTTAATTATTTTTAAAATAAAAATATGAGAGGAATGTTGGATTGAATAGAATGGTTTAGTGTTAAACCTGACTCTATCTGAGTATGTCAAGTTCATTTCTGTACATATCTACATTTCCAGACGATTATGTACGTAATCATTGTTCATTCAATTTGCATGTTATTTAACTAAATGAGATGAATTTGAATTATGTATAAAAAAATTAATTGGCCATCTGAACATAGGGGATTTGCTTGATAAATCATGAGGGGTCAGAACATGAAGGGTGGGGCTACCAACATGTAAGTGCTCTCAGCACCATGCTTGTAGCAAGTGCAAACACCTAGCAGTTGTCTGACAAGTAGGCTTAATTGACAAATTTAAATCTCTATATAGGTGTGCTTGCACTGCGCCACCCAAAGAATGTCTTCCAAAGTCCTCTAAATTTCCATTAATGTCAAGTTTTATAAACATACATGTGTTCCAGACATGTCTGGAAGAAGAAAACATTGTAATTTGAACAATATAGAGCTCTAACATGCCTTAAAAATTCTAGTGGTGGTAAATCATTGTAAGACTCAATGTAAAATGTCGAGTAGAGCTAGCGAAATAGTATGATTGTATGTGTTTCAGAGCGACCCATAAAAAAAACATGTTATTGTTTGATCTACAGGATGATGATAGAGAACATCATCTCTAGGGTGGTCCCCAAACAAATCATCACAATATGCCAGCCAACTTGGCCAGTGCAAATCTGGACCAACAACATTCAACCCTACCAGGGTATTTCTGTCAGTCTTAATACCAATAAGTATCTAAACATCTTGCAACGTGATAGCCATCTCATCTGAGAAAAATGAATTTTGTGTAAGGTTAAAGAATTCTAATTAAAGGGGTAACATGTTAATATGTATTTGAATTTATCTTACAACCGGGTAAATGGAACGTATTGGTTAAGGGGCATCACCGCTCGACCATCGTTGTTAATAGATTGTGGTCTAATTTAAGTACTACAAGTGTTTGATATAGTCTACACCTGTAACTCACAATTTAAATGCATGTCACACAATTCCTATGTTTGCATTCTTCAATTTACATGCATGCCACACAATTCCCATGTTTGTACATATCTAACACCTAAACTTTGACTTTTATATTGATAACAATAAAAATATCGCATCAAATAAAAAATAACAGTATAACTTTCGAATAGTGAAATGCAAATTTTCATACATATATAAAATGCTATAAATATAAAATTAAAGCTTAGAGGTTAGATATGTGAAAACATAAAAAAAGTGTGGTATTTTATATAAATCTTCCATTAAACTAATAGACGTCAATTTCTCAAAAGTAAGGTAGCACTAGTGACAATCCCAAATAAAACATAGTCATTTCAGTAGGTTAACTTTTTTCCTTTAGAAATATTTGTTTTGAAGAAGACATGAAGTTGAATTTAGACTTTCGCTGCAAATTGAGGCGTAGACGTCTATTTAATTAAAAAGACGTGTAGCGACAGGTTGAAAGAAACCGGACAGCAAATGGCTGAGCAGAGAAAGACTTCGTTATAATAAGAGTTCATAAATCATTTTTTTGCGGTTCTAACGTTGAGAATATTCTGATTTAATTTATATTTGATACCTTATCAACAAATTTCTATCATCCATTACTAGTCTTGTGGTATATCATAAATTTCGATGCATCACAAGAACCTCAAAGCAAATTTTTTTAGCAAAAAGTATTTAAACTTCCATTAAAGGTTATCCAAAACTCTAATTTCAACAAATTTTCAATTAAATTGACTGACTCAACGAGACTCACATAATAATATCAATATTGTTGCAATCCGAGTCAAATAAAGTCAAAGCCCAAATCAAGCCGTTAAACCACATTTGAAAGCTTTCAGTGTATAATTGAAATATCAAACTGATGTCAAATCTAGTCAATCGAGCGTCTCGATAAGAGAGATCCAAAGAGCATAAGATCACTCAATTTTAACATCATTCTGTAAAACACCGTCTGATCGATAAAATTTTCTCAAGCCGTCTGATTAGAGAGGTATAGATTCCTTCCTTATTTGCAACTTGAGCTTTATAAATAGAGCCTACAACTCACTTAAAAGGTGACTTATACCCCAAGCTAAAGGAAGATTAGAGCTTGGAGAAGGATCTAAAGGCTAGCATCGTTTTTACATCGAAAATTTGACAATTTTCTCTTGCTTCTGCAGTCGCTGACCATCGTGGACCACCATTGGTGGCCACCTTCTCCTTGAAAGAAATTTTTTTGCGGAGAGACAATGTGCTGTGCATAATCCCAACATTCGTTGCAAAATAACGAAGCACATGACAAAACAGTGCATCACCTAACATGTCGTGCAACGAATCATCTCCAAGAAAGTATTTTGGTTCCAGTAACTGCTCCCAACTACATCCACTCTCGACCATTATACAATAAATTTTGTACCTTAAAAAAATTGTGTAATCTTTTCTCTACTTTGAAAAGGGGGTTGCACGTGTAATCTCAAATTCATAGTGGAATAATTGTTCTAAATAGGTCAAAGCTTGTGAATTTATTGATTTTTCGGGTTTTTCACATAAAAACTTCTAGTACCTCTAATGATTATTTTCTTCTATCTAAATGAGTGTTAGATTCTCATACAATCGTAAGACTATACTCCATTTTCCACCACTGCAAATCTTCTAACTCAGACCAATATTATAATAAAATGTTAAAAAGTTTTAAATTTAATTTAAATTATTTAAATTTCGAAGATATCTAATTTAAAAAAAACTCAATTCATGCTACTATCTTTTACTTTCTTTGTTTAAATTTCTTTTAATTTTTTATTTTTTCTTTTTCTATATTTGAAAATTTTATCTTTTCGTTCGAACACAGATTATATTAGGATGTTATCGTATTAATTTTTTTCCTAATTTCTTGTGCCCGTTTGTTAGAAAAGAGTATAGAATTTAAATTCTAACTGTCTGCATAAAATTATGAAAATAAATTTATATTTATAAAATATAAACAAATTAATTTTTGATCTATCAATTATTTATAAACATAATTAAATAAAGATGGTACACTAATAAAATAAAATCTAATTGATCAAACATGAATCATAATACATTTTTTAAATTAATAGTTTTTGCAAGTTCATTAAGGAATTTCCAAATTTTTATTTTTAAAAATTTAAAATCAATGAGACGAATCTAAGAACAATAAAAGCAATTGATCTTGGTCCAGAAAAGCCTACATCAGGCAATTAAAATACGATCAAAAATAATTTTTCAATTTTTGCATGCTTATAATTAAAACAAGCATCTCAATGAAAGAAAACAAATGATTTAAGATGAATTAGTTCCAAGATTATCAATGCACTTGAATATTATGGCTAGTAAAAGTCTTCAATGCACTTGATCATTATTGAAGTCAACATTGATCTTTCATATGAGAGTTTTGAAACTTTGGCAAATTAATTAAACTATCCTTCTAAAAAATTATAAATTGATCATCATTCTTTACGTCAGAGAAATCTAGATTAGAAATGTCGGAGCTTAAAAATTTGGAAAACTCTAAAGCTCTACATAGCATTCAATAATGATGATTATGACTAGCAAAAGTCTTCAATAAATTGTCATCATTTGACCTATTATCTGACTATCATCATTTATCTTGTCATATAGAATATAATGATGATCACTCCATTGTCTTACACTATTATCAGACTATCATCATTTATCATCTTTGCTCAATGGTAGTAATCACAGAATAGATCAGAATAAATACAAGAGTATCAATGGTAGTATGATATCATTTGACCATTGACACAATCAATCAAATACAAGAGTATCTATAGAATATATGTAAAGTGTATGACCATTATAATAAACATAACAATCAATCAAAATAAATCATCCAACATAATCATCAAATACACGAGTATCTATAGAATAGATGTAAAGAGTACATATCAATTTGTAAACACACAAAGAATTTAAAAACTAAGACTGTTGGTTCTCCTCCTCGACTATAGCTCACTTGCCACATCAATGTGCCTCGCATTACAGCGAATCAATCCTTTCTTCCACCCTAGCCTTTACCCTCTTCTCCATCGTGACATCCACGGTCTCCTCGATCCAGTACTTCTATCTTGACTCCATCTGAAGTAGCTTAGGAAAATACACTCAAAGGCCTATACTAATTTTGTCATCAATCAATGATGACCACTCACCAGACACAGTGTTGTGCCTAATAAGCAAATACTTGTGAGATGAGGTCGTAGATCTTTCTATTCTTTCTCTGACCAACAACTTTCATCCATATCTGGAAGTCGAATTGGTAAAATAACTGCTAGAGATGCAAACTCCAGCTGATCTCTCACTTCAGGCATCCTTCAAATGCACATATTCTTCCTACAAAAAAATGTAAAGCATCAAAATAAATTATTAATCCATTTCAATAAAAAAACCATTCAACTTTCTGGACAATTCAAAATACATCATCAACCTACCGTTGGTCCACTTGATGCTAATGTGTGTGGGTATGCAACTCAGTGGCGATGGACACTCATCCAAGTGCCTACCCTCTGTTTACCCAAAAAAAGCTTAGGAAATAATGATTACATAGTTTAATTTCAAGCATTGAGTTTAATTTCTTGCATTGAATAATCTTATCATTGTCCTACTATGCTTGGTATGGGAGATCGAGCTTTTGGTATGTAAGGAGATATCCATGCCCGCATAGTCCAACAATGGTTCTGTCACTCCTGCTTTCTCTTCTTGAGACAGTCAAGAGAGCTCCAGAAGCTTGCCAACTTGCCACAAATGTCCTCCCATATCTAGAGGAGTCTCTGCCCATTCTTTCGGACATCAATAAATTAATATATCTTAGACGTTCTCTTGGATCTGCTGATGATAATGAGGAAGTCAGATCTGCTAATGATACTGAGGAAGTCACCGTAAGTCCTTCTGCATCACAAATATAGAATAAATTGTCACTAAAAAAAATAACTTGAATTTACTGTAATTTAAAAGGCAATTATACATACAAAACACGAAATTCTTATCTATTTAGTTGTTTACATTTTTACACCAAAATTTTGACATTTACTTGCATACAATCTTATATATGCATAAAAAGATAGATTTGAGTTTTGAATAGTAAAAATTAGTGATATATTTGATGTGATAGAAAAGAAATGAGTGGTATGAGTAACTATAAAGATTTGGATATGATATGTAAATACAAAAGAATTGCATGCTATGTGTGTAAATGACCCAATTTAAAATAGTTTAGAATATCCCTCAAACTTCTTAAACATATATCCCAAATATCTATCAGAATATTCTTATATGACAGATACAGAGCATCACAATTGCTCTTGATAATCTTTGTGATCCAGTAGACTCGTTCCCTAAAAGACTAAAACCTAAAAAAATTCGTGTCAATTACATACAGATAACCTCTCATCCATTTTTTTAAAATTCACTCAAATATCAAAATTCAAGATAAAACCTCAATCCCTATTTTTCATTTGGGCCAATCACATGTAGAACACTCGTACAATTGAACTTATATACATTTGGATTAATTATATTGCCAAATTTGCTATTTCTTTTAACCTTCAGCTCAAAATTCTGAACATGTAATACAAAAAGAAAATCATTACTCACATATATGAATTATATACTTAACACCCGTAAAATAGTCCACATACATAGTTCTTACTGGATTGTTATTGCCGTCAAACTTGAGATCTATGAATGATAGTAGAGCTATGGTTTCCTATCTTTTTTCCATTCGGTAACCAAAAATACAGAAAATAATGCAAAAACAAATTCATGACAAAAAGTAAAATAACTGAAGAAAGCGTGTATAATTGCTGACTTGACAGGCGAGAAGAGTGTGTGGATCTGTGGGGTTTTTCAGCAGTTGGGATTAATTGGCGTCGCGGTTGCCTACACCATCACCTCCTCAACTAGCTTGAGGTATGCTTTTGCTCCTACCTGAACTTAAACTTTCTTCCTTTTTATTTTATTTTATATTATTTTTTGACTCTATGATTGGAATATGCAATATAAAGTCACAAATACTTTGCTGCTTTTAATTCAAATATTATTTGAATGCATGTTGCAGGCAAAGTATTACAATAGTTCCCGACTAATTACTTTGGAGCTTTTTTAATTCTAGAGTTTATAAAAGTGTCAAAATTGTTGGAAAACTTTTTATATTGGGCAGAAATACTACTCATGAAAGATTATTAAAGCTCAACTTTAATTAGTTTGAGACTATTTAGACACTTTTATGAACTATGGAACTGCATGTGCAAATTTCATAATGTTGTTATAGAATTTATTACTTTTATATGAAAATAAATTTAATTAATATGATATTTATTTACATAAAACTCACTGATCATAATACCAAAAAAGCCCATGTTAAAGTCCCAATGGGACCAAATGAAAGAAATATAAATATAGCATACAAGGGGTCAAACTTCCTCCAAAGTTTTCTCATACTGTCAATGAGGGTTTCAATTAAAGGATTTTCTTAAGCTAGCAACCATATTGTCTAATGTTTAACAATCTTCATTTATTCTTAAGATGACTGTTTGTGTCTATTTGTTGTTCCCTTGTTAGACTAATAATCATCATCATTTTACCCCCAACACCATCATCAACTAATACTAAATATAATTTCACCATTTACTAATGTCAATATCCATCGATACCCATCCATAGATGGGCGACAGAGCTTGTCAATGTCAGCATTCATCAATCAATATGGATCCAATCATCATTAAACACAACATCTATGGCCTCCTCTACTACTGATTGATGCCAGCATTCATGGCTGCTTACCATCTATATTACTCTTCACCATTAGATTTTTATAAAAACCGCACAATTCCTTTGTATTTACATATCTAACACCTAAACTTTGATTTTTTTTACTTATATACGACTTTATTTAAGCTTGTAAATGTGTATTCTACTTTTTAAAATTAGTAAAAGTAGCATTTTAAATGTGATGGGAAAAAGTTGTGTTTTAAATGTAAAAAAATGAAGTATAGTTGTTAAACAGGTAAATGGCTTAGAATTTTGTGGTTTTGTACTAAATGCCTTCCAATCTCTCATTGTTCAAACCTCCTCGTATTGCTGAGAAGATTAGTTCATTGCAGTCAAAATGTCGGCCCCATTCTGCTTTTCTTTTTTGGTTTGCAAAAGAAAAATATTATACCTTCATTGTATTATGTGCTAATTATTTATGTGAATTACATTTAACAAGCATTAAGATGATAATTTTTTCAACTACTACAAATTTCAAGCAAAATAAAGAAAATCAACTCACCCTGACAAGCACGAAAATTTGATCTAAAATTTTGGCTCTAGCTCGGCTCGTTTATTTCAACTTGAAGACAAAATTCGGATCAGTTTTTTGAGCGATTAACGATCTTCGAGCTAAATTCACTAAATTCACAAGGCCGCTAACGATTTAAATTTAATTTGTCATATTCAAAGGCTTACTCATCTAAAACAAAAGGATTGCATTATTTCAAGTCATAAGAGCTCATGCAGGGTATTGGGCTGTGCGTGAATGCCTACTTTTCAAAATATTAAAGATAGAAATAACTTTGATGTGATGTAAAAAAATTAAGTGTTATATATGTAAATATATAAGAATTGTGTGATATGTACGTAAATGCCCCATAAATTAAAACCAATCCTGCATCTTCGACAATTATTCTCTTATTTACGTCCAAATCTTTAATGGAATTCTCAAAAAGCTAATAATAATGAAAAAATATTATATCAAGACTCTGCACGTAGAGTTACGTGCCTAGTCTAATAAAATTACGCTGTGGAGGTGATCGGCCTGGTAACACCTGTGAATATTTTCCTCGTTTTATTCAGGTATTATTGTGTGTTATTCAGGTGTTATTGTATGTTATTCAGGTGTTATTGTGTTCTGAGAATATTCCTGATGTTATAATAGCACAATAACACACAATAATACATGAATAACACACAATAACACCTGAATAATAGGAGGGGAATATTCTCTTTGTTAGGGCTGGAGCCCGATTACGACACCCCTGCCTCCCCTTATTCGCGAATCGACACTTCCTCTCCCGTTCGGCTCCCGATCGCGATCCAGTCTCCGCCTCCGCCTCCCGTCTCCCGCACGCGCGAAGCTTCTTGCCTGTTACTCCTTTGTCGCGAAAGGTCGCGACTCCTCCCGTCTCTCTCGCTCCTATTTTTCGCGAACCGCTCCTATTCGCGAAATATCTATCTCTCTTTCTCCCGTTCGCTATTTCTCCCCGTCCGTGCGATTTCTCCCGTCCCTGCGTGCGAAAGAAGCCCGCCGAGAGAGAAATTCCCGCGCGATTCCTCCTTTCTCCATTCTCTGGTTTTGCGATCTACTGTAGGCATCGCAGGAAGAAGATTTCTCCTTTGGATTCTTCTTGAGGCTTACGAGAGTAGAAGAAGGAAGAAGGAAAAGAAGAAGATAGTGAAGAAGAAGAAGAAGGTGCTTATTCTTGATTCTTCTTGTTGGCTTGGAGCAGAAGAAAAAAAAGGTTTTTTTTTTCTTGTACGTATTTCTTCTTCTTTGGTGTTCTTGCACTTGGGTGAATCTCGGTGAAAAGAGAAAGAGCAAGTGAGAGATCCTTTAATTGTAGTTGTGATCAAACGGTGTAAATTCCTCAATTAGTAAAATCCTCTGCAACTCCGTGGATGTAGGCAATTTGCCGAACCACGTAAATCTGTGTGTTTTTGGTGTTAATTTTCTCGTGCTATATTTATTCGCTTCGTAGTCGATCGTTATAAATTTCAAAGTTATCATAANCGTGCGATTTCTCCCGTCCCTGCGTGCGAAAGAAGCCCGCCGAGAGAGAAATTCCCGCGCGATTCCTCCTTTCTCCATTCTCTGGTTTTGCGATCTACTGTAGGCATCGCAGGAAGAAGATTTCTCCTTTGGATTCTTCTTGAGGCTTACGAGAGTAGAAGAAGGAAGAAGGAAAAGAAGAAGATAGTGAAGAAGAAGAAGAAGGTGCTTATTCTTGATTCTTCTTGTTGGCTTGGAGCAGAAGAAAAAAAAGGTTTTTTTTTTCTTGTACGTATTTCTTCTTCTTTGGTGTTCTTGCACTTGGGTGAATCTCGGTGAAAAGAGAAAGAGCAAGTGAGAGATCCTTTAATTGTAGTTGTGATCAAACGGTGTAAATTCCTCAATTAGTAAAATCCTCTGCAACTCCGTGGATGTAGGCAATTTGCCGAACCACGTAAATCTGTGTGTTTTTGGTGTTAATTTTCTCGTGCTATATTTATTCGCTTCGTAGTCGATCGTTATAAATTTCAAAGTTATCATAACACTCTTGTGTTAACAGGCCGATCACCTCCACGGCATAATCTCATTGGATTCTCATTGGACTCCGCATGTAACTCTACGTGCGAAATTTTGATGTAATTTTATTTCAATAATAATAATTGGGGCTGCGTCTATAGAAAATTATTGTTTGTAACGTCTTCGAAGGTCCGCGTTGAAGAGAATCAGCCTTCGGTTGTTTTATATAATGTTAATATGGCACCAAGTTATTATTTATTTATTTATTTATTTACTTGAGGCTGCATTGTGTGGCAGAGTTTTAAGAGGTTAAACTATAAGATATTCAATATTCTGGAAATAAAATAGGTGGCCATTTGTTAAATTATTAATATTTCCATAAAATAATGAATGTTAATAAATAATATAATTTAAGTAATTCTCAATGAAGTTAATAACATTGTAACCATCAAAGTGAACTGGCTTCCATTTCTTATTTTTTAACGTAGAAGGAAGCTCGTCTAAAGTTTAGAGGAATAAATTTTGTGCTATGTTTGAATTAACAAAAAAGTTTTTTTTTTCTTATTGTTTTTTTACTTGAAGGTATTTGTACTGAACTGCAGGACATTCCTTTCTGTTGTAAGAATTGTGTGGTATGTATATATACCTTAATTCACCATCCATTTCGAATATGTGCATATACATTCATAAATTGTATATGTATTATATGTATTTATATCCTACTGCAAGCTCTCTTGTGTCAAGTAAGGAATCAAAATCAAAGCGAGGAGAATGGCAGTTGAGCACCCTCTTGAGATATCTGAAGGTTATTCCAGTGATGATGGGAGAATAAGAACTGGTAGCAATTCTGAAACTTAAAGCTATATTTTTTTCTACATCCATTTTCCTTTCTCTCACTGAACAATTCAAATCTATTCATCCATCTATAACCGATTCGATTGATGGATCGAAGAATATCACCTGCTTTTGAAGCCTTTGGTTAACACTATCCCTACCAGGAACAATATGGACATGCATAGCTCATATAATAGCAGGAGTCATTGGTGCTGGTGTTCTATCCCTGGCATGGAGCACTGCACAATTGGGATGGATTGCAGGCCCTCTGGCCATGCTTTGCTTCGCCGTCTTGACCTTCATTTCTGCCTTCTTGCTCTCTGATTGTTACCGTTCTCCGAATCCCATTACTGGCATCAGAAACTATTCTTATATGGACGCAGTTAGAGTGACGTTAGGTACCTGAAACATTAAAGTGTTCTCTCTAATTGTAGACTTAGCTCAAGTAACTTGGTTGATTTTGTGGCAACTCAGGCAAAAAGCATACTTGGGTCTGTGGGTTTCTGCAATATCTTAGCTTGTTTTGGGCTTCTACTGCGTTTGTTATTACTACTGCAACTTGTATGAGGTACTTGAATTAAGAATTTATGAACTTGGATGTCAATTTGATTGATTTGAACTCTGTAATTTGCTTTGTAGGGCGATACATAGATCGAATTGTTATCATAAGGAAGGTCACAATGCTCCATGTTCAAGTGATGATAGATCCTTTATGTTGTTGTTTGGGTTTATCCAGATTTTATTCTCCCAGATTCCAAGTTTCCACAACATGCAATGGCTCTCAGTTGTGGCTGCTATTATGTCGTTCAGCTACTCTTTTATTGGATTTGGACTAGGATTAGCCAAAGTGATTGGTATTGCTTCACTTTCTCTTTTTTTTTTCTTTGCTAGATTTTTAGTAGCTTACAAATCTAAACAACTTACTTGTATAACTTTTAAAAGGATGGAAAGAAATTACAATAATCATTATAATTAGTCTCATCTCATTTTTTTGGGCTGCCTTTCTGGATTTTGATTTCTTTTATTGGTAGTGTATGAGATATTAAATATATTTTGCATTTTGCACAACTCATATTTATATTAAATTCAATTTAGACATTTGCCCTTTCTAGTCCTTGAAAACTAATTTTATCTTCCAACCTCATGAATGCGCTTTCTATGTTTAGTTTTAGTGATATTATACAAGTCTGCTCTGCACTTTTTATTTTCAATAATTACTACATCTTAGGAGTGTGGGCCAAACGTAGATCAAAGTTAGCCTTATACACTAATAATCAAAGTCACTGTAGTACACCCACATTCTAAGTTTTAGATAATTATTATGTTACTAAGTAGTAATCAGGTGTTAGGTATGTAAATCACCCTTAAATATTTATCTTCAAGTCAGATGATAATTATCACTCATTATAATTTACAATAACACATTCAACTAAATAATTTTGTTGGTACCATAGGTAATGGAATGATCAAAGGTGGGATTGAAGGAATCTCTGCACCAACCACTGCCCAGAAAGTTTGGCGCATTTCTCAAGCTATTGGAGACATTGCATTTGCATATCCCTACTCTGTAATTCTCCTAGAGATACAGGTAAGGTTCTGCCAAACCATTCATGTACTTAAGTATAGCTTTCTCTCATAATTGTTCTCAAGGTGTAGAGTTTACATGAATACAGGATACTCTGAAATCTCCACCTGCTGAAAACAAGACCATGAAGAAAGCTTCCATGGCTTCCATCATGATCACCACCTTCTTCTACCTTTGCTGTGGATGCTTCGGCTATGCTGCCTTTGGTGACGATACACCGGGAAACCTCTTAACTGGATTTGGATTCTATGAACCTTACTGGCTCATAGACTTTGCCAATGCTTGCATCATACTTCATCTTGTGGGAGGCTATCAGGTAATACAATTTCGCTGCATAAAATATTACCTTGTAAAATATATTCATTCATAACTTCAAAAACAGAGCGAACGCACTTGGAGTTCTAGTTGGATAAGTGTTAAATTGGCTGATTCATATAGAATTATAATTCTAATGACAATGAGGAAAAAAAATATATTGTAAAAATTTAGCAAGGTGTGCATCATAAATGCGCCTGCAAGAATCTCAAAAAAATTAATAGGATAAAAGATGAAAGTAAATACCAAAGGTCACATCACTGAAAGACTAAAGATTCAATTGACCAAGTACAATTTCTTTGTTCGATATTTGACTTCGGCAAAATAAAGGTTGTTCCAGACAATGACCCGATCTTTCAAGTCGAGAGAATGCATCAGCCCAACTCTCGCCCCAGTATCACCAGAAGCCTCGTAAGAATCTCCGAGACTATTTAAGATGCCAAAAGTTCTCACTAGGATACAGAAGGAAGACCACAAAGGACCTTCTGCCTTTGGGTGAGCAATCTGTCGAATTACTATGATTCATCATTTGCTCGATAGCCCAATCACTTTCTAGCGATAGAAGCTCCTTATATAGAGGTCGATAGTCTACAACCAAACTCAAGTGTTGTAAAAAACGACGACAATAGAGCTAAAAATCAGATTGAAAAAACGCAAAACAGAAAAGCACTGCGGAAACACACATATTTACTTGGTTCGGTAAATTGCCTATGTTCACGGAGTTGCAGAGAATTTTTATTAGCTTTGAGGAATTACACTCATCAATTACCTTGACGATTACAAGAAAAAGGATCTCTCTTTTTTTTCTCTTTTTCTCTCTTCATCTCTCTCTAATTGAGAACAACACATAAGAAGAATTCAAAAGAGAAAAACAAGCTACGGTTTCCGTAAACACCCAGCTATAAGAAGAGCAAGCCAACGCCAACCGAAATACCTTGGGAGAGCCAAACATGTGGTTTTAATAACAGGAAGAGAGGAGCAAATCAAGGCCTCCTTTATGGCCCATTAAGGAAAACCAAAAAGTAGATCTTCAAGCCATTAATTAATTCCTTCTATCACACCACTTAATGAAGTGATTAATTCCTTAATTAACNTCGATAGCCCAATCACTTTCTAGCGATAGAAGCTCCTTATATAGAGGTCGATAGTCTACAACCAAACCCAAGTGTTGTAAAAAACGACGACAATAAAGCTAAAAATCAGATTGAAAAAAACGCAAAACAGAAAAGCACTGCAGAAACACACATATTTACGTGGTTCGGTAAATTGCCTATGTTCACGGAGTTACAGAGGATTTTTATTAGCTTTGAGGAATTACACTCATCAGTTACCTTGACGATTACAAGAAAAAGGATCTCTCTCTTTTTTTCTCTTTTTCTCTCTTTATCTCTCTCTAATTGAGAATAACACATAAGAAGATTTCAAAAGAGAAAAACAAGCTGCGGTTTCCGTAAACACCCAGCTATAAGAAGAGCAAGCCAACGCCAACCGAAATACCTTGGGAGAGCCAAACATGTGGTTTTAATAGCAGGAAGAGAGGAGCAAATCAAGGCCTCCTTTTTGGCCCATTAAGGAAAACCAAAAAGTAGATCTTCAAGCCATTAATTAATTCCTTCTATCACACCACTTAATGAAGTGATTAATTCCTTAATTAACCTAAAAAACAACTGCCTAATTGGCTAAGAGATAAAGGCGGCAAAAAATTCCGAAGAAGAGGCGGGAAGCATAGTTAAGGAAGGCTATCATAAATAACACCTTTAATTATTATCAAAACTACAGTGAACCAAATCTACACTTTTCTTAACAATTCTCCCAATTGGAGACTGGGACATTGACTGCATCACTCATTGATTGTACTATCTTCTTTCCTCAAACATGATATCCTCCACCTGTACAACTCAAAACTCCCGTCTTCAAGCTAGAAGACCAACTGAAGCTGCACACAACTTCAGTTTCTCAAGAGTAACACTCTTAATCGATATATCAACATCAACATAGCATTGTATCTCTAAGCTCTTTCCTGAGATACTCAAGTATCTGCTTACAACTCTCACTGTATGGACAATATCCCGCCTATGTTGAAAACTCTTTTCAACAAGACAAACATTGTACCTCTTACTGCCACCAAGCGCAGTCTTCACCTGACATACTCAATTTTTTGTGCATCGTCTTCTTCCCTAGTAAAAGTTCTATGAGCTCTCAAGACTAATTCCCTGACAAAAAATATGTCTCCTCCTTCTTGCCACTTGCTCGAATTCTCATCTGCAAGGTTTTCTTATAGCTCTGACTCATGTGACCAAGTATGCAATGCTGCAGATCTGTCGTGCTCTCTGCAACTGTAGTAGCAACAATGTCGAGTAAACCTGTAATAATTTATAGTGTGTCAGTTTTTTTACCCAAAGCCAGTACTAATGCTCATCTGGTAACCTTCTACATGCTATCTGAGAACACTACGAAATGATCGCTCTCATTGAGCTGCCCAACAGAGATGAGGTTTTTCTTCAACTTAGGAATGTGCCGACCTTTTGCAAAGTCTATTTGCTCTTGTTTGGGAGTGCAATATCAATGTCTCCCATCTCCACCACATCCAGAGCTTTTCCATCAGCCAGATATACCTTCCCAAAGTCGCCTCCAACATAAATTCACATCAACTTTCGGTGGGAAGATGTATGGAAGAAAGCCCTTGAATCCAGTATCCAGCTATCAACAGAACTGTGAACTGTCAGCAATAGTGCATCGTGTATTTCTTCAATTATCATATTTACGCTATCATTTTCTTTCTTCTTAAGATTCCTGCAATTCATTTTTATGTGGTCATCCTTGCCACAATTTCAGCAGATTGTCTGCTGAGTAGACTTTGATTTTAATCTTCCTCTGTTTGAGTTTTTGTTTTGTGATCTCCCTCTAGAATCAATATTCAGTGTCGAACTCGAAACCAATGTCTTGCTAAAATCTTTTCTGCGCACCTCCTCAACCAAAATCAAATCAAGAATATCATCATACTTTAGTTTAAATTTACTTGCAGAACTGCTAATTGTCATCCTTATTGTTTTTCAGCTATTTTGTAATGAAACCAACAATATCAGCGCACGTATATCATTATCAAAATCAATTTTAACAGACGACAATTGATTTGTGATAATATTGAAATCATTCAGGTGATGAGCAACAGACAAACATTTTGTCATCTTCAAGTTGAATAACTTTTTCATCAGGTGCACCTTATTATTCGTCAATGACATTTCATGCATACCTAATAAAGCTGTCATGAGATCTACAATAGTCCTCTCATTGATGACGTTATGAGCAATGAAACTTGACAGAGTTAATCGTATAACCCCAGAACCTGTCGATCCAACATATTCCATTCCGTCTCATCCATCTTTTTTGGCTTATTTCCCAGTAACGGCTGGTGATATTTCTTCTCATAGAGTTAGTCCTCTATATGCATCATCTAGTAACCAAAATCAGTGTCATTAAACTTCTCGATATCTGATGTCATCACTTGGTCTCCGCTCATCGTTCTTCCTTAGATCCAAAACCACGACTCTGATATCAGTTGTTATGAAAAATGACGACAATAAAGCAAAAAACATGATTGAGAGAAACGCAAAATATAGAAGCACAACGGAAGCACAAAGATTTACACAAAGATTTACATGTACAACGGTAAATTGACTACGTCCATGGGGTTGAAGAGGATTTTATTAACTTTGAGGAATTACACCTGTTCTCTCTCCTCTCTTTTTCTCTCTC
Organism: Phalaenopsis aphrodite; assembly: GCA_003013225.1. Lineage (NCBI taxonomy): Eukaryota > Viridiplantae > Streptophyta > Magnoliopsida > Asparagales > Orchidaceae > Phalaenopsis > Phalaenopsis aphrodite. The sequence goes on from NEWO01000046.1 coordinate 916,532, forward strand.
TATCTCTCTCTACTTCAGAATAACACACAAGAAGGATTCAAAGGAGAAAAGGAAGTTGTGGTTTCCCGTAAAACACTAGCTATATGGAGAGCAAACCAACACCAACCGGAATACCTTCAAGGGAGAGCCAAACATGCAGTCTAATTGTTAGCGCTGACGTGGAGCCCGGTCCGCCCAACCCCGACTCCCGCTCCCGCTCTCTCTGTCGCGACCCGATCGCGACGATTTGCGATCCTGATTCGCGAAGAGTCACGCCTCCGTTCGCGAAACTGTTCCTGCTTTCCTCTGACGCGAAATGAAGCATCCCTTCGCTTCTTTTCTGCTTGTGATAAAAGAAGAGGCTCTCCTTTTAGATATGTGAAGCGCTGAAGTTACGGTGAAGGCAAGGAGTTTTTGCTAGTGGTGATCGGACTGAAGAGGAAGAAGGCATCGCAAAGGCATCGCTCTCCAAGGGCTTCTTATTTGGCCAGAGGAAGAAGGCTTGCTTTCTTTGGAATTTCCTTCTTCCCTTTTTTTTTGGTGTGTATTACGGTGGAGAAAGGAGAGAGGAGACAGAGATTTCTCTTGTAATTGTTGAAGATATCGACCGGTGTAAATTTCTCAATTAGTAAAATCCTCTGCAACTCCGTGAATGTAGGCAATTTGCCGAACCACGTAAATCTGTGTGTTCTTTTGGTGTGAATTTTCTCGTGCTATTTTATTCGCTTCATTGTCGATCGTTATAAATTTCATATACACCACAACACTGCAGGAAGAGAGGAACAAATCAAGGCCTCCTTTTTGGCCCATAAAGGAAAACTGAAAAGCAGAACTTCACACCATTAATTAATTCCTTCCTTCACACACTTAAGGAAGTGATTAATTCCTTAATTGACCTCAAAAAACAGCTGCCTAATTGGCTAAGAGACGGAGGCGGCAAAAAATTCCGAAGAAGAGGTAGGAAGCATAGTTAAGGAAGTTTATCATCTTTAACACCTTTAATTATTATCAAAACTGCAGTGGACTAAATCTCCACTTTCGTCAACACCAAGCAGCCGGCCGATTTACTCTAGCGGACCGAGCGAAGTCCGGACTACAGAAGATCAACCAGTGCTGATCAACAACTCCAACTTAGCAAAGTGGGCAGAACGAACCAGACCGACTCAAGGACCGAGCGATAAGGCAGCATAGTCATAGGCTCATTTATGTAAATATAAAAAATAACATGTAACACCCCTTTAAAGTAGGGGTAAATAGCTAATTATTCACATTATATCAACTTCTTCTATAAACAGGGGGGGCTCATTTCTACAGTAAAGGCTAATCATTAATCAAAGAATTAATTTGTTATTGTGCACAAAAATACTCGCTCTCTCTCTCTCTTTGACTATTTCTTTTTCTCCACCGTTTTTTGCTAAATTTCATGGGTGTGATTCACAGGATAGATTCGAATTCAACACTGGCAATTATTATTTCATTTCAAGGTTTAACTATTCTTCTCATTCATGCCACATCTGAAGACATACAACTCCATCTTAATTCACAGGTTTTCAGCCAACCAATCTTCGCATTTGCCGAGCGATGGTTTGCCCAGAAATATCATTCGAGCAGCTTTGTGAATGACTTCCACACCATCCACCTCTGGTACTTACCGCCCTTCAGAGTCAAGCTGTTCAGACTCTGCTTCAGAACTCTCTACGTTGTGTCCACCACAGGCCTTGCCATAGCTTTCCCTTACTTCAATCAGGTCTTGGCTTTGCTTGGGTCCTTCAATTTCTGGCCATTGGGTATCTATTTCCCTGTAGAAATGTATTTTATTCAGAGAAATATAGCACCTTGGACATCGAAGTGGATTTTACTTCAAGTCTTCAGTGCTGTTTGCTTGCTTGTGAGCATGTTCGCTCTTATTGGATCCATTGAAGGGATCTTCAGCGAGAGACTAAAGTAAGCTGGTGCTTGCTGCTTGTGAAGCTGTGATATATTTGTAAGAAAATAAAAGTGAGTGATGTTTTGTGGACTTGGTGATGACATGAGAGGAAGAGAGTTTATATTGGATAGGTTCATGTGTCATGTGAGAATATTTGTCGCTTTAGAGGTAGCTAGCTCCATGATCATCTGTACAAATAAGAAAAATGTGTATAAATTTCATGGAACTTCCAATCAACATGGGTTCTTGAGGTGGATTCAAACATATATGTATATCCACTCACATCTAAAGCAAAATAATTTCCATATTAATTTCTTACAAAAAGAAGTGCCCAAGAAAATTTTTTTCTGTAGGCTATGACAACTTCTATTAACTAAGAAGAGCGGGGAAATTTACATACCTAGCACACATTTCGTTTGTATTTACATGTCTCACACCTGAACTTTCGTGTATACGTGCATACAATTTTGTTAGTTTAAACCATTGCATGAAAAGAGGTGTTTCACTTTTAGAATTTATAAATCTTGAATACATTATAATTAAATATATGCTTCCAAGCATCAGAAAACATCTATGGCCAAGTGTTTTGAGAAGCAAATTTTTCCACAAGGCTATGTGTTCGAACTACATACTTTGTGATTCATTACTTACAATTCTAATATATATATATATATATATATATATATTCTCAATTAAAAAGAAAGTGGGTCAGGTATTCCTCTTTTCCACAACACAATAAAAAGAGTATTTTATAACATGGTAATTTCAAATTATTTGCCCTCTTTCATTGTGAACTTGTGTATTTCAAGTTAAAATTAACTAGTAAAGTACATCTCATAAGATTTATGTGATTTGATGAGATTTATCTGCATTTATGATTTACAAGGATTACAATAAACTCCAAAAACGGTGCATGGGATATTAAACTTTATATAAAAGATCAAAGTGATAACACTTTGTCATTTTTAAAAGCAAAAAGGGAATGCAACCATTTACTATGATGACAGATGTTAAAAGATATATTAACATGTTGATATGAGTTAGAAATATACTTAAACTATAATTGCAATTGTTAGAGAATTAGTTGTTCATTCAATCATATTCATGTAATTCACATGTGGATCTACTGAGTTCCTTTAAGGGCTAGGTCTTCTTATTTTTGAAAAGAATAACTACTTAATTATATATATTTTTTATCAATAATATGATAATAAAATAATATAATTGAATTATATTATGTGTTTAAAGAAACTAATTTGGGGAAACTATATATACATGCACTTCTAAGAAAAAATAATAATTTAACTTAAAATTTTAATTTTGTTGAAAAGACTTTAGTTTTGTCACTTTATTTTATTTCATGTCATCATTTGATTTATTTCTCCTCTAAAAAGAAAAAAAAAATGATTCTTATTGTCTTCTAAATAATCCGCTAATATCATCATCTTCATCATTTTAAAAATTTTAAAAAATATATTTTGAATTCAATTTATATGACTCAGTTATATATTTGTCAAAACAAAATAAAAGTAATAATGAAATATCTAAATAAAATAGACCATAATTTATTTTCTTATTATTTTCTTCAAAGTGTAGCAGTACACTTAAAACTATACTTTGACGGTGATGATGTACGGAAAGAAACTCATCCCAACGTTCGAATTTCGACCGTTAAGACCTCAAAACAAGAACAAAAAACTCCCCGCACCTTAATGAAAGCATAAAAATTCGACCGTTGCTCTGGCCCTTCAAGAAGTCTTTCATCCCGCTCTTATCCAATAACAAAACCCCAACAGTTCGCTCTCATATCTCAGTTCTCTTTCCATTTCTTAACCTCTTCATCTCACTGCTACAGATCCACCTTCCTTTTCGTCCAAATTCCATTTCTCGACCCATCTTTCTCCTCCCACAATCTACCCTGCTCTCTTTCTCCTCCCCAAAAATGGCAGAATCTCATTTAATCGAAATACAGCCGCAGCAAACGCTCTTTGCCGCAATGCAACGTCACCCACTTGCCGAAATCTCTGCAAGCCCGGGCCATCTTCTTCTCCTCAAGCTCTGGCAAAGAGAAGAAGAGCTTTTCACCAGCCGCATAGGATCCAAAGAAACAAAACTTGACGCCATTAAAAGGGAGGCTTTCAAGCTCTGTTCTTTATTCTTCTTCTTTCATGGCATCTTCCTCACTCTGCTCTTTACCACTTCCTTAGGACAAACAGAGAAGCAGGCGTGCCGTGGCTGGTGGGTGCCTGCCTTCATCTCCCTCGTGACTTCCCTTGTTCTTATTTTCTCCGTGCAGTTGAGGATTTGTAGTTATTGGAAGATTTATGGACAGTTGCAGAAGGAGAGAGGAGAAGGGAGGGCGTTGTCTCGGTGTGTGCAGGAGTTGAGGATGAAAGGGGCGAGCTTTGATTTGTGCAAGGTGCCGCAGGTGCCGAAGAGGATGAAGAGCTCGAGTGTTAAGGTGAACTGGAGACCAATTAAGTGGTTGTCCAGAAATGCGGTGACTATTTGTCTCCTCTGTTTTTCAGGGCTGGTTTTTCCTGCTTGTAAATTTATTCTGTGTGGGTGAGGTTGGTTTCTTGTGTTGAGCTTGATTTTATGATTTTGGTGGTGATTTGATTCTATTTGTTGGGTGTGAAATTGTTCTTTTTATTAGTATTTTCTTCCATTTCTTGTTGCCCAGCGTGATGGAATATTTAATAATAAATGTTATTTAATTCTTTTTTTAAAGAGAGGTTTTCTTGATGGCATTTGTTTCTATATTTTGTTTTTCTTTGTGAAGTGTGAGTTATTGGAGAGGTGGATCCAGTATTCTCAATAAAACGGAAATTTGTTTAGAAATTGCAGAAGTCGCTTCGTTTCAACACTCAAAAAGCATATAGGGTGAGGAGTTGGGAGATTGCTTTCAAGAAAAAAAAAAAATCTCATTCATGAGGCACTGCAAGTTTTCTTGCGATTTATAAATCAAACTTCAAATCTATATAAACATAGTGGGAGGGCTAGCCAAATTAAAGAGAAAAGTCTTTGAAAACTCTCAAACAATGGCACGGTATAGATTCAAAATATTGTTACTCAATCATTTGCACTTAGGAAATTATTTCCAAGCCTTCGAAGGCCATCCTAAAACTTATAAAAAAATTGGAGATGGGGGGGGGGGGGATAATTTATGAAAGGGCATTATTGTGCCTAAGAAATGGTGTAGGGATCAATCATGTAAAATTTCTTGTCTGATGAGATCTTAGTTCAAGGACATTTGGTCGCTATAGTCAATAATCGAGTAATATTTCTTTTAAGATGCTTGCAACAGTGTCACATTTTAACGGATAATGAATGTCTTGATGGAGGAATCTTTGTTAAAATCCATTATCCCTACAAAGGTGACACCTTCAAAATTCTTGTCTAATGAGATCTTTGTTAAATGACAATTAGTCCCCATAGTCAATAATTGAGCAATAACTTTTAAGATGCATGTTGAGTTTTCACCTTTGTAGGGATAAAGAATGTCTTGATTCAAAAATAAAGCTCTAATGTTAGTAGTAAATAAAAATTTTGCAATATAAAGATCACATTTATGTTAATGAGTTTCATTGGCTTGTTGTACTTGCTATAAGAGTCTATGAATTATTGTTGATGATAGATGCCAATGGATAAGTTGAATCACCATGTACATACATCAATTGTTGTTGATGACATATGTCGAGGACATATTCCATTGGCTTGATGTATTTGCTATAAGAGGTTATGAATTGTTGTTGATGATATGTCAATGGACAAGTTGAATCAAAGTTTAAATTAATTAAATATTATGACGGTTTGAAGGACCATTAATTGGCTTATTTGAGTCTCACACGTAAGGATCATCAAAATTATGTTGTTCTTAACAAGGATCGTCTAAATTATAATTTCAGTAATCATATGAGCTGAACTAATCAGGATTAGCTCTTTATGACCTTATCATTCCTTTACTTATTTATAGGGCAAAGATAAGAAGATGTTGGCAAAGACAAGGCATGGTTCGACGTTGAAGGGCTGCGGCAATTTCAGACCTCGCAGGAGCAGAAGTTGTACGGTGTGGGAGGTAGGTTTCTGGGCGGAGGGAGCGGCGGAGGAGCAGAATTGAAAAGGCGGACGCGGGAAAAAAGAAATTCACGCTGAAAAGGAAGTTTAGCACGGAGATATTCCAGAGATATTCTAAGACTCAGGAAATGCAAGGAAAGTGAATCTGCTGCTGCACTCGGGAAATTAAAGATTTCTTTCTGGAAAGAAAGCGGAGGTGGAGCTTTTCTGGAAGAAAAAAAAAGTTTTTCTGGAAAGCAAAAATGGAGTTTTTTTAAGCTTTTCTAGAAGGAAAAATGAATTTTTCTGGAAAGCGGAGATGGAGCTTTTCTTGAAAGTTTAAGGAAAAGGATTTCTGGGAAAGTTTAATTAAGGAAAATTTAATTAATGAAAAGTCATTTTTCTAGGAAACTTAAATAAGAGAATCTTAATAAAGGGATTGTTTAAAAGATTTGTGGCAGGATTAAAGTATGTACAATTTCTAGATCAAGCAATTTGGAAATTCAGCAGAGGATTTCGTTGCAGGATCGATTCAGATGGCAATTTCTGGTACAAAATTCAAGGTGGTGAAGTTCGATGGAATTGGTAACTTTGAATTGTGGCAAACAATAGTGAAAGATTTGTTAGCTCAACAGGGAATCTTGAAACCTTTGCGAGCAGCAAAACCAGATGTCATGGAGGATAAAGATTGAGAAGAATTGCAACTGCGAGCAGCAACAACCATACAGATGTGTCTGGCAGATGAGGTTATGTATTACGTAATGAATTTGAAATCTTCATGGGAGAAATGGAAGAAATTGGAAACTCAGTTTATATCCAAATCTCTGACGAATAAATTGTATCTAAAGCAAAAGTTGTATGGGTTGAAGATACAAGAAAGTTATGATCTGGCACAACATGTGAATGACTTCAATCAAATAATCACAGATTTTTCAAGACTTGATGTAAGTATTGATGATGAAGACCGAACAATGATTTTGTTGTGTTTATTATCTTCTTCCTATGAACAACTAGTGACTGCTCTGACATATGGGAAAGAAACTATCAAAGTTGATGAAATTATTGCAGCATTGTTGGATCACAACCAGCGGAAGAATAATACAGCAGAAAGCTCTCATGGAGACAATTTATATGTTAAAGGTAATCAGGATCGAGGAAGGAAGGAGGACAACGAGCGCTTTGGAAGACAAAATTCCAGAGGCAAAAAGACAATTCATTGCTACAAGTGCAAGGAGTGGGTCATATGAAGAGAGATTGTCCAAAGCTTAAGAAGCAGATTGGGGAGAAAGGTGATGCATCATCCAAGTATGTGAATGTGGTGCAGAGTGACAATTTAGATTGCAGTGATGGTGATATGCTTTCAGTTTCATCAACTCAGTTTATGGATGCATGGATTCTTGATTTAGGATGCTCTTATCACGTAACACCTAACAGAGAATGATTTACTTCATACAGGTAAACTAATTTTGGCTCAGCCTATTTAGGTGATGATAGATGAAACAATATTGATGGTATTGGGGAAGTCAAAATTAAGATGTATGATGACACAGTTAGAACATTATGTGAGGTCAAACATATTCTAAATTTGAAGAAGAATTTAATTTTCTTGGACATTTTAAATAGAAATGGTTTTATTCATAAGGTAGATGGGGATAATGAAACCATCAGAATTGTTAAAGGTGCACTGACTGTGATGAAAAGAAAGTTAACTGTCTGTAATATCTATAAACTGTTGGGGAGTACAGTTGTAGGTGAAGTTCACTATGTTGGATCATACGATGAAAATACAACAAATATGTTGACCAAGCTTGTTATTATCAATAAGTTCTTGCATCGTTTGAACTTGTTGAATGTTTATAATTGTTAGACAGCATGGTGGCCCAACCCACATTGGTGCATAAGAAAATTCATGATATATTTCTCTTAAGGGGCTGGATATTCGCTAAGGTGGAGATTTGTTAGGAATGACTCGTATACCATAAATGGGACAGATGTTGGAGCATAGCGGAGTGAAGCGGAAGGATCTGTCAAATTGTAGAAGTTTTATTACGTGTGTTGGGGGTGCAGGGGCAACACCTCGCGGTTTAATACATTGGTAATTTAAGTAATTACATATTGCACTATAGGGTTATATATATTCTGTTTGTAACCCTATGTGAGATTATGAATCTTGTATTCTGTACTCTTTTCTGAATATTGAAAAGGAAGTTGTTGCTCCGCTCGCGAGGACAATCTTTCTTCACAACTGAAAATCTCAGCCATCGATTATGCTTCACAACTCGAAGGTCTTTTTAAATTGGCTGTTAAGGCCAAATACCAGTATAACACCACAAAAGTTTACTGTCAAACCTTTCAATAAGAGATTAAAAATACTTTATAATTTTAAGGATTCTGTTTAAGATTCACCAATTTAATGTAAAACTTCAAATAAAATTGTTTAATTACAGTATCATTTTATATATTTAAATTTTCATAAAATGCATCATATAATCAACAAAACTGTTTTAACATTATAGTCAAGTCATTGGGTTTGAGGTTCAAATAATTATATAGCCCCAAAAACTTACAAATGAATCGGGGCTAATTTATAAAATGAATCCAAATAATTAAGAAGAAAGAATGCTACGGTTTGATGATAATCTGCCACTAGTCACCCCTAGCGCTCCTAATTTCACATGTAAATGTTGGTGAGAAACGACACACCAGAATCTGACTTAAATGACAAGTTGCTAATCATTTTTACATACATTGGTTATTCATATGGTTCAAAACATTTCAATCCTGAGCTGGTCCAATAATGGTTTGAAATTGGTCTAAATTTGTTCTATCACATCTACGCAAGTCATACTAGTTAACCCAAGACAATCATACAATCTCAGTATGAGCAAACTTTACTGCTAAATTCTGATCCAAACTCAAATAAATCCAAAAAATTCAAATAAATGTTCCAACAGTATTTGAATCTTTCAAGTTATGCACGTATAATAAATGAATACAAAACATATTGAATTTATAAAAAAAACATATAGTACAACAAAAATATGTCAACGTAGATCCTAAGGAGATTAATGGTCCAAAAGGAAAATGTACGTTAAAAAAGGTCCACTAATTGAAGATCATGAGACCAACTTGTCCTACAAAGTGATCTATCTCAGCCGCCAGCAAGACTAAAGTCGACTGAATCACGAGATAAGCCAAAAACAGCTGGAGGATGCAAAAACAAGTCACTCGGTAAGAAACAAGATAAAACAGTATCTGAGACAACTGTCACATGAAAGTCGATCTAAGGGAAGATATGGTTCCCTAGTATCTCAAACCATCCCAGGAGCCTAGAGGCTCCCCATCAAAGTTCAAGGTCAAACAGTCTGGTCATATCAACTGAGTGGCTTGCTTCATCCTTGGAAGATAGGTAGATGATGTTGGAGAAGTTGACCGAGAGGTGGCAGATGTTGCTTCTTGTCTTTTTACCGAAACCTCCTCCCCAAGATGGCTCGAGTCCACCCAACTCGGTTGGCCATCCTCTTGACCTCTTGCTACTGCGCGCCCGACGAACCTACAACCGACATAGAGGCCTTAGATAGCGTCGAAAATATTGTCCTCTCAACGAGAACTAGCTCGTCACTGAGAATTTTTTGAAAAATAATAAATGAACCAGACATAGAATAAATAAGTTTTGTACCTTCCAAGTCTCCTTTAGCAAGAACCACCCTGGGTTTTGGTTGACTCACTACTCCAACAGATTCAGGGTGAGTGGTTTCAGTGCAAATGGTCGTGCGGGCTTTCTTCTTGGACACTCGAGCAGCGACTACTACCTCCCTTTCAGTTTCCTAAGCGTGAGAGGTTTTCCCGTGATCCTCGGTCATTCAGTCAAAAGCTTTTGGTTGAAGAATCTGGTCGAGAGTTGTATGATCGAGATATTGGACGAATAGCTGACACCTCTCAATGTCCCTAGTTTCCAACAAAGGTTCTATGACACTTTCTTCTTTATCTTTATCAGAGCACCGCCAAACGGGCAGTCTGAATGTTTCACCCTCGATGTGAAGTGCCAAGGCAAAAATAGGGCTTCTAGTCCTTACAATTTTACGTGGAAACCCCAAGAATGGGAAAACCATGGAACCACAGGAAGAAGTTCCTTATAATAATCAGACAATCATTACAGAGAATTCACACAATTTTTTCTCTCTACACACAAGGAAATCGCCCTCTCCAATTCTTCTCTCCTTCACCAGGAACTTGTTGAAAAATACCAAAAGAAAACCTACGCCCAGCACACACATTACGTCACTCAAAATTTTGGTTTCAAAACCCAAAATCGTATTAACTGCATCAAGCATAAAAGCGTCCGATTGAGCGCAAAAGCTCCTATCTCTCGGGTAAGAAGAGATCGCGCACAACATTGTTGGGCGTCGACACAAAGGCGCCTCCTTCTCTGTTTGCGCCCAAGCATGAGCACAAAAAGGGCCATAGGGAGCAACACAAAAGAGTCCTATCAAGAAATCAGTGCCCATATAATGGGCGCTTAGGCGCCAAAAGGAGTCACAAAAGCGCACCCACCCCACTCTGTTTGGAAATTGAACCTGGGTGCTTTGGCTCCACTAACACATCAGTCAACACATACCACAATCGAGAAATACCCTATCTAAACTAATTCGAACGATCCATCTCGACTAAATCCAAGAGTATCAAAAATCTCTCCCGAACATCCGACAGTTCTTGACGAAGAGTGGCCAAATGATACAATAAATTACTATTCATTATTATTCACTCATCTCTCACTCTCTAGGTCTCTTTCTTCATTTCTTACTATCTATTCATTAGGTGTGATTAACAAACAAATCAGGATTCGACAATATATGTATGCATTCTTGAGTATATTAAACTTGTACTAAGCTTTGAGCAGCTCCATTTGGCCAAAATCAGCTCAATTGTCGTTTTCTACATGTTTTATGGGTTTCAAATATGTTTAAAACGCCAAGCGAAGCTTACGGCACTTCAATTAGCATTAGAATGCTACATTGGAAAATACTATATTTTGAACCATGAATTAATAAATAGATTATTACAATTGTGAATAATGTGCATTATCATTATTGGTCAACTATTTAGGATCACCTTAGGAATCTCCATTCTCAATTCATTCCAACATGTAATGTTAAAATCTTTGACTTAGACCTCGTCACATATCTCATTTTCATTGGTAGAGATTTACAATTTCCAATTTCCACCATAACTTGAATTGAGAATTTATCAAAGTCTAAAGCAAAACATTGTATAAATTAATCAAATTAAGAGTTTTTAAGGCCAAAAATGACCAAAAATTATCTACAGTTGATGAAACTATAATCATGGTCATAACATCTAATCAAATCTTTCTAATTTCTAATAGCGTGTCTATCTCTAACAAGACACAAATTATACAACTCATTAAACCCTAATGGTTAAGTGCTTTGTCTCCAACTAAAAGATTTTATGGTCATTAGCAAGTGCGCTTGAGTTACATATAACCTAATGGTTGATTGTTTAATCTCAAACCAAAAGATCGGGTGTTCAACGCATAGCATATTCAGGCAGGTGCATGACTTGTACATATCTATATATTCAAAAATTCGAGCAGCCGATGTAAAATATTCATTTACAGATCACCAGATGGTAGACATAGAATCCAATGGCTAGAAATTTGAAACATATTTTTCAGAAGAAAAAGCTAACTTCACCCATCACCAGCACAGAATTATAAAATCCAATGGCTAGAAATTTGACCAACAAATTTGTGCACACACATTAATCATGCAGCAGTCTACAAGTATAGGGCCACCATATATGATTATGAAAATTAAGAAATACAAATTCCCTGCAATCACTAGCCTTTAAACCTTAAAGAGAGAATATGAAGCATATTTTTCAATTTCATCGGTTTAAGCTTATTGTTTGATGGTTTAAAAAACAAACTTCGCATTGGCATATAGGCTTGTGAAGCAGAGATTACCTGAAAAAATGAAGGATAGTTTCAAAATCTGAACTAGTAAGAAAACCAAGACATATGACAAAGGAATTTCTGCAGATTATGGTATTTTAATGTTTTACAGAAAAAGGAGACGATTAAGCAAGGAATAGCATTATTTTGATTTGCGGTGTAAATCGAAATAAGTTGAAGTGAACTGCCAACGATGTATCCTCTCTCTAGAACTATTTTTTTGCACTTTCGATGATTTATATGTTACTATGGGTATGGGTCATTTACATCAACCGCACACAATTATGTATTTACAAATCTAACACCTGAACTTTTATATTTATATGCATAACATTCGAATCTTTACAAAATATCAAAAATGTCATGCTGACTTTTGAAAGTGAAATACATTTTTTAAGGTAAAAGTCTGTGACATCAAAGTGTTATATAACTGTCAATATCAAAATTTAGGTCTTAAATATGTAAATACATATAAATTATGTGGTATGTATGTTATAAAATAAACCTTATGCGAAACCTTTAATCAGACTACTTTCTGATTTACAAATTTGACGACTGCCATATTAAAACCTTTTTACCTTCAATTTATGAAGACTAATTTGCATCTACCATATCTTTCAAGAGCCATCTGGTTCCTTTACATTAGAACATATGTTTTGTAAAATAATGAAATTTCTAAAATCAATCAGTTTGTTGGAACGAAAAAAAAAATTAAGCTCCATGAAACTACAAAAAGATCAACTGAAATGTGATGATTTTATCCACTAAAACTAAACGAAAAAGATATCATCATCCTTTTAAAATATTATATATAGAAGCAACCAAATGAGCCTTTACAATCCATAAATGCGTCTCTAACTTGATTTTTGCAGGTATGGATTTTGTTGAGAGCTGACTGCAAGTAAGCAGCAAATATTTTGTTTCCCCTCAATCAGTCCACCATCAGTAGCGGTAAAACTAAATCCATGTTAGAAACAAGTAATAACATTAACCCTTCCAAACATATGTTGTGCATCGAGTAGTTACAGAATCACTAATTTTACACAACAAAATAGGGGCTATAAGTAAATCAATAAACCATACAACAAAACAAAAAATATAACATTTCTATCAATCATGTATATTTATTGTCCTATGTAGAAATTAGGAGGCATGGATACAAGCACATATTTGTCAGTTTGGGTTACTTTTCATTCTCAAAGTTGGCCTGCTTTCTGGATTTGGTATAAAAATATAACCAAATAGGACTCAAACGAGCTCGGTTAGCAAAAATTAGGACCAAATAAAATGGATTAAACAAAAAACAAGAAATAAACTGAATGCTAGTGATACGAAGTCTCACACACATGAATTACACACTTAAACACGTGGATACTTCCATCCGCTGATAAAAGAAAACATGGAAAATGCCAGTATTGTTTAGAGCCATCATCCCCAATCTCAACACTGGATGAGAAAGATATAGCGTTCATATCAAGTTGATAGTTAACCACAAAACTAAAGCAGAAACTATTAACATAAATCCAAAGTTAATTTTTTGTAGTGCTACGGAGATTCTCCATTAAGATGTCATTTCATAATCCAGTACAATTGTGTTTAGAGGCAAGCAAGTGTTTGTTAGAACTTAGTATTATTTAAAGTTGCATAATTTGGGGGGAGACTCAGCGCAATTGAGCTCTGAAGTGCTTTGTGGTGCATGCCTAACGTGGGCGGCCCAGGTGAGGCATATGTCTCACATTTTGTGTGGCACACCTCAAGCCTCAAATATATCGATGTGTCTGCCTCATCAATTTAGAGTTTTTTTTAATTATTTTCTAGCTAAGCCCGCACCACTCTAACCCGCATCGCTCGGCCTGCATTCCCTTATGCATGTAAGATCTCCAATCTACCCTCTCACAATGATATGCAGCAGGTTGTCCCCTGTAGATTACCCACAAGTGTTGTGCCAAAACATAAGCTAAAGGTAATGAAAGTAAGCAAGGGTTTACTAGAATGTCGCCCGTAACAGAAACACTATAATTTAACCTGATTGCAGTGAAAATTCTGGTAAAGGATAGTTAGACTAGCACAACTAAGTGATTCATAACAATTTAATCTAATTAAAATAAAAACAGATAAGCATGATTTGACTATATCTATGACTTAAAAAAGAATTACTAAATAAAATTTATGGGCTTTCATTAGGAAGGCAATAAAATTAGAGAAGAAAATAATTAGAAAAAGAATGAATATTACTTGTTTGTAAGAGAAAAAAATAGAAAGACGTAAAATCCAAGAAAATTTTAATAATAGGATTGGTTTGGGATTGTAATGGACATGGAGTTGAAAGATAAAAACATTTTTAGAATAAGGCGATTGCCATTAAGTTAGTTATTGACTGTAAAATTATAAATGTCACTAGTGCATATACTCCACAACTTAGGGTCTATTTGGCGCAGCTGTGGATTATTTATAATCTGCTGATAAGCAGATTATTCTGATAATCTGATAATCTGCAGATTATCAGAATAATCTGGCTTGCTGTTTGAGGCAGCTTGTTCAGAGTAGCTTATTGGTGGTTAAATGACATTTCTGCCCATGTCAGATGAAACTGTTTGGGACAGCTTATTCAGAATAGCTTATTGGTAGAAAAGAAACATATAGTGCAGACACATACGATAATAACAGAGATCTTCTAAAAAATATCATACAGTTCTCACATCCTAACGAGTACTAGGAGAACTAAAAAAAGTACAAATACAAATACAACAACAAGGAGAAATACAGCCACGATTTGATGGAACTAGCAACCAAGAATTCCAGAAAATTAGCCACATCAAACTAGCTAGTTGCAATGAAACAGGGAGAACCAAGCTTCAGAACAACAGGGAGAACCAAGCCACATCAAACTACCTAATTTCCTATTTCCAATTTTCGGATCTGTAAAGCTCAATTACCTATTTCCAATTTTCAGAACAACTCAAACCGAAATGTATTGCAAGGCATATAGAACCAAAACTTGGCATATAGAACAACAGGGAGAACCAATTTCAGAACAACAGGGAGAACCAAATTTCAGAACAACTGTAAACCAAAATCCCAAAGGAGTGCGGCATATAGAAGAACTATTTCCAGAGCACTGTAATATGTGATCCATTTCCAGAGCAAGATCTAAAAATCCCTAACTGTAAGAGCTAAAAATCCCAAAAAAACAAAACGTGAGGGCATAAAAACCAGAGAAGATCTATGGAGAACATTTCTAGAGCATATAGAAGAACAGAAGCTTTGTAGTTGCCTTGTAGGCCTAAAAAGAAACCACAGGAATACCAAATACAACATTCGAGCCGCATAAACGAACCTGAGAAGATCAAAAGAGATGCGGAGAAGAAGTACAAACAGAAGTTTACGCACGAGAAGATCGGTAAAGGAGATCGCGGGGAAGAGCGCGAGAGATCCACAGGGGCACAGGAGGGAAATAAGCCCTAGCCAGCGCCGAACGGAACCCCTCCCCCGCGTTCGATGGAACGAATAATAGCGCATCCGCGATTACGGGCGATTTGAAAACGCAGCCCTAAATGTCGAAACAAACGCTACGGCGGCGTAGCAAAATAAGCTGCCCCAAACTGGCCCTTAATTTAAAAAATACATTGAAAAATTAATATTTGGGAAGAGATGAATGAACTAGACAACTAAGGTTTTAAAAATCAGATCAGAATGACCAGTTTAAATGACTTGATCATGAACAGGGTATAAAATTAGCCCGGGCAGCACTAAAAATCGCTTTCATGTCGAACTGGTGAGACCCGATCTGAACTGCAGTTCAACCAATGAACTATTCCCGGTTCTATAGAACCGGCCAATCCAAATAAAATTTTTAATCATCCTTAATTCTTAAATCAATGGCTATAGTTTTTCATATAAAAAATTAAACTTATAAATTACATTAAGTTTTACTTATAATCATAAATTTGTAAATCTTAAATTTAATTAAGATGAGCATTAATAAAGCTAATCTATAGCATGCTCATCACTCAAGTCAATTAGAAGCTCATACAGACAAGCTCGTATATCAATATTAATAATATAATACTATCTTTCCTCAATGATGTGGAGCTTAAAAAAGCTATGGGTGCAGAAGTTTGAGTTGGGCATCAAAATGAACAATTCGGTCATAGGATTTGGGCTTTGAGAATGTTGAATTGGCTGTACAATGAGATAGATATAGAAATAACATTTTATTTTATTTTTATTTTTTTATACTATAAATTTTATATTCTTATTAATTAACATTTTTATTACAAATTATATTCTTACTATAAACAATGTTTATATTTTTATATCTATATTAAAAATTTTAAACATTCAAAACATATTTAATATATAGAACAAGATTTATAATATAAAAATAGTTATATATTAATAACTTTATTTTGACCATTAAATTTATAATTATTGAAGATATTGTGTACAAATTCTAGCATATATTTACATTATTGTATCATTTAAATAATATTAATATTTATTACGTCATTTAATTCAACCCCTGATGAACCATTAAACCTTGAACATCTCATTCTTCTTATTTAATGGTCAGTCTGATTTTTGAAACCTCGACAACAACACAATTAAGATTAAAAGGATGTATATTAAACGTAAATTGAATGGATATAGATTCTAGTAAGATAAGTCATGGGAGGAGTAGTGCTGATTATGGACTATAAGATAAGATACAATCAAACTCACTCATCGCAAACTCTTCACAACCAAAGAGGTAGCGAAGTTCACGCTGGTGCTAACGTCAACTAGTAGCCTATTGGATCTACCTGGGAGTTTGTTGATAAGATTAAGAGTTTGTCCAATAGATAACATGAGCATTATTTACAGCTATCCTAAGCCGGTCCGGCACCAACAATTTGACACAAGTCAATCCAGCACTAGCTTACTCGGCACCCCCACCCTCTAGCCACAGGACACAATGCATGCTACAAAGTGGGCTACAACCTCACGCCAACTATAGGAGACAATACAATGCCGCCCAAGCAGTAAGCAAAATCCCAGTGCCACAACCACTTATTTAGTTACATTAATCTTAACCTTTACATTAATGTATTGGATTGCGACCCCCTATATCTATAGAAAAAGGGTCAAAGGTCTAGAATTAGGGAGCTTATGGAGATATATGACACAAGTGACACTTGATATATACTAATTCTTTCATATTCTCTAAACTCTTTGGCTATCCATCACCCCTTCTCTTTTCCTATCTCTCGATTTTTCTTATCTAGGTGGTATGTCTATCAAAAAAATTTGGATCCAACAACATGAATAAAATTTACTCAATAAGATGGTAAAAGAATAAGTTTAATGCCTCTTACAACTCTCAATAAGATCAAATGAAAACTGATTAATAATAAAATTGACAAAATAATTGGGAAAAAATAAATGACAATGATAATGAAGAATGGAGTTTAAAATAATAACTCAAATTGCTGCAAAGAAGATACAAATATATCATTATACACTTAAATAAGAAAAGCTAATATCAACAACAGTTAAGAGGCATTAAGAACTGCTTACTTCTACCTTAATAGATTGTTTGAAAAAACAACCTATCACCACCAGTCCACCACTCTCAACAGGTTTCTTGCATAGAAGCCCTTCCTTCCCATGAAAACATACCGAGTGTTTGCAAAATTAGAAACAAATTAAGTTTGTAAGATCACATAATAGGAATCGCGCAAAGTGCAAATTGCATGTTAAGAAACTATTCATAAAATTAAAACTTATTACAATCTGTTCATTTCAAAGAATTGAACACACATAAAATGTGACACAGCCTGGATTAGACCTATAATTAAGACAAATTCAGCAAAGAATTATATTGAAAAGCAATACAATTACATATTAGCTTCCTTTTATGCACAGGACAATAAACTGATAAGAAAAATGCATGGACGTCAACTTATCTACAACAGTTAAATTTAAATGCAAAAGCAAGCAAATTCATTCCTCAGGCATTACCACATGTACATATCATTTATAACATGCATGACAGCATTATTGCCGTCGTCATTTAAAAACATGCAACTAACATAAAAACACATAACAAGCTTAAACATACTTTATCAACTCCCACAAACTGATTCATTCACGGATCTGAAAGCACATACTACTAACAACAGAAAACATAGAGCATCTCCACATCCATTAAAACACTCAAATATAAACCAAGTTTCCATAAGCAACGCAGTTTAACTACGCAGACTAGAGACCACGATAATTCTCCATAGGTAACAACAACCTAAAGTAAGACCCCAAGTGATAGAAGGCAACAGGGCACTCACTTTGCCACCTCAATTATTGCTGCACATAGTAGTACATCGGATCAACCGGCCCACCTGGGATCGCCCTAGGAACTGCTTCATCCCTCCCCTCCTCTCTCGGTACTATATCCACAAGGAAGTCAAAAACGTCGGTTCGAGTGATTGCAGCGGCGATATCATTCTTTTGAAGAGTGCGGCGCTTGTTCTCCTCAGCGTGAGCCCATCCCCTGTGTGTGAGCTCGAGGATGAACATCTCGCAGGCACGCGCGAAGACCACCGGCGCCTCGGCAGCGATCATCCTCACGTCCTCGTCAGCCTTCATGATCTTCTTGATGCGGGCTAAAGGAAGATTATGGTTCTTAAAATCAACGGTTTGCTCGATCTCGCGGTACTGATCGGCCCAGAAGAGTTGAAGTTGTTGCTGGTGTTGCTGCTGCTGCTGATAGAGATGCTGATAGGCGGCTTGGTAAGGTGCTGCTGCGGCTGCAGGGTAGGGAACAGAGGCGGGGGCACCGATCGCCGGCGGCGTGCTGTGACTTTGCTGATCCATTAGATGTAGACGAGTGGGCGCCGCTGTAAACCTAGCTGTCAAAATATGATCTAGAGGAGGAGAAACTGAAGCTGAAATTGCATGAAGAGAGATTTTTTTGGAGAAGCAATATCTGAAACCCTAACAGATGACAGTGTTCAGCGTTAGGCAAGCCAGAAATACTGCGCGATTAACTGCAGCAAATTTAGGAGCAGCGGCATCTGTTGAGTAAAGTGATGAGCGATCTTCGAAAGCATGGATGAAGTCGATAATATTGTTAAGTTTGAATTTTTCTGACTGCAGTTTAAAATTAAAATTTTGGGGCAATTACATACAGATCGCCAGAAACTTATCATCCGTCCATTTTGCAAATTCTCGCTCAAATTTCAACCCAACCCACATTTTTTTTTATTTTCATCAATTTTTTAATATTTTGATCATGACACACGTAAATACATCAATTTGATTGTTTAAAAAATTTATCTGAACAGTTAATTGATAAACATCAACGTCTCGAGTGATCTTTGTAATTATCCCTAAAAAATTTAATTTCATTATAAGTCAAATTTAACAATTCTTAATTTTAAATAAATAAATAAAAATTAATTAAATTAAAAATTAAAATATTGACTTGATAGAGACAAATCCCGATACATTTTGGGATCAGAAGCTTCTAAAATCAATTTAAGGACTATATATGCTTCAATTTCAGTAAACTTATAGTTAGGGTTATAAGTCAACCAATCACTTGATGAACAACTCGAATTCGGTTTTGATTAATACTCGATCATATTTGTTCAAATTAATCAAATTTGAACATTTTCTTAAAAGCTGAAGGTTAAATGAATCAAATTTAAATATAGTCTAACTCGTTTGTTAATGTTTACGAATAAATTCATTTATTGTTCAATAAGTCGTTAAATGCTCTATACTTATGTGATATATTATTTAAATAAATTTGATCAACTAAAACATATTTATTGTAATTTAATATAAATATAAATATAAATTTAATATAATTTATTTTTATTTTCTTATTTCAATGAAATATTTTGCTAGCACTTATTTGTATTATTTGATAACAAGAAAGTTTTTTTTTAATATATATATATNATATATATATATATATATATATATATATATATATATATATATATATATATATATATATATATATATATATATATATATATATATTATTTTTTACTTGTACAAACTAGTTAGATGCTTATTTAAAATTTATTAAATTCTTTATTTATTTATATTTTTAAAATTATTTGTTAATAGTTTTATATAAAAAAAACTCAAATTTTAATCAAATTTTAACTTGTTAACTAGTTTTATATGAAAAATCAATTTCATATCAAAATTTTAATTTCATATGAAAATTAAGTGCTCTTTTATTTTTATTTTTATTTTTTATTTTATAAATATAAACAAGCCAAGTACAAATCAAATGTAAACACTTAAAATTTAATCAAACTAAGTGTGAAAATATATATGAAAGCTTAGCTCAAACTCGAGTTGAATATAAACAACTTACGATTTGACCAATCCATGACGTACTCGACTTGACTTGGCTCAATTATAATCCTACGTGCAGTCGAGCTAAACATCTCCATAATATGAACCAAATGACCCGTAGTTTGTCCAATTATTGAAATGAGCTAGATCAAACATCTTAAGCTTGATATAAAACTTCAATTTTTTTCATTAAATTCAGTCTTCATGTTTTAAATTGATCTAATGTTTACGTTACGTTTGATGAATTTTTTTCATAAACTTTATTTTAATGACACTGTAATTTTACAAAAACACTAACCACAAAGATAACATTAATTTACTAATGTTTGACATCGAGTTTTGGCTTAGCAAGGTTGGGTCTAGACTGTATTTAATTATGTCTATATTGAGTTAGGCTTGAATTTAATTTGGTTTAATTTTTGTTAAGTCAATTTATACTTAATTTTAGTATAAACCGGGTAATGTTTACATGAGCTTTACCTTATATTTAATTTATGTAAGTTTCGTCCAACGGTTAAGATATAACCGTCTAAGTTCGTTTGCTAGTAACTTTGTGCGAGGAACTATTAGACATTCTTAATTTCTTCGGGTTATTTTCTGCATAGATTCATCACACTTAATAGCCAAATGCAATATCGGTGATCTTATTTTTTAGACAAAAAATTGTTCTAGTCGGTAAATGTTTTTCGCAACTTGCTTCGACTAAAGACATTCAAGGATGAGACCGCATCGTTTGCTCTAACGAAGTGAATGTATGTCAAACTTAGAGAATGAGATTCTTGATTGGAGGAAAAATTTTATTTTGTCGATTGCAAGAGTTCGATGATTTCCACAGCCTCTCAACTGTTTTGTTGGAAGTAGGGTGTTAGTTATCACACATCTTACCTTTGAGGAGCATCAGAGCTACACCATGTTAAAAGACAAAGAATTTGATGTCCAGTACTTTACATCGACAAAAAAAGTGAAAATGGCTTTGTTAGGTACATGCTATTCTCGTTCGCATGATGATACTTTATGAATAATTCTCAATAAATTATTTTGAAAATCATGTTTTTTTTATTTCAGGAAGGACACAATGACCTCCTGCTGAACAACAAAAAGATTGGGACATTTTTCACGAGAGCTTTTTTAAGGAAAATACCAAGACTCTCGATTTTCCAAGTTTGCTAACAAAAATGATGATAGAAGATGATATGGACCGTGTCACTGACGCAACGGTCACCGAAGTGGACAGAGATGAGGAGGACAAGATTGCTCTTGCAAAACTCCCAAGAAGACTAGGAGGTCCAAGAAGGGAAGTTGGGGTAATGATTAGGAATCGAATTCAGTTCCCCGAGTCCTTGAGCAAATGCTTGCAGGCAATGGAAAAGCTATGCTGGAGGAATAGGTGCATGTTATAGCTCACCCCAAAAAGAGAAGAGTGGAGAAGAAACTAGATGATGGTGTCACATGCTCGGGGATGATTGCACCTAGTTCCACTCAAGAAGAGTTTGATAAGGGAGATAGTATTTCCATTATGAAAGAGGCTCAAACGTGGATTTGAGCCAAGATTGGATGATGAAGCAGAACTATTGTGAGAGACTGTTTTAGTTGGGGTCAACTCTCCACTCTGCAAACTTGGAGAAGTTGGATAAGAGGGCGGGAAGGTCTGCGCTCCATGCTCTACTAAGGGTACATCACATCTCAAGTTTTGTAAAGAGCAAGCTACGCTGAAGAAAGCTCGTTCAAAAGATGAAAAGTAAAAGAATCTGCTGAAGATGAGCAACTACATATAAAATTCAAAGAGGGTGCAAAGCAAATCGTTTCCTTTCAAGTGCAAGTAAAACTGCTAGAAGATGAAAAATGTTAAGTCCCTCGATGAGCTGAGCCAGATAGCATTACAGTAGATGATGAGTTAGCCCGTGTGAAGGGCTAGAAACATTGGTGAAGGAATGTGAAGAGCATAACAGGCATCTGAACTCTTAGTTCATCAGTGTACAGAGCATAAGAAGAAGATGGAGATAAAAATTAGAGCCATTGAAAGACATTATATGAAGTCCGAAAAGGCAATCGAGCTGAAAAGAAGGCTTGAGGAAGAAGTCGCGGACTTGAAGAAGTAGCTTGAAGGGAGGAAGAAGCAAGATGAATTCCTCAAGGAACTCGCACAAATGCTCGAATACGAGGAGTTATTGGCTAATGATTACGAAAGCACAATTAAACCTTGCTTGAACACCTTGGTGCAAAAGTAAATATTGCCTCCCTTTGGACGATTTTGATTGCTTCATGGAGCTTGTTGGGGGCTCGAAGATGAAGAAGATGAAAAAGACAAGTTCTTCACAAACGCTTAATTCTAAGAATGTCAATTCAGCTTAGCCGGTTAGGTTCGGGTCCAACTGGAAATTAACCAGACCCGAATCGAGTCAACCCTAACCCGGCCCGAATAATAAATGGGTTGAAAGACTCAACCCAGAACCAACTCGACCCAAATATGGTTAACCTAAACCCAATCCATTTAACCTACTAGCACAATTTTTTATTAAAAATTTTACCTCTAACATTTAACAAGTAAAATAGGCAAATTTTAAAAAAAAAATGTTTATATATGACAATCAATGGTATAAAAGTTAATATTATAACAAAAGTTTCACGTTATTCGGGTCATGTTCAGGTTTTTGGGTTCAACCTGAGCCTGACCCGCAATTTTTACATGTCGAATTCTCAAACCCATGCCCGTCTCAAAAAATATTTCCCTTACCCGAAATTTTCAAGTCAAGTTCGAGTCGTGTTGGCGTGTCAGATCACTTTTTGACACATCTACTTAATTCTAGTGTTTTCTTTTTACTTGTGTATAAAAGTATATACATGTATTTTTTTTGTTTATATTTTTTAGAGTAATTTACCTTATTAGTGATTTTTTGTGTATGATTATGAATCCGTTACACTTTTGCCTTTGTTACGTATGTGATTAACTAATGCAATTTGCATAAGGCTTTTGGTTTGAGTCTTATGACTTTTATCAATCTACTATAAAAATTCATGGTTAAGTCATCACTCACGTTGAGGCTTACAGGAGGATCTTGTCACCATTGTTAATGGAGTCCTTATCTAAACTTGCCTTAGGGGAGGACTCGCACAGTACTCTTGTACTTTTTAGGCATAGGGGGGAGTCAATCTACCTTGGTTTGACCTATAGTCTATGAATATCTATTACTTATAAGGTGATTTAAATTTTGCTCCAACGTTGAGTGTATAAATGATGAACAAACTCGTTCGAGTTGAATATAAAATTAGTCGGACCAGCTTGTGACCTTGTTAGCTTGTGCGGATAAGCTTTTGCTTGTCTCGACTATGATGCACAAGAGGCTTCCCGAATAAGACTAGCCGAGAGTCTTTTTTCCTGGAAAGAGAAGCATTATTGTTTGAAGTGTCTCAAATAATATCAGTAACAACAAATATAGTAAATGAGAATACATTTCATAATGAGTATAGAAGAAAATATATCATTCGCTTTATGGCTTCCCCTATTGTTGTTGTGATAATGCTTCCTCCCAAGGTCTATAAATAGAGCAAGGGAGGGTCCCGTGAAACTTACTCGAAATATATTCAATTAGAAATGTTCTTGTTAAGTGAGAAGCGCGCAAATAAAGAAGATGTCGTCAAAGGAGCTTGTGATAGTTGAGGAAATAAGGCACCGCAGTCAATCCGATGTAACCCTCTTATTAGTTGATATCCAAACTAGGGAGTCTTTTTCTTTTTGAAACAGAACATATCGGGCTGTTTGGATTCGTCAGGATTAAGGCTACCTTTGAGGTCGTCATAGGTCTCTTACCTGGCTGAGGATAGATGTGGGAACCCGTTACCTGTTTAGCAAGTATCTTCTTTCAGTGTGCCAAGTATAAATAAGAAAGAGGAAGAAAAAACTGTTATTAAAGCTATGTTAAATGCTATTCTAATCAAGTCAGACACACACACACACATACACAAGTGTGATTGTATCATCACTTTTTAGGGATAGAATATCTTAAGATCATCCCCTCTCAACGCCTAAGAAATTTCTTTGTCAAGATATGTAACTAGCTTGAATGTGCCTGAACCAACTTGTTTTTCATAATATAAGGCCCAGTCCATGAAGAAACAAAGTTTTCAAATTGCATGATTGCGAGTTAAGATGTAAACCCTTTTTCGAACCAAGTCGTATGTTTTGAATTGTCATTTCTTGACTCGTGATTGTAATATCTTGAGGTCCTATTGACATCAATTTATTGTAATGCAGATTGATCTGAAAGTTCTTCCAAAAGATCAAGCGAATTGCATAGGCTCTTATTGTTGAGCCCTATCCCACTCGTTTAACTCTCGCTCCTCAAACCTCGAGTCGGCCATTGAGTATGTACTCAGTATTCCATTGGATGTACTGCTTCAATGTCATGTGATAGAATGAAAGGAGTATGTCCATTAGAAGTAAAGGGTGTAGTGCGTAACACTCATAAAATATAGGATACGATTTCAACCCATTGTACTTTTGTTCCTTTTATCTTTTTCTTTAAAAAATTTAAGTTGAGTTTGTTGGCAGCTTCTACTTGATCATTCATATTTGGATGATGTACTGAGATGTACTTAAGTTGTATTCATTGCTCGTTGCAGAAGTTCTTGACATATTTATCAACAAATTGAGTTTGTTATAAATAATGATCATAAGGGATAGTTTGAATTGACATATGATGTCAATCCATATGAAATTGTGAACTACTTGGCAATGATTCTTGTTAGAGACTTGGCTTCAATCCATTGGAAAAGTAGTCAATCATTACAATAACAAACTTTTATTGCCCTTTGACTACAGGAAAAAGATCGTGGAGATTCATCCCCCATACTACGAAAGGTCGGGGGCTTGTGATTAGCCGAAGCTTATGAGAAGGTTACAATTGCATGTAAGTGAAACTTTGACAGTGTTCACATCTTTGTGCGAATTTTTCTAAGTCTTTTCTTAGAGTTTGCCAATAGTAACCATGTCAAAGGATTCAGTTGAACAGAGTCCTTACTAAATAGTTTTCACATTCTCCTACATGAACTTGCTAAAGGATCGCTATTGTTTCATCCTCCTTGACACGTTTTAATAAAGTAGCAGATATTGACTTTATAAACAATTTGTTGTCAATAATGAAGTATTGTGCTGCTTTTAATCTGAATTTCCAAGAATTTGTCACTCTTGATAGAATTAGGAATGTGATCATATATGCATTTATGGGATCGACCCAGCTCGAAACAAAAATTGGCTCAATATTCAATACTTCAAGCTCCTCAATAGCTGGTTGTTCTAGTGTCATATGTCATTTAGATTCTAAATGTTCACTCTTGGAGAGGATTTCATTAAATTGATTTTCTTCCCTCAGAATGTGCTCAATTGGGAAGTATTTTAGCTTTTTTTTATTTCAACTTTGGCTTTTGACAAATATTCGTAGGGCATTGTCTCATACTTCGAATACCCTGTTTATTTGATTATCTACTAAATGTGAGTTTGATTTGACGAGGTATTTCACTCTAATTGCTAACGAAAGGCGAAGTTAGACAATTAACGCTTCATACTCGGCTTGATTATTCGTAGCATCAAAATTAACATTGAATGATGAGATATAAGTCCTCGAAGACTATATAAAATCATACATGCTGATTTTATCAGGGCTTCTGAGGTTCTATCCAAGTAATGTGCCTAGCTTATCTGTGACATTAATTTCATCATGGTTAATCATTTTGAAAAATTTGCCAGAAAATCAGCGACTACCTGAGCTTTGATCGTCCTTCTCTAAAAAATATTGAACTCGCTTATTCAGCTGACCACTTCAGTAATCTTCAAGAATAGTTAAGTCATGATAAAACCGACTTGAGCAGACGACATGTGATTGCATTCATGATCTGTGTTTGAAAGTAAGGACGTAGTTTCCTTACTGAAATAATGAGAGCCAATGCAAGTTTCTCCATGATTGTGTATCTCAATTTGGCTCCACATAAAAATTTACTCATATAATAGATTGAAAATTATTTCTTGTTCTTCTCGCGGACCAAAACTGAGTTGACTGTTTTTTTTTCCCAAGTCCAAGATAAATGAACATCAACTTTCCTGATTTTGGACAATACAATAGGAGAGGTGAAGCTAATTGTTCCCTTCAACTGTTTGAATGTTAAGTTTCATTCTTCCGTCCAGGTAAACTACGTAGATTTCTTCATGATTTTAAAGAAAGAAGAGCAGTAATCACCTAAATTTGAAATGAACCCATTCAAGTCTGTGATGTGACCAATTAGTGCTTATAACTATTTAAGACTCCTTAGTGGAGATATTCAAGATGGCTTGAACTTTTTTAGAATTCGCTCTGATTCTTTAGAGTGTGAGCAGATATCGGAGGAATTTTCCTAAGCTTACTCTAAAGAACATTTGAGAGGATTGAGTTTGAGGTTAAATCATCTTCTAGCGTAATAAAACTAGTCTTCTTAGCGCCGATGGGACGCATTTTAGTTTGATAACATCCTGAGAAGGCATCCAGAAAGCTCATGACTGAATGACCGACAATCAAGTCTACCAAAGTGTCAATTCATAATGTCCTTCATTTGTTGTTTGCTTCGAGGACCATCACTATGTTTGCTAGCCTATCAAGACATTGAACTTCGTGGATGAAATCAGCCTCTAGGAGCTATTGAAATTCTTGTCGGATAGGTTCAACCAAGGTAGTGGCTACAACTCACATCTTTTCTTAATGGGTCTTGCTTTGGGAATGAGATTGAGCTGGTGGCAAGCAATGTTGATATCCACTACAGGCATCTCATCTGCAGTCCATGCAAGATGTAGTGATGATCTCTCAGAGTCAACTACTCTTTATGCTCATGACTCAGATTAGAGCTTATTCGGAACATTCGCATTCAAAGATAAGTACTACTTTGGTGGTCTTAGCATTTTCCAAACTAATCCCTTTGTGTACACCAAGCTTAAGAAGGTTCTTTAGCACGTTCATACAGAAGTCCTAAAGTAGGAGTGAGTGGAGCATTCGTCATGTTCATCATCTCGAAAACTTTTTCGAAGAGGGTGTTGACAAGACTCCCGGCATCGACTAGAATACTAACGATTTAATGATTTTCAATTACTGTAGTGATTGCATGGTTGAAACAATTTTTGTCTTCGGTTAGGTCAGCTCCCTTGAATGTTATCAGCGGATGAATCTGAGTAGCGGCCTTAACCAATTTGGTGGAATGAATGTATCCTCTTTTTATTTGTTTCAAACTTGAACCTCTTAAGGATTCAGGTCCATCCTCGCCGAAAATGACGGGTACAACAATGATGATATGCACAATCGTGGCAAGAACTGATTTGTTAGAAGCAGTCTCGATGGGTGCCTTTTCTTATCTTTGGGAGTGAGCTTCTGGCAAGACGAATTCTTTTAACTTTCTTTATTGTATTAACTCTTTGATCAAGTTTCGAAGGACAAGATTCATCAATATCATCCTCATGATCATGATGATAATCATAATATTTTTCAGCATTGCGCTAGAAATTCCCAAGAACTCCCAGCTTTCATTGGTGAGAATCTCTTAAAGAAAAATTTATTTTGGATGATTCTATGATCTTAACCATCGACACTCATAAGGGAGTGATTTCTAGCACGGAGGGATGAGATACCACTTGCCTCCTTTTCCGACCTTTTTTGTGATAAGCCTTCAATAGGGCAGCTTCGATTGCTGTTGTTTTCAAGAATGTCTTCCAAGGGCGCTTCGATGGTCCCTTTGCACGAATAGTTGACAGGGCCCCACATGTTCGTGCGATTCTCTTTTTTTGGAATCCTTGGTCTCATTTTCTAGTGTCAAAGGTGTTCAGGAAAGAGTTGTATTCTTCAAACGAAATATGTTCATTGGCCAACTCTAAAAGTTCAGCCAAAGTTTTGAGCTTTTGTATGCCAAGTGTGTATCTGAATGGCCCTTCGCATAGACCCTGTGTGAGTGTTGCATGGGTGATAAAAGGCTCAAGATCCCTGACCAAGAGCATATCATGTTGGAAACTAGTGATAAAACTCAATTATTTGAATGAAGCTTGTCAGATCTTTAATAAAGCTTCAGAATTTTTTTGCGGCTTCATAGCATTGAAATTTGAGCTACAACATCTACTTGAATTCGTTGAAGGAGGTGAAAACTCATACCGTCGTGTTATTGAATCTGCACAGAGTCGATTCTTTGAGTGTTGTGAGGAATAAATAATTCTTAACGGTGTCGCTTATTTGTAACAAGCTGACTGCTGATTCAAAAGAGGACATGTAATCAGTATGATCAGTCCTCCCTTTGTAAAAATCCAGGGAATGGATTTCAAATCTCCTGAGGGATTATGCTTTAATAATTTTCTCTACAAAATGCATTCTTCAACAATCTTCTCTTTCTTCTTTCTCCATCATTTGAGGACTCCGTTGTCTTTTCTTCAGGGGAATATGCCACATCATTATCATGAGTCAAGGCTCTCCTCATTCTGGTTCCAAGTAGCTCATCCCTTGGTGATGTCTTTGTTGTCCTTCTTTTCGCACCTCACGGTCCCGTTTGATATCTCAAATAGCTCTAAAAATGAGTTTTGGACATTTATTGTATTGCTTTTTATATCCTTTTATTCATTTTTCTCTGAATTTGTTCATTTGTTGCACCACGAATTCTCTAGCGCAATCTATCATTATTCTTCACTTCTCTTTTTACCAAAAGAACTCGTAACAAATTTTTGGGATATAAGATCCCGTGTAATTTGTGAACTCATACAATTTGAAAGAGACCTTGTGAAAGAAATGAGAAGTTGAAAGATATTTTAGAGAGAGAGAGAGAGAGAGCTGGTGTTAGTGTCCCCCTGCTCTTTCCTTTTTTGTTTCTTATTTATACATCATAGGGTATTTATACCTGCACAAAAGTCTAAAGAAGAAATAAAATGCTATATCCTTAATAGACTCGTCGTTGATAAGATCTTGGCATCAATGTCAAACGATCAATAAATGGATATGCATGCCATGATGGACTAAAGTTCTCTTCCTTCTGCCTCATAAAATTATTCATCCAACTTTGTGTTGTAGCCAAATGGCTATTGACAAGCTTGGTAGCAGGTCAATTAGTACAAGTGAGCTTGGAAGAACTCTAGAAATGTGAGCGAGCTTCAATGGATGAACTCACTTGAGGATTTAAGTTTAGCGGACTGGTCCAAGGAATTCCCATGATGGCTGACTAGCTTCAGAGGTATTTAATGGGTTCTCCTAGCGATAAGAAACTGTAGTTGTTCACCTCTAAAGGTACAGCAAATTAGTACTACCAACAAGATCATAATCAGATCATTAAATATATGGTCAGTGAGCTTGACACATAAAACCCATAATTAAATAGTTGAGTTTTTCTTTTGCTAAAGAAAACTCATTTTTTTTTATGTACACATCCTATCAAGCTAATTCATAGAAATCAAGAAAAAGCTTTTACGATGTAGTTAAAATATACAAATCCGAGACAAATTTTATAAGTGGGGTTGTAACCACCAATTAAAATTAAGGATATATATATATATATACATATATATGAAAAATACCTACTCCAAATAGTTGACCCGGTAACATGCGGGTTGAAAAATTGTGGGGGCTGATGATCATACGTTACAGATAATTAGTAAACAAAATTTCCCACTAACTAATTGCGACAATCAGGATTATTTTAGCTTCCTACCGCAGATTGCATACAACAACACCGACGAGAAACGAGAGGCGACGAAAAAAAGCACGGCATGACACCGACAGCCAAACTAACAAGCAATAAAGCATGATGTAGCCTACAGAATTCACGTGGACAGCTGGGCAATGTGGGGACGATCATTTCTTTTTCATTTCTTTCCACCTCATCAGCAGACATTAAAAAATTTTCCAAGCTGCTTATCGTTACGGATTTCATTCAGTGATATAATATGCATGAAGAAATATAGGATAAATCAGCTTAAGCTCATCGCAGACAATGGAATATAAATGAAAATAGTGAAAATTTTGGCACCGCTTGAGCTCAGCTCAACATGAAAGTAATTAGG
Source organism: Phalaenopsis aphrodite (assembly GCA_003013225.1). Classification (NCBI taxonomy): domain Eukaryota; kingdom Viridiplantae; phylum Streptophyta; class Magnoliopsida; order Asparagales; family Orchidaceae; genus Phalaenopsis; species Phalaenopsis aphrodite. The sequence continues at coordinate 946,868 of NEWO01000046.1, forward strand.
TCAAACCATTCATTAGCTAAGCATGAGGTGAATTAAGTTCTGGATAAATCATTATTCAAAGCCTTGACAGCCCAAATTAAAGGCTGCTTAAGCCTACTTATATGATTACGAATTAAAATTTATTTTCAAGAAACAATTATGTTAAAAAGTGTGAAATAGCCAATGTAAGCTTACCAATTATGGTAGAATATAATAAAAATAAAATAACAAATCAACTCTAAAGATCATGTACAATATAGCTGCAGTTAGTTTCAGAAGAGGCGAAGCTCAATGTAAACTAAAGATTCATTCCAGATCAAAGAAACAAAAAAACTAAAAGAATCTGAACCTGGAAATTTAAGAAGAAATGTGTCATACTGTTGCTCAGGGGGTGATGTTGCACTCCCTGAGATAAACCTGATCAAAATCCACATATTTAAACCAATAATTACGGTATTTGGGAATGACAATCTCTAACCAAGGCTTCAGATTTCCATTGAAGTGGATGACCGCTGCTCGTTCAATATCTCTTTGGTTCACGTTAGGGTTATAACCGAGGCCAAGCACATGCCAAAACCGGTCCAATGTGAAGGTTCGCTTCCAAAATGTAATCAGACCAGGAGGAAGAGTTCCCAACTTCCACATGGTTCTATCTTGGTTCTGCAAATATAAGTTTTTTAATGTTCAGTCCCCAAATAACAAGGAAACACCATCACAAGCAATAACGGAAATAAAATGGAGGTCTAGGAGGAAAATGTACTAACCAGTCTCTGCCAATAATGATAGATTTCTGTTATATTTTGTTTCCTCCACTCAGCTAAATCAAACACGTTCATACCATAAGCCCATCCACAAGCACGAGGATCAAAGTTCTTAGCAATCATAGGATTTGAGAAGTTGAGATACCTATCAAACCTATGAAAGCTCTCTCCACAAGTCTCTACCGCACCATTAACCTTTCCTTTCATATCAATCGCCCAAAGTTTCGTCAAATCCTTCTGCACCACAATATCATCATCCAAAAACACAACTTTCTGGAGCTTAGGGAAGATTTCCGGAAGGTAAAATCTCAAGTGGTTAAGAATCGATAGGTATTTTGGGTTGCGGTATTTTAGGTTTGGATCAGAGTTACCACGATGAGTCTTGAAATAATAATCAATCATGTTCTGAGAATGAAGCTGTTTTAGAACAGGACTGTAGCTTGCGTTTAGCCAAGTGAACTCCTCAACACTCTGAATTTGAATAGTAGCATTTTTTGGTGGATTGGCTAAGAACCACATCTTCATAGCAGCATAATTCAGCCTATCAGTTACAATGTGAAAAACATGATCCCCAGAGTTCTGCGAGTTAGAGGAAATTAAGAATGATGGCAAATATTATCCTACACCAAAACTGATAGTGGTTTCAAAAGCTCACCTTGGCGTTAACCACAGTGGAATTCACCACAACTGCAGCTGCTAATATGTTATCAGAGAAAAGTGCATAATGGTAGAGATCAGGGTTTTCAAGTTTCTCTTGATTTGGAAAGTTCTGCTGGCTTGGATCTAAAGAGTAGAACTCAATCGAAAGCCTCAAGGGAAGGCAGTGTAAGCCTTTGGGTAGGGCTTTTGCTGCAAGCTGGTTAAGAAACATAGCCTGCTTCCGATGAGCTCGTAGCTGTTCTTCAGTGGACTGAAGCATTGCACGAAGCTTCTTCACAATAGCAGAACAATCATCTTGGGACTGTCTGCCCTTCACCAGGACCTGCTCCAATGCCCTCGACTTCTCATGAGCACTAAAACACACACATTCAAACAGAATATATTTAAAGAAACAGACTAATAAAGGGCATAATAGATTAATGAATGCTTAAATTTAGAGCATGTACTTCTTTGATAGTTCTGAGTCCTTGGTAGCTTCACCGAGCGCTCGTTGCAGTTCCCTTACCCGAACCCGAAGCTCCCTAATTAAATGCGGATTGCTTCTTGTTGATGCAAGACCTTGATAAACTCGTGCCCTTATTAGTTGATCTTTAAGTTGACGAACCATAGCATCAGATGTTGTTGGGTTAGCATTTTGCTTGTCTGTGATTGCCGTCTGATGATTCTGAAGCTCAGGTTTTGCAGCCAGCTTGTTTATTCTGTCGTTTTTCTTTATCTGTCAAGAAAATTCTAATCAAAATGGTGATAAAACTCAAAACAAGTGAAGAAACCTGCCCTGCAATAAAAACTTCTCCAATAACATTGAAAAGATAATTAGATCAACTGATGAAAGATCACCATGTTCAAAGCTCCCTCCTCTTAATAATTCATGAGGAAATCAAAGTTGAATCATCAAAACAGCATGCCAAAGGAAAGACTATCAATAAATATGAAGTTTTCTTGAAAAAGTGGAAGTATTCATTTCAGAGAAAGGAACAACACATATCAATAAACCAGAGAAACAATATTGTGACATCAAGAATAAAAAAATATCAATTAAAAGAAAAAATTCATAGTTTTTGCATGCTCAATTATAAAAACCAAACCAATATCTGCTGTTGCAGACTGAATAAGAAAACCTTGATTAAGTTTTTTTCAGAATTAAAACAATTGTCAAATTAGTCACCATATTACCGGCTCTCCTAAAGTAGGGGTTGAGTTCTTTGTCTTCTTAGTAGCATCCTCTCTTTTCCCATCTTCCAATTGGGGTTTTTGAAAATCATCAGAATGGTTCTCTTTGTCAGTTACAGATTTGATCACACCCTCCTCAGCAGCTGACAACACTCGGGACTTGTGCTCTGGAAAGTTAAGAAATGGCGAACATAACATTAAACTCCGAAGACCATAATCACGCACTTTTTTTTTTTTTAGAAATTCTTATCCCCGATACTTATCCCATAATAATTTTACATAGAGAAGACAAGTAAAAGGTAATTTCAAGAAACAAAGGGGAAAGTAAAACCCTACCTCCAATGTTCGTACCCACCAGTCCATTAGCTGAGATCAGATTACTGGAATTATCAGAGAAAACTAAACCAATAGGTTCTCTAAGCGCATCTGAAAGTTCCTGTATTAGATTTCAACCAAAACGTTATTAATTTTCCATAATTCAGAAAATATTAAAGAAACTATTAAATAAAAAAAATTCAAAACGAACACTACCTGATGGACAGCATTTAGTCTCGCTGGTTCGTTCCTCACATTCTGTGCGCAGATCCATAGAAAATATTAAAAAAATGAAGAGATAACCAATACGGTTTGGCTAACAAAGGCGAAAATGACAAATCAAGTGCGAGAAAATTAAAATCTGTGTCAACTCTTTTTTCTTTTACCGGATTTGAGATTTCTTCCTCGAAATCATTCTTCCCTGAAACCCAAAAACAAGAACAATAAATCATAAAAACAGCAATAAGATCCCCACTCATCCAAGCATCTAAGGGCCAGTTTTCGCCCACTCATTTGCAAGTGAAGAATTAACTTACAAACGGAATTGGAGAAAGTAGCGAGACGATCGGTGTAAAGGACGATCGGTGCGAGGACTGTGAGGCAGAGAAGAAGCAGAACAGGCTTCCTGCTCACCATCCTTATCCCCACCGGAAACTATTCATTACCTAGCAGCTCTTCGCCAGAAAACCGCCTGCCATAGCTAAAATCTTTATCCAGTACGTAAACCGGCCGATGGAAACCGCTAATCGTCTATCCGAGAAAAATCGAGGTCCAAGCAAAGTAGCCTGCGATAAGGGCAATTCTGGATTTCTCTCTCCTTCTCTTATCTCTCTCTTTAATGAAAACTCAAAACCCTTATTTCGGCATCTAGGGTTTTTTTTTTCCGGTCGACACGTCAGCTTATTACATGAATTTGATTTTTTTATTACATTATATTAGTGAAAATATTTGATCTTAAATTAAGGACTCAAAATCCATCCAACCTATTTATATAAATAATCATATAATTTTGGGATAATTACATACATAACACACAAAATATTATTATTTACAAATAAAACATCAAAGAGATTTTTTGAAGTATAAATTCGATACATTTATGTGTGCAACGATTCATTGTGAATTTGATAAAAATGAAAAATAAAGATTTGGATTTTATCATGTCTTTTGATATTTAAGTGAGAATTTTGAAAAATGGATGACAGAGAATGCTTGATTTATACGTAGCAATGCTTCAGGTGTCTTGTATGTAATCACCCCTATAATTTTTTATTCAATACAACTCATTCTACCCAAAAATAGCATGAAGTTTTTCCAATAGCAATCAGGTCAATTTAGTTTTGATTTGGAGTGATCTGAGGCAACTCAAATATGACCCAAGTAATAATATGATGTATAATCTCACTTGAAAATGGCTTAATAATAACTAGTGAATCAAATTCAAATCATTTGATGATATAATTGATCACATGAAGTTTGTATGCCGCAGGGGTTGGAATCTGAACCTACATGAGTTGTGAGCCTCGTAGAACGATCTGAGGTGTGTTATTATATGGTGTACCAAATGTCATATTGCTCTGATAGATGTTTCAGCGGAGGCTTTTTGAAAAGCGGTCAAAATACAACATACCCAAACAAACAAATTTTAGGTGAGTGTTGCATGGCCACCGCAGCATATCCCCAAACGGACCATCACTCACTCTCTCTCTCTCTCTCTCTCTCTCTCTCTCTCTTAGATTTAGTAATTTTGCTCAACTAAAACAAAAACAAATATAATTGATGTTCAAAACTTGTATGATGAATTTGACAACATTCTTAAATGTTGTTATTTTTCTACAAAAAGGGAGAGTATATATAATCGGATCAGCAGAGAGCAGTTGACTCTGGCCGACAGCCCACAGCCTAAGCTTTCTAACCTTCAATAATTTACGATTAAATAGCTCATCAGCCCCGAAGAAAAAAAAAAAAAAAAACAGAGGATCAATCTTCTAACGAGGTCCAATAAAAATTAAGACAATATAATACATTTTTATTTAAAGAAAATTGCTAATTATTTATGGATTCCATAAAAAAAAATTTTTGTTATAAATTATTATATATGCACTTTTTTGGCTGTTTATTCTTAGCTTAAACAAGTGAAATTAGTAATTCATCAGCTGGGGACTCCTACGCATTATATTAGCTCATACTCCATGGTCCAGATGCTTTGCCTGCGCTGAAAATAATCTATTGGTTTTGCTGCACGACGCCAGCTATGCTCTTTTTGTTATTGTAAGTTTAGGCCGCTTGGGACCATTTTAGTTTTATTTTATTTTATTTTTATTTTATTTTATTTATGTTTTTATTTGTTTAGTTTTTCTGTCTTTTAATTCTCTTGGTTAGGAATAATTTCTTAGCTTTTTTATTCTCGAATTGTTTGGGGTGGGGTTTCTTTTTGCTATCTTATTTTTTTGTTAAATGTTTAGTAGAAGCGTGATTGATTGTTAAATATAGACGTTAATTTGGTGATATTTGTGGTGGATTAATATTTTGGATTGACTGTTGCTTGACTTGATGGAGTGGTTGATGTAGGAGCTAGAGGTTCACTTCTAGAGCTATTTGTCGCGGATAAAAGGTCTCACATCGGCTAGGTGTAGAGCCGAGAAAATGTATTTAAATCTTGGGTTGCCTATTACCTCAAAGAGCTCTTTTGGGAGGTGACAAGTAGTATCAGAGCAGATTACTGTCTGTCAGGTATGTAGACTCTCCATGGTTCAGTGGGACTCTCGGTGGAGCCGATTCGTGATGAGGGTGTAACGTGATTGGGTGAAAAAGAATGCAACAAAAAAAATCTCAAATCCGATAGGCGTATGACCGAAAAGCAATATTTAAATCTTGTGCAGCCCACCACCCCTAAAAGCTCTTTTGGGAGGTGACATATTATTGTTTTTTATTTAGATTTTTTTTAAGGGGGTAACTTTTGTTTCACTTTATTGAAATATGTCAATTTCTTATTATTTTTTTAATGTTGTGTTGCAAGAGTTTTTATATATTTATTTTCTTTTTTAATAAACTTGAGCGTAGCCTTCATTTGATTTAAAAGAAGTTTTTAAAAAAAACTTATTGAAATATTAGATTGAAATATGATTAGTTTTTTAAATATTCGAATTAAAAGATTATTTTCAAAAATATGTTAATTATTTTTTTAAATAAAATTACAATAATAAAAAAACACATTATATAAATATAATTTTAAAAATAAAAAGATAAAATTAAACCTAAAAATTTTCTTTAGCATCTACTTTGGTGAATGGGGGTAGGGCTATCAAAAAAGGTCGTTGTTCGAGAATTGTTCGTGTTCGACTCGAACAAGACGAACATGAACTTTTTTTTTCGTTCTGTTTATAAACAAACCAAACACAATCAGTCATTTGATCGATCGTGTTTGAATTATTATTGTTCAAAATATAAAATAATTTAAAATAATTAGATATAAAAAATATATCATTTAATTATATACTAAAAAATCTATCATATTTTACAAAATTAAATCCTATAAATTATAATATATAATAAATTATTAATAATAATATATTAATATACTATATATATATATAAAAGAAAACCCTAAGCTACTTTACCCCAAGTGGCCTTCCCTTCCCTTCTCGAAAGCTTTAGATTTCAGTCGCATCCTCTTCTTCTGATTCTTCTCCTTCTCGTTTCAAAATCGTGAAAAGCTTTAGTCCATGAGAACTTAGGTTTTGTCGTTTGTGTTCGTTCACTAATCTCTACTTCTATTTGTCTTTGATAAAGTTTATTTGTCCTCGACGAGTCGGCGACTCGGTGTTGGATCGACTGCTTCGTATTCTCGCTTGGTCGTTTAATATTCTTGCTTGGTTGCTTGTATGGTTACCGAGGTGTCATATTTGAGTATCATTTCTTTAATATTTTATATTTATCTTCAGGCCCGCCCGTTAGCTTTAATTTTTTTATATATATTTTTTTATCTGCTTAGTTTTTTTTAGTGAAACCTAGTTTTTGAAGTATTTGAGAGTGAAATCTCGCATATTTCCTCTAAATCTGATTTTTTATGAATGAGATGTGATATTATAGTTTTTGTTGTGAGCTATGTTTTGACTATTGTGCATTTGTGTTGTGATTCATATAGGTTTAAGCATTAATTTCATATAAGTTTAAGCTTTTGAAAGATTACGAATAATTTAAACAAAATTCAAACAATTTGAATAGCACAAACAAATTTGTAAGATTTCAAACAATTTAAACAATTTAAATATTTCAAATATATTTAAAATAAATCGAACGAAATACGATTTATAAATTTATAAATAATTTCAAATACAAATCTATGTCAAACACATTTAATTTCAAAGGGCAGAACAACAACAAAAACTCCATCGTTTAAATGTTTAGTTCATTTACACACCTAAACTTTTCGGAAACAGCTCTGAGTCTGACTCTCGTGTCGCGTTTAAATAACACGTTCAGGCAATGCGAACCAAACCACGGGTCAGAGTAGCAACAAGGAATTATCGTGCGCGTCCGCCGCTGCCTCGCAATTTTTTCTCTGGTTACCCCTCACACGGCTTCGCTGGTGCCTATCTTAGGGCAGATCCAAGTTAGATCTACACATTCCGCATCCACGTTATGCTTGCAGTCGAAGCCCAAGAAATCCTAGGGCCGATCCAAGTCCTCATCATAGATAAGCTTCATATGATAATAAATTCCTTGGTCTCCTTTCTGCTCCATTTCTCTATATCCGTTGCTGCAGATAGCCTTTTCCACAATTAATCGCTTGATTTCGTTTTTATTACCGATGCATCAAATTGCCTCCTCTGTTATGAATCTGCTCGTCCTTGCATTTCTAGTGTAAAAGTTTTAGCTCTGCCACAAATATTCTTATGGCTAAAGATAATGATTCCATTTTGTTGTGAGAGAAACACTACATTGTGATGTTTCCGTTTTGAGTAAAAGCATAAATTGTTGTTGCATGTTGTGATCTGTTGAATATGTTAAGAATTATAATAGGAAATAATTTATTCTTATAAGAAGTTATGAGGAATAAATTATTTCCTTAATATAAGGAGATATTTCCTTTTCTATTTTATATTTATTTCCTTAGATTAATAATTATTTGGTTTCTTATTTTATGTTATTTCATATATCTCATAATAATTAATATGAATTAATTATTGAAGATATTATATGATATATCTTTCCTTTCATATCATTTCCTTTTTATTATTTTTCCTATTGTAAAATTCTTGTAATGATTATTTATACCCTCATTCATATCAATAAAATAATTAAGTATTCCACTTTATTTCACATTATTTTGAATTTTAGCATGGTATCAAAGCGAGGTTTCGTACCCTAGCCACCGGTCCTCCTGTGAGAATTGCCGGACTCCCTTCCTGCCATCCTCTGTGCAGGAAGGGAGGGGAATAAAGAATTTTTCTTGATCGAGAGAGGCGATTGTGGAGGAAAGTACAGTTTTGGCGACACTAACTACATTATCCAATTCGACATCAACTCGACGATTCCACGGGGGAGATCCGCTCAACCCCAATCTCAGCTTCGATCATTCGTATCCTCACACCAAGGCCATCATCAAGACCATTTCAAGCAAATTCAGTAAACTTGCAAGGGCGGCACAAGCAATGCCGCCAGCCGGAGATATCGCTGGCATGAATCGGACAAGCCGTTCATTTCTCTTGCAGTATTTTTTCTTCCTCCTCAAAGCGTCAGGGGGAGCTGCGTTTCCAGTCGACAAATTCTCATGCAGTTTTTTTTATTCTCTGCCAAAGCGTCAAGGGGAGCTGCATTTCCAGTTGGATATTTCTCCTGCAGTATTTTTTTCTTCCCTGCTAAAGCGTCAGGGGGAGCTGTGTTTCCAGCCGGCCATTTCTCCTGCAGTATTTTTTTCTTCCCTGACCCAAGCGTCAGGGGGACCAACGAGACAATTGCGGTCAATTAAAAGTCAGTTTTCTTGTAGGTTGTCTCTTCCTCTGCAAAGCTCAAAATTCAGTCAAGCCTGAATCCAAGAAATTCAGCCAAGCCTGAATCCAGCAAATTCAACCAAGCCTGAATCTCTTTTCTACGTCGAAATATATGACAGACAAAACTCAAAATTCAGCAAAACCTGAATCCAACAAATTTAGTCAAGCCTGAATCTTTCTTCTGCACCGAAGCATATGACAAACAAATTCAAAATTCAGTCAAGCCTAAATCTAGCAAATTCGACAATCCAAACGATTAATTTTTCTTCACAACTTAGCATGTTTGGAATTATTAATATACATTCCAAACTTGACGGGGAGTGTTAAGAATTATAATAGGAAATAATTTATTCTTATAAGAAGTTATGAGGAATAAATTATTTCCTTAATATAAGGAGATATTTCCTTTTTTATTTTATATTTATTTCCTTAGATTAATAATTATTTGGTTTCTTATTTTATGTTATTTCATATATCTTCTAATAATTAATATGAATTAATTATTGGAGATATTATATGATATATCTTTCCTTTCATATCATTTCCTTTTTATTATTTTTCCTATTGTAAAGTTCTTGTAATGATTATTTATACCCTCATTCATATCAATGAAATAATTAATTATTCCGCATTATTCTAAGTTTTAACAGAATAATTTTAGTTAAAGAATTGAGAGCAGAACTAGTAGAATATAAGAGGTTGAATCAAAGGTAATAGGATTGGAAGAATTGCATTACCAACAGTCGACATGAGTAAAAGATAAAGGAGTCATTCATAGTTGGGTGGGGGACGAGGGTGCCCATGAGGTGGCTGATGATGATAATGCTGGTAAAAATTTTCTCTAAATAATTTTATGTTTGTTGGAAGATTTACTTTCATACCGCTCAATTCCCATGTATTTACATATGTAATACGTAAGCTTTATTTTTGGCGTATGTGCCACCTTACCTACTTATGAAAAGATGCATTTCACTTTTTAAAAGCTAATATAGTGTTATTTTTATGTGATATAAAAGATTTTGGGTGGTATAAATTTAAGAAAAATGAACTTTTTGGTGTTCCATATATAAATACATAAGGAATGGGACTTATACAAGTAAATGCCCCATCTTTTCTTGTACATAAGCCCATTCAAAGAATTACCACCAATGGCTTCTTACCTGGTTCTGCTTATTTCTTGCATCAAGGGTTATGACAATAATTTTTTATCACCACGATATGCTCTAAAGGGTCACTTTGAAATTTTTAAAAAATAAATCTATACTACAATTGTTCATTGTTTTTCACGTAATGCCATTGCATAATAGTATTCTGTATTTAGGAGCTGTTTTGGCAATTCATGCCTTGTGTATTGTAAACTACTCTGTTATGACGTGGGCTTCACTCGCAAAGCCTTCTAGTGCTCTTCTATAAATCATAATTTATTTAATTTTGTCCGCAACGTTTGACTAGTGGTGTACTGATTGCAATTGTATCTGTTTGTAGAAAAAATATCACATAAGGACTTCGCACGTAGGGCTATGTGCGGAGTCCAATGAAATTACGCCGTGACGGTGATCGGTCCGGTAACATAAGAGAATATTTTCTTCGTGTTATTCAGATGTTATTGTGTATTATTCAGGTGTTATTGTGCGTTATTTAAGTATTATTGATATGTTATTGTGTTATTATAACACTGAGAATATTCCCATAACACAATAACACATGAATAACATATAATAACACTTGAATAACACACAATAACATCTGAATAACACGAGGGGAATATTCTTTTGTGTTACCGGGCCGATCACCTCCACGGCGTAATTTCATTGGACTCCACACGTAGCTCTACGTGCAGAGTCTTGATGTAATATTTTTTCCTATTTGTAAGGTCACTCAAATGACTTTTAACAATTTTTTCTAATATTTTGTCCAATTGTATCTGATTATTTCTTTTTGTTGTTTAAAGTTTTGGAGATTATTACTAATTATAATATAATTGAAATAGTTGAAATCATATATCATGCCGCTAGATACAATACAAAATGAGCACAACACGGCATTGATTATTTGGGAAAAAGAAATAAAAATGATTTTTTATGACATTTATTTGAAAGAGATTGTACTAGGAAATAAACCAATAACATATTTCAACAAAGAAAGTTAGCAGAATATTATAAAAAAAATTAAGAGAGAACCAGAAGATTGTATGACATAACTCAAATAAGAAATACATGGGATCAGTTAAAAAAAGTTAGGAAAGTTTGGAAAAGCTCGAAAGTGGATTTACTAAACTTGGTTGGGATACAATTAAAAACACCATAGATCCAATTAATAACTGCCCTCTAGAGTCCCCAACCACCGTCAACAACTGCTAGTTGGCTACCGCCGACAAACGCTAGTCGGCCACAGTCGAGCGCCACGGACCTCTACAACCATCGACTATCATCGACAACCACCGTAAACCGCCATCAACCATGCCATCTGTCACCGCCACTCCCGCCGATCACCGCTTGTGGGCAACCCCATCTCGTAATTGTTGTATTATATTATTGTTGTTGTGTCACCTATATAAAAGATTCCTTGATAATCATTGACATCCTTAGCTACCGATCACATTTGACCATCGTCTGTCGACCGCCGTCGGTTGTCATCGTCTGCCACCGCCGACCTCCAGCATACGTTGACCCATGCATGCAATGAATCTACTCCAAATACGGTTGTTCTATCTAACACGTGTATTGAGGATCCGACAATAACCACTGGTCTCCACAACCACCAACCAAAGTCGACTACCGTCTGTCAACCATAATTGACTATCGTCGGTTGTCACCACATGCCATGACGATCACCAGACATTAACAACCCCTGTTGCAACCGTTGTAGCCAAATTACGAGCTTTATAATAAACTACTTTCTTTGTAGCAATTAACTACGACATTTGTGACGAACTACCATTATCACAACTTCCAACTACGAGTGGCAAATTGTTGATATTACAACCATCAATTATAACTTTTATTACCAATTATTATCTTTATGACGACCAACTACGAATTTTATGGCCAACTACTACCGGTACAATTTCCAATTACAGCTTCTATGACCAACTATCATTGTTACAGCTACCGATTACTACCTTTATGGAACACTACTGTTTTTGTAGCACCGGACTATGACCTTTTTCGCCAACTATTGTTACAGTTTTCAATTACACTCTAATTTGTCAACTGCCGTTATTGCAGCCACCGATTAATGTCTTTATGGCCAACTAGTGTTTTTGTAATAATAATTTACGATTTTGGTAGTCAACTACTATTGTTATAGTTTTTAATTACGACATCTATGGTCAACTACTTATATTGCAGTCACCGATTACAACCTTTATGACTAAATATTGCCTTTGTACCTACCTTCTACGACTTATATGGTCAACTACTATTATTACAGTTTCCAATTGTGACATTTTTCGCCAACTACTGCTATTGTTGCTACCGACTACAGTCACTACCAATATTGCAGTCACCGATTAGAAGCTTTATGACTAAATATTGCCTTTATACCTACCTTCTACGACTTCTATGGTCAACTACTATTGTTACAGTTTCCAATTGTGACATTTTTCGCCAACTACCGCTATTGTTGCCACCTACTAAAGTATTTATGACCAACTACTGCCTTTGTAAAAATCAATCATATTTGTTGTGGCCAAATTATGGCTATTATAGCTAAATTAGTATTATACATTTATGATTATCAGCTTTATAATTCCATATTCTTCAATTTAGGAGAAGAGTTGACATATATATTTTCAATCACATAGTGGATTACTTTGACTCAGCCAGTCTCTATGATTTTTTCCATTCTATTATTTTTTCCACGTAAAAATTATGGTATCTTCAATTATTTTTCTTTTATCTACTTATGTGATGGATCTTCATGCAATCCTAAAACGTTAAATTATCACTCTGGTGCTGTGAATTTTCCAGCTCGCAACAAGTTTGAATAAAAGTAAACAAATAACCATAGTTTCCTTGAATATATGTATCAAATTCAATACAATTCTTAAATGCTTGATACTTGAGAGGTTGAAAACATCACCTAAATATACGTAGAAAAATCTTCAGCTAATACAAATCCATTATTGTTAACTCTTTCATTATTAGTACTTGTGTAAATTCAAATATACCAATTTTTAAAGGGGGGAATAATCTTTTATTGTGAATATAAACTCTATTTGCTTGCCATTGACATGCTTCGCGAACATGGTCAAGTGAGCAAACAAATTTCTTAAATCTAATATTAAGATCAAGTTTAGTAATTTTTTGAGTATACGCATGCTTGCATAGGATTAAAATTCAATCAGTCATTTTCAAACCACACAAAGCTCAAGCCCATTTCATTCAAAATATAAATTCATATATTTCATTTATAAATATATCAAAATATTTAACAAAATAGAGAATAAATTTTAATATGTTTTACTACTCAAATATAAATATATAAATTCATAATAATCCTATAAATTTCATAGAAAACTATGTTCTTATTTATCCGGCATCAAAATAATCAATGGCAACATTGAATGAGATTTAGATTAAACATGGGCTTTTAGTTCAGGTGACAATGATGTATTATAAGGTCCCTAATATTGCAGGAAATATTAAGTCCAGTAACTCAGACATGAGGTAGACGTTGTGGATCGCACCACACCACCAAAAACATGGTGTGGTAGAATCCACATCATTGTCTGCACGCGTGGACAATAGACATAATATTATCTCCTAATACTACCTCAGGTATGACATGCTCTTCCAGTTGCACATGGGTTGTATTGATGGGTTGGTGAAGTTGATGGGAAAAAAATGATAGGTTTTCTTATCAGGTAACCCATTAGAGTAAGAAAAAAAATATTTGTGATGGAGGGTGAAAATGAAGAAACCTGAAGATTTGCATTTATTATGTGACACTTTTGTTAATGCTATTGAACAAGGGTCTATAAAAAGTCCAAATTGTGAGACGTTTCTTCTCATTTCCATCTAAAAGTGCTTATGAAAGCCAAATTTATCGTAATAAATTAATCATAATTTCATGAGTGGATTATAACTTGTGCGTATTATTTCTGCAAAAGAAATTTGATTTGCCACACTTCATCAAATTTATGCCTGAAACATTTAGTCCCACGTCAATATTTAGTCATTAAGAAAAACATTACTTGCAGAATAAAAAATTTACTAAATATATTAGTTATAATGACAATTTAATAAATAAATTAATCAACTTTAAAAATGTGGGATTGATATGATGTTCAGCAAGTAAAATCTCAGTAATCAAGGCACCAATAATGAGTAGTCTGTTGGTCATATTAGAGCCTTATTTTTAAAAGGCATTGGTTATAATATATATGGTGTTGTGAGAAAGAAAATTCTTTGGAGGTCTAATGAGCTCGGGGTTACCTTCTCTTTCGGAGAATGTAGCATGTTTTCAATAGGCTCCAAATTCCTCTACATGTTCAATTATTCTAAAGACATATTGATTATTAACCTGCTGAGTTCTAGTGAAGCCCGAAGCCCATTTTACAAATATGGCCCAAAATTTCGTTGTGGCCCAGAAATTCTAATTTCTACTTTTGGAAAAGCCTAATGCACGACAAGTGTATCGTTAAGCTGAGTTCTAGGAAGCCGAAGGGTAGGACCACCCCTTCTTCTTGCTCAATCTCTCGAGTGAGAAAATCAACAGAGTTCATGAAGCACTTGGTTAAGTTTATTAACGAGAAATAGATCTCCATACAACGCAGCTTCAATATAATATGTAGTATCCATCAAGTCAATAAAAAACTATCCGGCATCTCATTGAGCAGATTCTCAAGAGAGTATGTATTTCGAACTGTAATAACAAATAAGATCAATTTCTGTTTATGATATGAACGTATCTATAAATTCAGTTATGCAACTCATCAACATATGTATGGAGTTAAAGCTGGATGGCAACGAAACTGCTAAAATATATAGCAACATTAGCATATATTGTCATAGTAAATAGCAATTTTTTTCAACTTTGCTTCCCTTTGATAAACCTGAAGTAAATATGTTTTAAATTCCTTTTTAAATTGAAAATTATAAGGAATTGTTAGGAAAAATTTGCTTTTGGTTGCCTCTATTTGCAGTTTTGGTTGTTTTGCATGTATGTGTTACATTTCTCCAACATCAAATTTGATTACAATTTTGAAAAATTATTGTTGTTGTAGATTAACAACCTCGATCGATCTTTCTTATGACATATTTTTGGGCATCAATTTGTTCTCGTGATTGGTTATTTTCCTTCTTTATCTGGTCAAGCTCTTGACTTGTAAGTATCTTGATCAACTGATTTTATTGAGCAAGGTTAATCTTATGTATAAATTACTCCTTAAATGAAATTTGTCCAGTGTTAGTCAGTGCATCCAAGATTTCTGGTTTGTTGTATACTTTACATATTGCTATAATCTCATCTAATGCCCTCCATTTGCTTCATTTTTTTTTTTTACAGTGAATTATTTATTTGCAAATCAAGCTTGTATAAAATGAGTTTGATGTGCTCAACGAGATCAATGAGTGACAAAGGCCATTAAATTTATTTCATTACAATCTTCATTATAAATTATTTAGTTGTTACAAATGTTAGAATCTAAAAGATGGTTCTGCATATGTCCCGAAAATAGATTATAAAAAGATTGCAACTATTTTACACGGGTTGCCAAGTAGAGTAAGTATTATATAAATTGATCTTGCAATAATATTAAATACTATGAAAAATATGATAAGAAGCAATGAGTCTAAAATGCAAACTTTAAGAGATGAAAATTTTGATAATATTTATAATTGTAACTTTGTCAGTGGTAGTAATTTTGCTTAAGAAATTTATATTGAAGCTTGAATGTAACCTCAGTTATGGTTGCCTGTTGATTGAAGCTTATTAATTTTTAGCTTGTAGACTTTAATTTTGCTTGAAAGGTTGTTGTACTAAAGACACATTGGTTTATGAATGTTGTATGGTATGAATTAAATCATTCATTAGACTTCCAACTCCTAAAGCATACGGAGTTCTCCTCATATGTGTTTGATCTTGTTTAGACTTAAGTGATAGCTCCTTAAATATTTTGAAATAACTACCTAATGGGGTGCAAACTGTCTTTGTCTTACTTTAAACCTCTCTAGAATATTCTCAGCATATCCTACCAGAGACAACTTCAGTATATCTACACTCATATCCCTATTGATTCTTATCCCGATGATCTCTCTGGTTAGTTCTAAATCCTTCATCTCAAACTCACTTGTTAAGTGTTCCTCTATGTCCCTGTTTTTCTCCATATTTGCTCCTACAATCAATGTCATTCACATACAAAAGGAGCAAGATATAATAATTACCAAAGCGTCTCCTAGATAGGGATGTCAAAAAAGCTCGTTGTTCGCGAACAGCTCGTGTTCGGCTTGTTAAGTAGCTCGTGGTTGGCTCGTTCGTTAAGTAAAAGAGTCGAACACGAACAAGTTTTTAAAGCTTGAATTATAAACGAGCTGAACACGAGCAGCTCTTTGTTTGCTCGTGTTCGGCTCGTTTTAGCTCGAAAAAAAAATGCAATTATTTATATAATAATATATTACATATATTATTTATATAATAATATATTATATATATTTATATCTAAGTTTAAAATATAATTGCTCGGTTGGTAATATGGTTTTGCACTTTCTTTTGCATTCATTTGGTCAAGATTTTAATTTTAACGAGCCAATTTCAAGCCGAACACAAACACACTGTTCATGAGCCGGTTTCGAACACGAGCCGATTTCAAACACAAACAATTTTGAACGAGTCGAACACGAGCCAAGTCTGAGCTCGCGCAAGCTCGGCTCATTTACAGCAATATTTCTAGAGCAAGAGTGACCATCCCGCCACTTCATGTATTCATTGTCAAACATGAATCTATCAAACCTCTTATTATGCTACATATACACAAAAATTCTTATGTATTGACATATCTAATACCTAACCCTTCATATTTTCCTTCATAATACTCTAATATTTAATTTAACAACAAAATTATCACTACTAAACCTTTTTAAAAGTGCAGTTCATCCAATCATCTTAACATGCATTTCTTCATGACACAAAAGTGTTATAGATGCAAACATCAAACTTGCGATGATAGATATGTAAATACAAAAAAATTGTGTGGTATGTACACCAAGTTCCCAAAATGAAAAGTATTGATCTATTTATAGTAGATGATAATTTCACGAGTGTAAGGATGATCGAAAGTCACGAGCAATGATGATTTGTTTGACAAATTTGATGAATTTCAAATTAATAAAAAAGAACTATTGAAGATATTCAAAATCTTTTCAGAAAAATAAGTAAATAACTAAAATTTATTTATTCTCGACGAAATATTAAAAAAAATTAAAATATTTTCGTTTAGAGATATTCAAAATCTTTCACGGTGTAAGGATGATCGAAAGTACGATCTCGTGAGCGGCAATGATAATATGTTTGACAAATTTGATGAATTTCAAATTAATAAAAAAGAACTATCGAATATATTCAAAATCTTTTACGAAAAATAAATAAATAACTAAAATTTATTTATTCTCAACGAAACATTAAAAAAAATTAAAACAATTTCGTTTAAAGATATTCAAAATCTTTCATGAGTATAACGATGATCGGAAGTTTGAGCATATACGATATCGTGAGCGGCAACGATGACCAGTTCGACAAATTTGATGAATTTCAAATTAATAAAAAAGAGACATTGAAGATATTCAAAAAGCTTTTAAGAAAAATAAGCAAATAACTTAAATTTATTTATTCTCAACGAAATATTAAAAGAAAAACTTACAACAATCTCGTTTAAAGTACAGGACACTCAAACTATCAACAATTAAACAACCCTAAGTCAAGCTTAGAAGCAAACTCCAACGAGAATTCTTCTCAGCCACCGGCTTATTAAATTCCAAACCAGTCGGCATAATTGACAACGAAAGGTAGAAAAAAATTACAGCACGAAAATGAACATACATAAGCTACAAAGGACAGGGGGGACGTGGCCCCATCATTAACACCAGCTTGTGTAGAATGTTAATAGCGCAATCAGCATTGAAAAAGATATTTGGGAGAATTTTTCTTGCAAATATCTTAAATTTATTCATTTGAATAACTAACACCAATTTTTCAATGTTAATGATAAAATAATTCAAAATTTAGTAAATATGCCAAAATTATAATTCATATTTTCTCTTAAACTCTCAATAATTTGATGATTAAGTATATGTATAAATGTGCGATTTGAACATTGATTTCAAAATTTTCAATATTAATTTTATTAATGGAGAAATTTTTTATGTTTTAAGTTTAAAAATCTGCTGATTAGAGTTTATAATTAAATATCCTTTTAATTTTTGGCTTCCACTTCTCAACTCAATTGCATTAATGTAGGTTGATGCTTTATAAACACTATCAATTTCACTAAAGTTTAAGATTCAGTATGTTGGGCATTAGCTGCTAACACTTTCTTAGAAGAAAGCATGTAGCTCTTTGTGGGAATATGGGCCTATTAAGCCTGGCATGTCTGACATGGACAATTAATATGTGGCTTTTCATGGAACGATGTGGGTCTCATCATAGGACCACTGACCGACTCGAAACATGATATGCTTGATGATGGTAGTAAACACATTGTTAAGGAGAAACATGAGACTCATCATAAGATTGCAGAGGTTGATCGTCTCCAAAATTTTCTGACACGCAACAACATTCATAATGAACATTCAATATAACTCTCATCTTTAAACTTTGTAACTCTATTTCTTAAATATTTATACATATTTGTAATTGAGATTGAGGATAACTCTCTTCATTTAATATTTGTAATTTCTCTTTATTCTTTCAAATATAGAAACACCTCATAGTAGACGAGAAAACTTCCATCGTCATTTACAACAAAAATTTTTATGTGCGGAATACTGACGTAGCTCTACGTGCGGCGGAAGTTATTTCTGAGTTATTTTAATGTTATTTCTGGATTATTTTCAATAATACCGAAATAACTCAGAAATAACCCAAAAATAAAGACCGCGGGTTATTTCTGGTTTATTGAAAATAACCCAGAAATAACCTGAAAATAACTTAGGAATAACATACGTCGCACGTAGAACTACGTCAGGAGTCCGGATAGAACACGCGCTCCATTAATGTCACTACCTCGATTTGTACAGATGATTCAAGCTTGCGATAAAACAACAATCTTCTCTAATACTAAATTCAAATGCTTCAGCTTGGACGAAATGATCTCAAGCCATAGAGCTTTCTCACCTTAATATTAGGTTGTAACTCGCCCAATTAACTAAATTAATCGCTCTCAAAATTTGTTGTTGTCCATTCAAAAGACGTGGGCCTAAATCAAGCTCCGAGATCATCAACCGTTCTAAAATTGATTTGAAATTTTGCACGGATCTAAATAAATAAGCCAAGCTATAACCAAAACTTTGGATCGATTCTTTTTTTCGAGTCATGCACAGATTGGCACAAATTGATTTGAGATTGGCTCGAAATATTTTTTTTATATAAATATTACATATAATATAAATAAAATCAAATACAATGAGCTAATAGCCGATTTCGAGTTCCAGATCCAAAAAATTTAATTTGAACCATCTTATTTTATTTTGATCCGCATTGATCAAATTTCGAGCTAGAACGGATTCAAATAACTCAAATTTGAGCCAACTCTTTTCAATTTCAAGCCGAATCAAACTCGATTTAATTTGGAGTTTGATTTAATTCGGAGTCGAGTTGACTGAAAATCGAATAAAATGAGTCACAAATCAATTTCAATTCGAACTCAATCCACTCAAGGTGATTCCAATCCAGCCGCAGAATTGCCTCGTTAACAGCTCTATTCAAAAGATAATAATCGACATAACGACGCGTCCTCGGCGGTTGGTTTGGCGATGCAAAGATGAATATCAAAATTGTATTTTGACATGAAACCTTAAGAAATATACAAAAGTTATAATTAAAAAAGTTAGTTGATA
>NEWO01000046.1:967626-986962 GCA_003013225.1 Phalaenopsis aphrodite
CAATGATTCGCGATCGGGCGCGACAGTCTGGAGCGGGATCAAAATCGGGCTTCAGTGCTAACATGATTAATGGCTCACCTTATAGGAGCACTTACATTTGCACTTATATATAATGTGTGTTAGAAGATTCGTGATTATAGATTGATTATTTAGCGTCTTGGCATTGCACGAATAATTCAGTGCACACTCATATAATTAAAATGAAGGGTAGCAGGAGAAGACATTTCAACTTTTTACGTGGAAAAACCTTGAGATGGAAAAAAAAACAGGGTTTAACCTAGTTGAAATAATCCAGTGAATGTTGTAATAGTGCACACTAAGGTAATTAATAGTCGTAACAGGTCACAAAAACCATAGTCGATTGCTATGAAGGCAATAATTGGTTTATCGTATATGTCATAGTTGAAATCATAGTAGTAATCGTTCATGTGGGTTGTAGATGGTTATTTTAGAAGTGTCAGTTAGCCATAAAGGTAATAGTAGGGAACTACGGGAGCTGTGAGCCACATAAGTCATAATTCATTACATATGTCATAATTATGAACATCAGTAACATTTCACAAAGGTCGGAACTGAGAATTGCACGAGCTATGAACCACGTAAGATGTAGTTAGTCATGTTAGCCACAATGTGAGTTGCTATAACGTCAGTAGGCTGCAGAGGAAACTGTGTGAGATGTGAGTTGTGAGTAACATAGATCACAGTTGGTGACACACACACTCAGAAGAGAGAAACTAATTATTAGTGACATCATAATTTTTTATGTGGAAAATCCAGAAAGCGAAAAACCACTAAGCTTGACCCCGCTGGAAAGTTCCACTAAAAAATGATGACTACAGTTGTGACCACTTTTTCTCACAGGTGTGAAAATGTTACAAGGTCTCCCCCAAGTTACTATGTCGACATACGAATGAACCTGTTGTGAGAAACAAATGGCGATCGATAGTGATCGACGGCGACCAACAAGTGGTAGTCAAAGATGGTCGACGGAGGTCAGTGGTGGTCAACGATAACAGAAGTAATACTGAACTTAAGTTTCTTCTCAAAACGTCAAGCTCTTCCTCAAACCTCAAGCTCTCCCGCTTCTCCATGAGAGGGGTGGGTTCAATTTTTAGAGTTTTGGGTGCAATTATTGTTGGAATATGAACCACTTTGATCGGACTGTCTGGAGAGTTTTTTTTTTTATTAATCGACATTTGATTAACGATGTTGCAATTGAGATATCTTGGGATTTGGATGTCTTGTCGAGACACTTGATTCGATTATGAACTCGTCAGATTCGACATCTGTTTGACCTTCTAAATATGTCCAGAAAAATTCCAAATATAGTTTAAAGTCTTGATATGAGTTTGATTTGATTCAGATTAAATAAGTGTTAGCACTGTTAGGTCGGTCTCTTTGAGCCGTCAGTTTGACTATAAGTTTACTGAAATTGAAGTTCTTGTTGACTTTTTATTAAAAATTATCTTGAGATTTCTATCATATCCTCGAGATTTGTGCTAGATGTGGAAATTTTTTGATGACATATTATATGTATTAGTAGCTAAAACTATTAATTTATATTTAAAAATAAGAGTATTTTTAAAAATAGTTAGATTTTGCCTCAACAAGAAAATTTTTTTATTCTTGTCATTGCCATTATCATTATTTTTATATATATATTTTTCATTCGTAAGTTTAGGACACCAAAAATTTGTAAATGTAACATTTAATTTTTACTTGTTAGAAATGTAAATCTATAATAATTATGTGGTATTAGTATGCATCTGTGTGTGGGACTAAAATCTTTCTCCCTCTTTTCCCTACTTTTGAATATTCTTTCCGTAGTGGAAAGCCTATCTTCTAGAAACTGAAGCCCCACCGACCTTTTAACGGTAGTGTGTCAAGGTCATGGAAGCTTCTATCAAACACTTGCGTCCAGGATTTGGCTTGGTAGCAAGTGGCCAGGACCTGGACGTACCTTGAGCTACGCTAGCATCGATTTATTAATTTAATTATTTTCCATTGTTTAACATATGTTAATTAGTATTATATTCGTAGATATATTAGAAATGTTGGATTAATACAATGAAGAAACTTCTCGAAATATTATTTTTATAGAATTCATAATTAGAAGATTTTAATTTTGCATCTGATTTGAGCTAAATTGGCCAATGGATTATGAGCACTTAGAAAAATATTTCTCTTGAAAATATGGGGGAATAAATCATCTTAAATTAGTGCACTTAGAAAAGCAATCGATAAAATACCATTCTCGGTTTCTCTTTTAATAGAATTACGGGAATAAATGACCTAAAGAGGATGTTATAAAATGGATATGCGAGTATCATCAATTGTTGATGGACACTAATATAATGATTAATAATTTAGAATTGTCTATGATTGAAAGTCATTGCCTTTATTAGGATATCTCTCGAAATATTATTTTTTTTTTATTTTTTATATGAGTATTATGGTATTCATGCTAAAACTAATGATTGTTGGTTTAGGACATGCTTGCCGTTGCATAGGAGGGCAATCATATGATTTGATCAATACTCTAGCCTGATTGATTTGTTGAGGCTAGGGATTGTCATGCAACAGTTCAAGGGCTGATGAATGTGGCTTGAGGAACTTTATCGTTTGCGAAGTCTCAAGTTACTAAACAAATATACAATCATACACAATCTTGATGTCTAATCCAAAGAAAAAGATGAAATGAAATTTTAACCTTCAAATTGGCAGAAATTTTTTTTAGAAAGCTCATGAACAAATTTTATTGGTCATTGAAGAAGGCAATGATATGTGCTTTCTGTACCAAAACTTTCAGCTACTTAAGATAAGTTATGCACACTATATAGGTCACAGAATATGGGAATATAAAAAGTTTTAGTGGCTAAAGATGTTTGATTAGTATAAAAAATTATTCATAACTAGAATAAAGCTATAAACACTAGCAAATATTATAATTTTGGATGATTATATGCATCATTTTTTTTTTAAATAAAAAGATTGGTATGAGGCTATTATACAAGATTCTTGATAACCTCATGTGCCTAAGAATTTCATCTCGCATGTAGGCGAAATCGAACCCTTGACCCCAACAGTCTTACAAACTCTGTCAAACAAAGAGTCACGATAGGGGGCACACATACATAGACATATACATACATACATACATATAGATATATACATACATGCATACATATATATAGATATATACATACATACATACATATATATAGATAGATACATACATACATACATATATATGTGTATACATACATACATATATGTGTATATACATACACATATATGTATACATACATATGTATGTATGTATATATATGTATGTATACATACATATGTATGTATGTATATAAGAAAAACATTTAAGGTCTTATAACATATATATTTGAAAATTACAAATAAGCCATCAGCAAATTTCTAACATTGGGCATGAATCTCGAGCATAACATGGAGTTTGAGACAAAATTTTTTAGCAAGACATGTTCAAACTTTGATTCAGTCATCCAGATCTCCGATTTGAGAAAACTTATAGTCGAATTGACTGTCTCGTTGAGACGGACCCAACGATACAAAAATCAACCAAATCCGAGTTAAATCAAGACCAGATCAAGTCATTTAACCACTTTTAGAAGTTTTTTAGACATAATTGGAAGGCCAAATGAATGTTGAATATGACAAACTTATATTTAAATCGAGTGACCCATCAAAAAGAATCCAACAAACTTAAGTTTGCTCTGTTTTGATATCATTAAGGCGGTCAAATATTCATCAAACGGATCTCTCTGGGTCGTTCGATCAAGAGTGTTTTGGATTCCTTCGACATTTGTAATTTGGAGCCTATAAGTAGAGCCCCAAACCTCTCATGAAAGGGGACCTAGACCTAGAGCCAGAGAAAGAGCAGAGCCTGCATAAGAGGGAGCTACAACCCTGCCTCGTGCATCTTCATCTCAAGCCGCCGCCGCATTTCGGCCATCACTGCCTTCTCAGGCCATTGTCGCCGCCTTTTGACGAACTCATTTGGTCGCACTACCGCCGCCTCTTCAGGCCACTGACAACCCGACTAACTTTGGGGCAATGACACACCATGATAGCGATATAATAGCGCAATCCAAAAACGTTGTAACGACACCTAAATATTATGTGACAACGCATCCCGAAGATGGTGAATTTCCGTGAATTCTTAAAGCTCTCTCGTTGCAACTCCCGACCTTTGCTCTCGCTGCTTACGAACGTCATCACAACACGCCACTATGACCTATATGCCAACAACAACTTACATGGTTCCTAGCTCATGGTGCTCTCGACTCCGAACCCAATGACCTACGGACATCGCATAGCTCACCACTACGACCTATGTGACCAACTCTATCTCTCTCCCTCTCTCTCTCCCTCTCTCTCCCTCTCTCTCTCCCCCCAATGCTCTATTACTTAGGTGTGATTCACAGACAAATAAAAATCCAACACTTTGAGTGTGAGAAAGAAAATATTCTTAAATGTTGGTTTTAGAACATCATTTTTCTATATTTTGAGCATTGGACTTTTAGGAAATCATTATTGGAGTGATTGGAATTAAACTATTTTAATGTTTTCTTATCCCTCAATTATTCCAAGATCAATTGTGTTACCTCTGATGGCAACTCATATTCCTTTTTGGTGTTTTTTAATAGAGATTGTTATGAAGCTACATTAAGCATTTACAGACGATAATGAAAATTTTTTATTTGATAATAATGAAAATTTCTATAATTTTAAAGCCAAGAGTTTTTATTTCAAATCGTACTTGGTGTTGACTAGTATTGATTCATATGGTTCAAAAGATTTTCAACAAAAAACACTCATCTGTTGGATGGCTAATATTGAGGAGCTTAAAACATCGGATACTTATGCTACTTTTAACATTAAAAGTACCTACCTACGCAATTTATATAACACTGATATAAAAAATCTTTCCTATTTAGTGTCTTATATTTAGATGGTTCATTATAAACACCCTTCTCATATACCCTTTGATACGCCGCCAACAAATTATCATAATCCAGCACGAATCTCGATGCAATATTTTGAACACGAACATTCAAACTTCGATTACGATTCATCCGGAACTCCGATTTCAGCAAAATTATAGTCAAACTGATCGGCTCGATGAAACAGACCTAATGATATAAAAGTTAGTCCAATCCGAGTCAAATCAGGCTCGGATCAAGTGATTAAATCACTACTGCATGATTTTCGGAGGCATTTGAAAGGTCAAACAGATGTCGAATCTAGCGAGTTCATAGTCGAATCGAGCATCTCGAAAAGACGAATCCAACGAGCCCAAGATTACTCAATTCTGACTTTGTTAAGGCGCTCAAATGTCCATCAAATCTCATATGATCAAGGGAAGCTCTTCGGACCGTCCGATCAAAATAGTTCATATTCCTGCATTAATTGCACTCAAAACACTATAAATAGAGCCTCACCCCTCACATGAAGGAAGAGGCATAAGAGAGAACTTGAGGTTTTGAGAAGGAGCTCAAGTCCAAGATCATCATCGTCATCGTCGATCGTCGTCGACCACCACTGACCGTCGACCCCGACCGCCGACCTCTGTCGACCGACCAACGCCGACCACCGTTGAACGTCGTCGATCACCGCTGACCTCTGTCAACTACCACCGACCGTCATCAACTGCTGTTAGCTACCGCTGACCTCCATCAACCACTGCTTATTAGACGTTATCAGTCGACGTTGTAACGTGGAAAGCTAGTAACCCTTTCCCACCTGTGGGACAAAGGGGCATTTGTAATCATCAACTTATAGTGGATTTTTACAACTGGGCCAGACCCCGTGGTTTTTCCCTTTTTACGGGTTTTCCACGTAAAAACTTCTGGTGTGATCACAGCTCGATTCATTTTTATCTGAGTGTGTGCTGAATTCTCGTGCAACGCTAAGACGATAATCCATTACTCTACCGCCGCGAATTTTCTAGCACGCATCACCCTTCTTTTTCCTTAAACTATATCACCTCATTAAATCTTTTTTGCACTTGTACATATAAAAATATGTTAGCACAAACCTCAGGTAGATGAACGACTCAAGAAGATGATACTGACGATTGAACATATTTGTTTACGATTATCTTGAACTGGATGTTGAAGGGAGACGTCTTCTTCAAGCGATCGGTACAACGTGCAAGGAGATTTTCGCAGGGGTCTCTTTTTCGGATTAGATATCGATCAAGTGAAGGCTCATTTGGCGGTCGACAAACAATTACGATTGAATCGGTCCCTCGGTCTTATTGTATGCTAATAACTTTATAATTATCAAAATATCACTCTAAAAAGACAATGATGAGAGAATCAATACTTACTTTGGTAAAATTGGGATCTATGTGAATAAATGGAGAGTTTATATCATGAATAAAGACTATACTCTCTTTTACACTTCCCAACTAGTTGAGACTTGAGAGCCCTCATTTTTCCCAAAAATAAGGAAAGAAAAGAAAAATGCACCCCAACTACAAGTAGATAAGGAGGAGAACAAATGATATCTTGGTTTTATTTTCGTTTCTACATCTTGTGTCCGCTCACCCGCGGGATATACTCTAGAAAAACCACGTGCTTCCCCTTCTAGAAGGTGTCGGTGACGTGTCACCTCACAGGTTTCCCCCGCGGGCAGTCTTATATAAAGTAAGGCTAACCCTAATCGACGGAATCCGAAATCAAGTATTCCAAGCCTGTCTTCCGTAATCGAATCTGAGTTCCGATGTCTGCGATTGCAAGCGTAGTGGGATTACCCTCCGTGGCTTTCAGAGAGCCGTCGCGGAGGAGGGCGGTGGCGGCAATGGCTTCTCCGGCGGCGGAGACGACGGCGAAAACGGTTGGGAGAGGGCTTTACGGCGTGCTGGGTTTGAGAGAAGCGGCGAGCATGGGAGAGATAAAAGCGGCGTACCGATCACTGGCGAAGAGATTCCACCCTGATGTGGCCGGCGGTGGGAACGATGGAAGGTTTTTGGAGATCCAGCGGGCGTACGCGACGCTATCGGATTCGGAGGAGAAGGAGCGGTATGATCGATCGATTGGGCGGTTCAGATTGGTGATTCAGCGGGATGAGAGGTTTCGGAGGTCGCGGAGGTGGGAGACTGATCAGTGCTGGTAGAAAACTTTTGGAATTCGATCGATCGGATTTGTTGCAAGAGCGATTGGGATTTCTTTGTAATCTGTAAATAGGAGAGGAGATCTGGTAGCTTAGCGGCTGGGATTTGGGAAAATCGATTGAACCTTGAATTAGGTATTTTCGTTTCCGATACTTTTCGATTGTCGAGGATTGATGAATATATGCATCTTTTAAATGGAAAAGTAAATTGAAAATTGTATCGGTGTTCTAACGAAACCAGAAATAGATAATTTTGTCGGAGAATCACTAGACCGATTCTGGCTTTTTTGTCATTTTAAGCTTTTTTTGCGAATTTTTTTCGCGTGCCACCATAGCGCACCAACTATCGATCCTTCCCACCAATTTGGTTTTTTTTTTTTTTTTGTTCGCTCAACAGTCATTCGTGCGAGAGAAATTTTTTCATACGGGTCCAGCAGTATGTTAAAATTATTGAGTCCGCCCACCCTTCTTTACCAAAAAGTGCATGTTACTGGACTCACTTTTAATTTTTTTTTTAAAAAAAATTTATTGGACTGCTCATGCGAGATGCGTGGGCTGTCCGCACGCAATAATCCCTCAGTAATAGAGGGCTCAAATTAAAGTGACACCGCGCCGAGGTTATTGATGAAGTGGAATCTTATAAATTATTTGAGAGGGTTCTTTGGGTTTTGTTATTGGGCATTAAGGGGTCTGTTTGTGGCAGCTACAGTTTATCCGACTTATCTGGATAAGCTGTTTATTCTTATAATCTATTGATAAACAGTTGATCTGGATAATGTGTCTGTCTGTTTGGTTTGTAAGTTTGGAAAATAGCTAATTCAAGATAAATAATCATTCTGCTCTTATTTTGGATAAAATGTTTAGTTGTTTGGTTTGTGTATTTTGTAAACAATTGTTTTACACTTTTTTTTAAGTAAATGAACGATCTGACACGCAGAAGTTGTATTACAATCATTACATTAAATCCTCCTTCAATTTCTGAACATCATCAATTTCCTATTTTAAAAAAAAGAGGTTTGAGTTCATTTGGAAAGGGAACAATTCTCCTCAAATTTGTATGCAAAACTTAAATCTAAAACCAACGATTATATTCAAAACAATAAGCTCTTTGGTGAGAATCGTTACAAAACTGACTCGCCTAGGTTTTGACCACCATAAATGTTTGTCTTTCATCATATTATGAATATAAAGAAGAACAAGACACGATCAAGCATTCATAAGATATTTTCTCCTTTCATTTTAAAAATTTATTGCAAACAATGGAATTGAAAAACCAAAACTTTCTATCATCCAAGCCGCATGAACCATCAACAGCTTGAAAATAGATAAATTAATAAAGAAGCAATTACATACACACCAACTGCAATTTCTATACATGTACCATCAACATATTGAAAATATTCAAGTAAAAAGCTCTTTAATCCATTCCCTAAGCATAAAAGAATGCAGGGCAAAGTAAATTAATGTTGAACCAATATTAGTTCAAGAAGACTTCTCCTTCAAAGGTTTTCGGCTTGATTTTGGAATTTTAATGAAAGACAAACGAAATTTTTTATTCAGTTCAACGGAACCTTTACTAGCTGAGACTTCCCCTTCGAATATAGATGCATCAGAAATATGAAACAACTAAGCTTGTTGTTCATCAAGGTTATCATCGCAAAACTCACAAGATCTGCGATTTGCAGTTCGACTAGGAAAAAAAACATCTGGACGATAATGTCGGAGAGGAGAAAATGTCAAAGAAGAAGAAGAAGATGCCGAAGATTACCTGTCGTGAGAGATTGCCGAAGAAGAGATAGGAGCAGCAGAGGATGCGAATTAGTAGAAATAACTGCGATTTGTGATTCGACATGAAAGAAAAACAAAAAAAATCGATCCGAAGAGGGCCGAAGAAGAGGGAAGAGCGGCAGAGGATGCAAACGATGGGTAACAACGGCACAGGATGCGAACGAGAGCACGAGATGCGAAAAAGAGGGCATAAGAGTAACGTCGAGGACGAAACGCGGCCCGCAAGGATGATCCTGCGGGCCGCATGCTTCACAAATTAAAAATGGCTTTTCAGAATAAGTTGTTGAAAAGCGCGAAACAAACATCTCAAATGAGTTTTCAAAATGCAGACGCAGCGAACAAGCTGCCCCAAACGCACCCTAAGTCTAATAAAGCCTCAATAACTCTCCAATAATTTTCACGGTTCCAATTTAATAACCCCTCAATAACTTCCGCTGTTCCATTTCAATAATGTTTGTATTAACTCCTCTCCTGTAACAACTTTTCAATAATAGCTACGATTTTACATCAATAACCCTACAATAATCTTTACTTGACCACGTACTATTGAAAGTCGGTAAAATTTCTCTGCTAGAACTCCCACCATTGTCCCCATCACCGCCTCTCAATTTCACTGCCGATCCACCATCACCTACGCTGTGTTGACAAAATGTTATTTAAAGTTTTGAATATCATATTGTTATTTTTACCGTTATTTATAAAAGTTTTGAATTTTGAGTTGTAAATAGTTGAATTTTAGGGGATGTTCGGTAGCATGAATTTAACAAGATTTAATATAATCCACAGCTAAGTATAAAATAAATGTGCAATTTAAATCCTGTCCTACATTGAATCAAATATACTCTCTTTTTGATATTTTTATGAAGTAGATTTGATTAAATTTGATTGATGGGCTGATTTACTCAGCTCCAGATGTTTTCTCCATGGATTTGAAAAGTCTGAATTGATTAAATTTTATTTAACTTAAATTCAAGAGGCAGCCAAACACTGAATTAGAAAGATTTGCATACACACCACTTAACTTTTGTGTATTTACATATATAGGACCTAAACTTCAATTTTACAAATATGACACTACATGAAAAAGGTGTATTTTATTTTTTAAAACTGTAATGGCATAATTTATATGTGATATGAAAGATTTGGGCGGTATAAATATAAAAAAAACAAACTTTAGGTGCTAGATATGTAAATGCATAGTAAGTGGGTATTATGAATGCAAATGCTCCTAAATTGTATGCTATACAAATAAATTAATTTGGTGGACTAATTTTTAAAAGGATCGCATCTAAAAATACATTTCGCAACAGGGAGCTTTTTCAAAAAAATTGAGTAGGAGTAAAAACACATGATTATAATGAGTTTTAAAAAAGAAAAATAATAAATTTGATTATAATGCGTTAATCATAAATAAATTATTATAATAATTTTGAGTGGGTTAAAACTCAAATGGTTGATAAATAGCATGAAATTCACGAGGAAATATTTTCTTCTTTCTTCGTTCCATTCATGTCGTCCACCAGTTCCAGTTTGCGATCAGCGACAGCCAATAAATTGACAAGCAATGCTTTTATATCATGTCGGCATTCACTACTATAATGTGCACCGATTTCTTATCAAAGCTAAGAAAGAAGTTTTTAGTAATAATAGATATTAGTTATAAAAAATATAACTTGTTTTTGAATTAAAATATGTAGATTAAATGATGATGAAACTTATTATAGTTAGTATGTTGGTGAAGGTGATAAAAAAGTTTGAATTCCGAATATGATAATGGTGATTAGACTAATCATCTTCTAGAGAAAGAGAGAAATGAAGGATCTTTATTCAATTGTCCCAGAGAGTCAATTTAAGAAGATTCATTTCTATCATAGTAGAAGAACTAAATGACTAGTTCAAAATAAATAAGCAGTAGCTAGGAGTCATCAATAAGTAGAGAATTTAAGATCAACATAATGATGAAATAAATGTGGATAAGCAATATTACTCCATAGATTGACTGGGTGGTGTCGCAATGACTCACAATTACTAGACTAAGGCAAGGGGTATAATTGTAATTATATCAAAGCTATTAAAGAATTATGGAGGCTTCCAATTGGTGAACCGGGTCTACCTGTACTCATTTGTTATAAATAGTGAGGGAGGCTTGTAGAGAGGTGGCCAAGGGAAAACAAATCAATTGGTTAGAGAAAGAAGTTGAGAGGCTTACAGAAATGAGGGGGAAGATCTTGGAGATCTTGTATCGAGGTGATTCGAGAGAGAGAGAGATCATGACAAGATGAGAGCTCAATGATCTTGAAGATCTTATGGTGATTCGAGAGAGAGATCACGACAAGATCAGAGCTCATTAACCTTGAAGATCTCGTATCGAGGAGATTCGAGAGAGAGATATCAGAGCAAGATGAGAGCTCATTCCACAATGTATAAGCTTTATAATTTTTCTTTATTTCCTTAGTGGATTTGATGGCTGATTTCTCTCCTGTGGATATAAGTCCTATAGACTGAACCATGTAATTCTTGGGTGATCATGTTTCTTGTTTGCATATTATCTTTACTGCAGTTTTTAGTTTCTTCTCCCTGTTTTCTTACCTGTTGCGGTTTCACTCTCCTTCGGCTATCAAGGAGATGTTCGACATTTATTGTTTCTTCCTATTTGGCAGTCCAGTTCTTGGTTTTCTTCAGATGTTCAGCAATCTGGTTCTTGGTTTTTCTTGGGTGCCAAGCGGTCCTATTTTTTCTTCAACAATTGGCGCCGTTTGTGGGAAACCTAACCATGACAATGGGGATCGCCAAATTCGGCCTTGAGGCCTGTGGAGAGTCAAGATGAGAGCTCTGTTGGTGCAACAAGGTGTTGTAGAAGCTTTGCAAGGGTCAGCGACATTTTCAGCTGAGATGTCCGAGAAGGAGAAGAACGTCATCCTGGACAGGGCTCACAACTTGATAATCTTGAGCTTGAGTAACAAAGTTCTGAGGGAGACGACGGCTCAAGCACCTTGAGCCAAACTCGAATTACTCTATATGACAAAATCTTTGGCTAATATGTTCTTCTTGAAGCAACGTCTGTACTCTTTCAAGATGCATGAAGATAAATCCATCTCAGAGCAAATCGATGAGTTCAACAAGATTATTGATGATCTTGGAGATATTGATGTCAAGATGGATGATGAGAACAAAGCATTGTCGTTATTAAACTCCATTCCTAAGAGCTACGAGCATTTCAAAGATGTGATGTTCTATGAAAGGGTGCAAATAGTTTCCTTGGAAGAGGTTCAGTCGTTAATTAAAGTAAAAAAACTTCAAAAAACATAACATAAACGAGAAAATCAGCGGAGATGGTCTTATCGTGAGAGGAATATCGAATAAGAAAGATTCAAGAAACAATCAGAACATGTCAAGATCATGACAAGGACAGAAGAGCAAGAGCTAATGGCCTCTCGGGGCTAGGTGGAGGGAATCTCTATTCAAGATTTTGTAATTAAGAGTCAAAGTGAAGAATTGTTGTAATGACTCACAACTACTAGACTAAGGCAAAGGGCATACTTGTAATTCTGTCAAAACTATTAAACAATTATGGAAGGCTTCCAATTGGTGAACTGGGTCTACTTGTGGAAGACTTATTTGTTATAAATAGTGAGGGAGGCTTGTAGAGAGGTGACCAAAAGAATGCAAATCAATTGGTTAGAGAAAGAAAATAAGAGGCTTCAAGAATTGAGGGGGAGGATCTTGGAGATCTTGTATCGAGGTGAATCGAGAGAGAGAGATCATAGTAAGATGAGAGCTCATTGATCTTGTATCGAGGTGATTTGAGAGAGAGATCATGACAAAACGAGGCTTATTGATCTTGAAGATCTTGTGGTAATTCGAGTGAGAGATCATGGCAAGATGAGAGCTCATTGATCTTGGAGATATTGTATCGAGAAGATTCGAGAGAGAGATCAAGACAAGATGAGAGCTCATTCCTTAATATAAAAGCTTTGTAATTTTTCTTTATTATCTTTGTGGATTTAATGGTTGATTTCCCGCTCGACCGAACCACGTAATTCTTGGGTATTCTTGTTTCTTGTTTGCATATTATCTTTGCTGCACTTTTTCGTTTATTTTCCCTGTTTTCTTGCATGTTGTGGTTTCACTCTCCTTAGGCTGTCAAGGAGGTGTTCGACATTTACTGTTTCTTCCTATTCTGCAGTCTAATTCTTGGTTTTCTTCAGGTGTTTGACAGTCCAGTTCTTGATTTTTCTTGAGGAGCTAAACCGTCCTTTTTTTTTCAACAGGTGGACTAAACAATTTAGAATCATTTAAGAAAATAAAAATTGAAAACATTCAAAAAAAGAAGTTAATTTGAGATACATTAAATGATTAAAACTCTTAATTCATTTTTCATTGGTTTGAAAATATAAGTTGAGAAGAACTATAATAATTTTTTATGAGATATTATGAGTCCTATAAAAAATTATTAGAATTTTGTCATCCCTTATTCATGACGAATGTACCATATTTTACCCACTTATGATGATAAAGCAAGTGTCACCCTAAACATAAAACCTGATCAAACAGATCAGTCCAACATTTGGTTGGGCAATCAACCGACCATTCATTGTAGTAGTGTCATGTTTACTCTATTTAAGGCAATATTCAGTCAAAAAATTAAAAATATTATTTTTAAGGTATTGATGCAGTTAATCCAATATGATTGATCAAAATAACTTTTGAAGGTCAAATTAACATAAATAGTTTTAATGAGATTTAATAATTAAATTTTAGTTGCTTGAAAATGAAGTTAAAAATTCTATTTAACATCATGACAATTTGTTGTGTGGATAAATGCCCCTTGTTTCCAAATGTTTTAATAGATGTCCAAAAATATTTTCTCCTCTCAAAACACTAATAAGGGTCCTCACTCCTCAGGTGCAGCAAAAATGATGTAAAATGAACTCTTAGGAAGTCTAAAAAATATATACTACATCAATCTTGTTGAATCATAACATCATAAACCAGGAAGCAATTTACAAGTCATATGCATGCAAAAGCAATTTTCATCAAAAGCTTAAGATACTGCAGTCAACAGAAGCACTTCTATGAATAAATTTACTATGGTAAAGTAAATCCGATGTATTCCAAAGAATGAACTCCACTTAAATCCAACGTTGTACAGTATCACTGTGTTGACCTTTATCAACCTAATTCATACACACATGAAACAAATGACTGTAGATCTAACTAAGCGGCAAGAATTTCTTGAAATATTTCAGCAATAAGCTCCCTATCTGCACTCTGAAGAAACAAATTAAAATCATCATAAATCTCAAAAATCTTCCCAAAGTTCACCAGATACCTCAAGCAACCCCTCTTAAGCCTTATAAGTCCGTAAAGATGAGCCATCTGAAGCCTCTCAAGCACATTCTTAACGTCAATATCTTCCAAGAGGCTATCATGGCAAACCTCCTTGAGGTCAGAGATGTCATACTTATCTGCAGCTTTGAGAAGAGCTAAGCGGTGGGTTAGGAATTCGTCGGCTCGAAAGTTTCCATAGAGGTAATTGAGAAAGGCTTCACATGCCTGAAAAGACATGTCAGGGATGTTTACAATGGAATATTCCTTCTCTTGGAGATTGTGGGAGAACATGCTGAGGAAAACAGGGGACCTTGTGGCCAGCACAGCCCTGTGCGCACCAATGCTTCCGCTGCTAGAGTTGATGGTAATGTCGGTACGAACGCTCTCGGTTAGCATCCGGATGAGAGAGCTTAGAGCTGTGGAGACAGAATGGTTTTTGTAGTAGCAGCCGGACCAGATAGATGACGGTTCTTTGCCCTGTGTATCAAAGCCATTTGTTGGAGCATTAGATATGAGAGTTTTACATTCTTAAAAAGTATCCCAACAAAGAAAAATTGGAATAACAATGTATTTCCAAAATTTTGAAGGCAATCTTAAGCTCCCTTATGACATTCTTGCTAATTTAACATAGGGAGGGTTTAGGGTGAGAATAAACCTGGCAGCTCGTAATTTACTTGGAGATAAATACATGATGGTTAAAGCTCTAAATAGGAGACACAAGCTACAAGTTTATGCAGGTTATGGAAGCACAAATTGTACCCACATGTTTGTCGAGTTAAGGTCAACATGAATGTTTGAATCTGGCTCAACAAATCACGGGCAATAAAATAATATCGTAATTGGCCAAAGACATAAATCACGTAGGAGAAAGATCTTCGAAGGTCATCTATTATATTTCTCTAAGAGGGATACAAATTTATCTAGAATACTCATCAAGCCGACTAGAGTTTCTTTCAGAAAAAAAAAAAAAAAAAACAAACTTGCTCTCACTAAACTCAGAGTTAGTGACATCATGCTTAATCATTCACTTTTCTTATAATTCTATCATGTAATCCTTCATGTACTGCCAACCTTTCGCTAACCTGTAAATGAAGACTCATGGATCGAGCTCTTAAGATGGTTTCGCACACTACCCAGCTCTTTTTTTGGGGTTTAAGTGGGGAAACACAAATCAATTAACATCATCTATGAATCTATTTATGGGAATAAAAGTTTTAATGTATTATATGATATTAAATAGTTAAGTAAGAATGGGTGGCGAGTGCCTCTCCAGACACAACCTTGGTACCACAGCTAGTGGCATGGACTATAACTATTTATTGGAAAACACAATATATGATGTGTCATATACCGATAAAATACGCAGAAACTCTGATACATTGGGCCTCGCAACTTGTTACCCCTTGTGTGTTTTTTTGAGGACGACTCAACCATTATCAAGCTCACAGAATATATCATGAGAAAATTTGTTTTTTCTACTTAGAATACGTAGCAATTCATAACTTTTTGAGTCAGGTTAAAGAGGATACATTACTCTGAAAAAAAATAAAATTTTCCTTACAGGTTGGGTCACAATCTTAAGATCTAGGAACTCCACATCAATGATGAACTTTCCCACAAAGGTTGTGTCGATTGCCCAAATAAAATCGTCATTGTTCTTTAGCTGTTTGTCACAAACTCCTGCTCAAAAATGGCTTAGATTCAGCTCACATCAGAAATTTTTCATATTCATGGTTCCAATGCTGCAATAATAAAAGCGAAATGGCTGAACAAAGGGGGACCTGAATGAACAAGGGTTTTGCCATTAGGAGCAGAGCAGGACACAAGTTTGATGATGAAGGAGGCAATTGGTGGCTGCTCCCTGGTTACACTCGATGCTTCAGGGTATAACTTCACAAATAATTGTTTATTTCTCTCTACAGTCAGGTACCTAATTGTGTTTCAGATCATCAAATTCCAAAAGCAGATTAATAATTCATCGATTAAACAAAGATGAAAACGAACTGAAAGCCCTGTTACAGTTAAAATCGGATCGACAGAGAGAGAACGCACCAGTTCCAGAGGCCGATCTTGAAGGGATCAGACTTCCGATAGGTACAAGACGAAAGGGCTTCGATCCGCCATTGAGCGAGCCGAGAAGTTGTATCGACTCTGAACACCGATTCGCTCATCTCCGCCGACGATGATGAAGCCGCCGCCGCCGCCGCAATCCCTGCGGTGACCCCATTTATGCAATCCAAGATCCCCGACAGCCCGCCTGCCTTTTCCAGCTTGGATTCTGTTTCACTTTCCTTCTCTTCATGAACACCAAACCATCAACAAGAATGAATCCCAAAGAAATCTCAAATCTACAGCAATTCCTTTCGTTCGGCAGAAGAGGATTTAAAAGATGCATGATTCATTGACGAGTCCTGCACGCAAATGCGCGAGAATTGCTTCCGTGAAGATGAAGAAGCAACGGCTCTCCAAAATTAAATTAAAAAAAAAAAGGTTTGATGTCAAACTTTTGTTTGCTTTGAGTCGACTCCAAGGATAAGTTGATTGGTTATGGAATATGAGCCGTTCATGCGACGCTTCTATCTCATGGCGGCGTTGTTTTTCCATTTGCTTCCAAGTTTACAAGTGTATTTATTTATGTCATGCTGCTACATTATTGGTAGAGCAGTCTTTTTTTAAGATCATCCCGGTGACGAGGTTGAATTCTCTTATGGTCAGTTTGCCGGTAATGAGAGCGGTCCTCGAATACTTAGATACATGAAATTGATTGAGGGCTCGTATAATAATAGCCTTCGATCATTATTTTATAAACAAATAAAAATAAATGTTATGCATCGTGTGAATTTTAAGAGAAAATAATATGTGCTGTGTGCTCTTATATATGAACAAAAATTAAATTGCGTTGCATTGGCACAATTTTGTTTTTCTGTTTTTCGAGGCAAGTGACCTAGCCCTTATAAATGATTTTGCATGATTTCTTATTGTGCAATATTACGATAAATTAAATGGAGAATTAATTTGAAAGATGAGTTAAGATTAATTTTTAAAAGATAAATCAATTTGATTGGACAAAATTAAGATGATTTTGTGAGCTTACTCATAGAAATATGAACATCCCTAAGACAAAATTTTGAGCGTGAGGATAATATAATTCAAACAATATGTTCATATAAAATAGTTCCATAAATAATAAAATTATATTACGTAGACAATTGGTGACGTCTTTATTGAAATAAAACATTTAAAATAGCTAAAAGAAAGTATCTTCGCATGTGTTAGCATGTATGATATCAGTCCTTGCTGTGGAGTCAACTGAGGTCATAGATGATGTTCTATCACAGCTATATCTGTGGCCTCCCCTTCACTATGCTTTTGACTATTTTTAAAACACCAAAACAAAAATTAATCTAGTCCGCTGCCAGCTGCTGCCACCGCTGCCCGCTAGTCGTTGCGCACCATCATCACCGTCGCCACCCAATCGGCGCCCGCCGCTGCTGCCACCGCCCATCTCCCACTCCCTGCCCCCACCCCTGCCAACTGCTGTCGTCTGCCCCCTCGCCGCAGCCGGTATCTATCAATCACCGCAACCTATGGCTGCCGACTCCTGTCAGCTGCCGACCCCTTCTCTAATCGTAGTGCCGCCTGCCACTCGCCGCCCATCGCCCGTCGCCCGTCGCCCTCTTGCTATATGTAACACTTTGTGCTGGGTAGAGCAAGGAAGACGCTGTATACGCCATGAGCGGCATAGCTTAATACTGGAGTGCACGTGGACCAAATTGCTCTATAATATGTATACATTAAAAAAAAAAAACCCAATCAAACATGTATAATATATTTTGTTTTTAATAATATAAAAATTACAATAGTACCAAACACATTTTTCAAAAAATAGAAAACAGAAAACAGAAAACAAAACAATCTAAAAACATAAAAAAATAAAAATAAAAAAATAGAAAGTGATCCCAAAAAGACCCTAAGTTAAATAAATATGATCGAGCATTAATCAAGTTAAATTGGAGCTGTTCATCTAGTGCATTGGTTCATTTACAAAATCACCGTGGCTCTTATCATCCCAAACAACAAATTCATATTTATGCTCCCATAACTAAGTATGAAATTACGATATTCAACCCAGTCAAAGCTCGAGTAAGATTTGATTATGAATGATTTGCATAACTTGTATACTTATGTTTTATAACAAAAGATGCATTTTTATGGACCTGCATAGTTCTTATAAAGCTTGGGCGATGTTTGATTAAAGATCAAGACTTGTTTATATTATTAAATAAGCTATTCATTAATAAGCTTGACAATTTTTATATGAACTGACTTAAATAGAGCTCACGAGCCCTATTAAGATAGTTATAAACAATCTCAACTTCGAGGGAAGCTCGAACAAACTCCTATTGACAAACTTGAGCTCGAGTAGACACCTGCTAAACTCTGCTCTTCTCATTTGGGCTTTTCTTTGGAACTATATATATAGTCAAGGAACACTCAATTATAAGGCTTTGTTAGCGGCCACTTTCTTTTTTTTATTTTTAATTTTGAGCAAAGAATATAAAATAAACCAAAAAATAATGGTTGTTTATTAATTTATTATTATATTTTTTAATTTTGCTTTTAAAACACATGAGACATATTTTCAAAACATTAAAAACAGAAAATTTGTGTTTTTGCTATTTAAAAAACATATTTTTCAGAGCTATGACGTAAAACTCGAATTTGCTTAATAATCATTGACCGAAATTAACATAACCAAATTTAGCAATTAATCTATTAATCAACTTTAAAATTTATGAATTAACTCATTCATAAATTAATGGAATTATAAAAATTACTTAGATTTAACTAATTAATAAAATACTTAAATAAACTAATAATCATCTAATTAAATTATAAACTATTTAAATGGAATCTAAATGGATTTAATTAACTCATAATTACTTAATGTAATAATAAATCCATTCAATAATTAATCAATTAAACTTATAATAACTAAAATAAAATATTTTATCATTTAGTTAAGTTAGTAATAATAAAATTAAAACCATAGATTAATTAAGTTAATAAT
>NEWO01000046.1:991056-1003544 GCA_003013225.1 Phalaenopsis aphrodite
GACTTTAAGCCCATACCTTTTTGCTTTAGTTATGAATGGTCTTACTGGACATTTATAGGAGGATGCACCTTGGTGTATGCTTTTTGCTGATGATATCCTTCTCGTGGATAAGACGAGAGAAAAAAAGCCCAGGAAAAACTTGAATTATGGAGGTCTACATTGGAGTCTAAAGGCCTTCATTTGAGTAGAACTAAAACTGAATAAATGGATGTAATTTTAGTAGTAGCTCTATTGACAGTAGTGTAACTTTTGGTGATAAAATTATTAAAAGGTGTGAATAGTTTAGATCTCTTTAGTCAATTTTTCAAAGCGATGGTGATATGGATGGAGATGTTAACAGTAGAATTCAAGTTGGTTGGTTGAAGTAGAGGAATGCTTTGGGCCTTTTGTGTGATAGAAAAGTTTTGCTTAGATTGAAAGGAAAATTTTATAATATGGTGGCGAGACCTGAAATGCTCTATGGCGTTGAATGTTGGCCTTTAAAAGAGAAGCATAGTATAAAGTTAAGTGTTGCCGAGATGAGAATGATTAGGTGGATGAATGGCTTAACACTTAGAGACAAAATGAGAAATGAATATATCCGTGATAGGGTTGGTGTAGCTCTAGTGACAGACAAAATTAAAGAGAGTCGTTTTAGATGGTTTGGTCACATTAAATGTCGACCATCTGATGATCCGATTAGGAGAGTAGATGTTTTAGATTTCACTTATGTTAAGAAAGGCAAAGGTAGAGCTAGAATGACTTTGGCTTATTGTATAAAAATTGATCTTAATTTAGTAGAGCTAAATGAAAATTTGACACTAAATAGGACGCAATGGACGCAATGGAGATATTTATAGTAATCCCTAATCCCGTTCTTTTCCTTCGAGTACTTTTCTTTTTGTTCTTTTATTTTTTAGAAGTTTTCGATGTTTATTACGGCGTCATACTTTTTCTATGAAAAATAAACATTTTGAATGAGATTGTGTGTTAATTTTATAACCCTCCACATTGGCTTTGAATAAGATCAAGCTTATATGATACTATTGATGATATTGTTATTATGATTGAGAATATCAAGCCAATTATAATAGGCTCATCATATGATCAAGATCAAAGGTTCAATTCTAGGGCTAAGAGACACCATCAACCATGCAAGATGACAAAAGTGTAGATTTGAAAACTACCAAATTTGTAAATATGATTTGATTTTTGAAAATTTAAATTTTTTTAATTTTTGAATTTTCAATCATTTCATCCATGTCAGAGGCCCTTAAATTGCATTTATCGTGTCCCTAATTTGCATTAGATATTGTTGGAATGTGTAGTGGTTGTCCACCTCCTGTAGGGAGAAAATTGTGTAGTGGTACACGTTTATTTTCTTATTTTATTCTTTTATTTGATATCTCTAATCTGTTATTCTTTTTTTTTGAATTTTTTAATTGTAAAACCTGATGTAATAGCTTATATATTTTTGGAATGAATGAGAAAAAGAGCTTGTGATTTTGATAAAAAAGAGAAGTTATTTATTTAGCTCGTGTGCTTGGCAGCCGAGTCCACCCTTTTAGCTCCTTTTTGTGGAAGATCTAGTTATTATTTTAGGTAATTGCTGATCTTTTTTCTTCTATCTCCTATAATTATAGTAACATCTTCCCATACATCTCTATCATCGCTCAAAACTTTTCTATAGCCCCCTCAGCCATCAAACAAGCCATACCTTGCTCCATAAACAATAGGCCAAAGAAGGCTTCTAGTAAGCTCACTCTATGACCATTTAAATCCCTTAGATCATCACCAACTGCTCTAGATTTAACACCATACTTTTTTCTTACACTTTTAAGCTTTTCCAGCTCATAATATACCATTAGGACCTTCCTTTAATCCAATATCCAAGACCAATCTAAATTAGTTCCAAGGTTTAAGAATAGGGGAGCTTAGGAATTGATGTGTTTTGCCTTAGTGAGATGAGGTATAAGCCTTGAGGTGGATAGTGACATAAATTTCAAAAAAAAAAAAAAAACTCATAAATCTAAAAATTATTCATAAGTATGATATAAATTATTGATTTGTTGATCTAATTTATTATCATAAAAATATAAAATACAAATCTCAATTTTAATTCTTGATATAAAATAAAAATTTGAACCGGGATTCAGAGTAAGCAATCGTTTAAAATTTAAATACACTATATTGATCAACAATTACTTTTCATCATCTCTAGATAAATCATCATATGTCATGATTTTGTTACCATCATATTCTATTTTATTGGCATCCATCCTATTCTATCTTGTTGGCATTTTTAATTTTTTTCAATCATTATATTTTTCTTCTTATTTTTTATATCAATTAACATTTGATCAAATATAATTTAAAATA
This sequence comes from Phalaenopsis aphrodite, assembly GCA_003013225.1. Lineage (NCBI taxonomy): Eukaryota > Viridiplantae > Streptophyta > Magnoliopsida > Asparagales > Orchidaceae > Phalaenopsis > Phalaenopsis aphrodite. Next base: position 993,415 of record NEWO01000046.1, read on the forward strand.
AATAATAATCTAATAATATAAAAATAATCAGACTGAAATTATCTTTTGACATTTTTTAGGCATTGTATTAGATATTTTAGATAAAAGTGCAATATGATATAATTTATATCAATGATATAATATAATATATATATTTTTACATAACTTGATGAAGGTGCTGCCTTGAAAACCTCTAAGCAAGTCTTAAAGTATGTCTCAAACATAAAAGACGCAAGCCACAAGCCTCAAGCCTCAAGAAATTTTTTTGTGTGCCTAAGTTTGAAGCGCATGTCGAACACCTTTTTACAAATATTAGTTCTACCTAGGCATTTTGATCATATTTTGGCCTAGCGGCCTATACACATCCATAAACTTTTTGGATCTCCACCAAAATTCTAACATATTTTCTGACATTCCCCTAACACTTCCTATCGAATCAACGTCCAAAATCTCTCTCCATGCCATAACCCTAATATGAAATTTAAAAGGGGGTAGCTTTAGGGCTATAGTAACAAACAAGGCTTGGTTTTGCTCTTCGTTGACCCTCCATCTTAAGTGACCTTCTCCAAAGACTGTAAGGGTTAATTTTAATTTTGGCACACCCTACTATAATATATGTAGGCCTTAGAACATCTCTTCCCCAGGGCTAGTTCATATTGGCTTCTGTAAAATTTCATGCCTACAAATTTTATATGCAGACATGTTTAAGGTAGCCATGCATTGATATAAGAGTAGTTTCAGTGAAAAATATACTTTTTCTTTCCAAAATAAAAATGGAAGTTCTATTTGAAAGAGGTGATTTGAAATTCACATGTTCTCGGAGCTTGCTAACTATTATATCATTGAACAACACCGTAAATCCATCTAAATTTATGAAAATTTCAAGAAATATGTTGTGGAAGTTAACTAAGGTTTCAGCAACTATTTAGCAATAAGCACAGGTATAGGTACTCACTATTAATCAATCAGACCAATTGGATGATAACAGTCATATCAATCCTGGTTGTTAACACGTACCAATTCACTCTCCTTAATACCAAAATACTCTTTTAGTCTTTATAATGCAACATTGTGCTATTATATGATTTCAGAAATAAATGAAAAAGTTTCCCGCTGCTGTGTCTTTATGCGCTATCAAAGTAACTCTCCTGTTTCTACCCATTCAACAATTTCTTCATGATATTAGAGTCTCTAGCTAAATAACACCTCTTTGTTACCTCTTATTCTTCTCAATACATTGAGCTTATCTCCAAGGAACAAACCACTTCTTCCTAACTATAATAAGATTACTTCCTTCGTAATGGGTAGTACCCACCACCAACACCACCATTATTCCTCTTCCTTTAAATTTCTAATTTGAGAACTTGGAGCAAAAAAAAAAAAAAAGAAAAAGAAAAAGAAAAAGAAAAGAAAAAACATCCATTCATTGTTAAAATAAAAGAATCAAGTGTCATTCATTACCAATAATACAATAATATGGGAACAAGAGAGCAAAAAATAATCTATAATCAGTGGTTAGAATAAGTAATAAAATTTAGTCCATAATCCATTGAATATTAGAGTTCATTCAATGTTCTTAGAATGTTGAAGTGAAATAAAACGACTTACCGTCCCGATTAATCAAATACTAATTATCACTTTGTTGGAATTACTCGATGAAATTTGAGATCCCACGCTCAAGCTTTCCGGAACTCACACATTTAAATTTTCTTATGCAAAAATATCAAATTGAAGTTGTAAAAGAAGATCATACGCTTATATAAATTAAAAAAAAGACAAATGCAATAGATAATAAGAAATGTATAATAATTAAGAACATAAATTTTACCAAAGGGTCTTTCGATGATTTCTACGTTGCTCTAATCCAATTACCACTGCACACTAAGAAATCAAATTTTTTAGGTTGAATTGAGCTCCTATAATCATTAAACACACAACCTTCAGCACTAAATATTGACTCAGAGACAACTGCTGTGATTGGTACTGTGAAAATATCTTGTCATTTTTGAAAGTTTTATATTTCATGGCTGATACTTCCCACCACTCTAAAATATGAAACTATGAATCAGGACATTTAGCACAAAGGTCTTTTAAGTATAACTAGAGGTCAGACTTTTGTAGAAGTAGAAGTCCGGTTGAATTTATGAAACCATATAATCCAGCCAAATCATCAAGTGTGCTGTTACGTTGTGTTGTGATTGATGCCCCAACTTGAGAGCTAGAGGTCGAGACTTCACTAACTTCTTTACCAATATGTTGTCTAACAGTAACATAATAAGAATATATATCAAAAGATTTTTATTTCACACTATCTTTTCATTCGACATTAATAGTTGATGACAAGCAATTTCATTTTAATATCCAAAATACAAGCAATTGATAATAACATAGAACAATCTATTTAATACTTATTAAATTTTGACTTAATGATTGTTGTCATGTTAGATATAAAATGAGCATTAGATAAACATTCTTTTTTCCAATATTTTTTTAATGAGTGTTAAATTTGAAAGAAGTCTATTTGCTGTAGGATAACTTGTACTAAAAAAAATCTCAGTTGTTCGATGAAAAATATAAAGCAATTCTTTCATCTAATTAATTTGATTCCAACCATCCCCATATGACAATCATGCATAATTAAGATCTCACAAAATATATTCAGGAAAGACAACTTTATAAAAACATGTAAAGTCTAACATTTTGTATGCAGAGTTCCAATGTGTTGACACATTAATGCATAATGACTTTGTTGTAGGCAAACCAATCTATCTCGCAATCTCACTAAAATTTATGCAAGCGACTCGGGGATCGTTTTATAAATCTTATTTACTCTCTAACATTTTAAATCAACTCATCAATTTCTTTCAACCCAACTTTTTACCATCAAGTTTAAAATATAAGCAACGCAACAAACATGAATGAAATCAACTTTAATGAGAAAACCATACCTTGTAGTAAATAATCATTTCAAATTTCTAGCAGCCGCATCATTTGATGAATTATTATCCAAATTAATGGTGCTAAATTTGTTCTGTAAATCCTATTGCAGCAAAAAGAAAAAAAAATAAAGATTTAATTTCAAGTAAACTGTATTAAAGATGAAAATTAAAAGTACTTTTCTTATAGGAAGATATTCAATATAGACGGGTTAGCTATTTTCATAAACCTTTAATAAAATTTCTGAAAATATGATCGACCTTAGTGATCTTAATGTCATTAATAACAATAATTTTTTTTTTTAATTTTTACGTCGCATAGTAAACATGAAGTTGATGAGGCTTTAAAGAATACCAAGGGTGTAAAATCAATAGGACATGATGATATCCCAATTAAAATGTGGAAATATTTTGGAGATTTGATCATTTTAGATATCTTGAGTTTATTATTCAATATGATGGTAAAATAGATGGGGATGCTATTATTAGAATTCAAGTTGGTTGGTTGACGTTAAGGAATGCATTGGGTCTATTGTGTGATAGAAAAATAAGGAAAATTTTATAAGATGGTGGTGAGACCTGCAATGGTCTATGACGCAGAATGTTGGCCTTTAAAAGAGAAACATAAAACAAAGTTAAGTGTTGTTGAGATGAGAATGCTTAAGTGGATGAGTGGCTTGACATTTATAGACAAAATTCGAAATGAATATATCTGTGAAAGGGTTGTTGTAGCTCCAGTGGCCGACAAGATTAGAGAGAGTCATCTTAGATGGTTTGATGATATTAAACATCAACCATCTGATGATCCAGTTACGAGAGTATATGTTTTAGATTCTACTTATGTTAAGAGATGCAGAGGTAAATCCAAAACGACTTGGGCCTATTGTATAAAAATGATCTTAATTTATCAGAATTAAATGAAAATGTGACACTCAATAGGAAACAATGGAGAAAAAGGATTCATGTAGTTAACCCCACCTAGTGGGATAGAGGATTGTTGTTTTTGTTGTTTGTAAACATTAAATTTTAGGGGCAATTAAACATAAAACTCAAAATATTGCTATTTACAAAAGGACCACCCTATTTTTTATATTTTCAAATTCTCTCTCAAATATAAAAATTCAAAATAAAATAACCTATATTTTTTCAATTTGTCCACTTAGGAGAGTAGATGCTTTAGATTCGACTCATGTTAAGAAAGACAGAGATTGTCCTAAAATGACTTGGGTATATTGTGTTAAAAATAATCTTAATCTATTAGAATTAATTAGAATTAATAAAAATGACACTTAATAGGACACAATGGACAAAAAGGATTCATGTAGCCAACCCCACTTTGTAGGATAAAGTCTTGCTATTGTTGTTGTTGTTGTTGTTGTTGTACAGTTGATCAGTTAATCATCATATACCATCATGATCACATCCAAATATGCCTGTTAATGTGTGTCAGTGACATACTTCTTTCAAGAAATGGTAGCATTGCCATTTCAGCTCTCATTTAAAACTTCAACTCCACCATTATCATGAATTATATAGACCTCATTTCTTTCGTCAGTATTCATTTACTGCCAGCATTATAATTTCAAGACAAGACAAATATTTTCATGATATACTCTAAAATTTAAGAATAACCAACTATATGCTTGCTCTTAATCCTCTGCCATCAGAGCAGGTGACCACCTTAGACTAAACAATTCTTTTCGACAATCCCAAGTTATATAGGCCTCATTTCCTTCGTCTTTATTCATGTACTGCCAACACCGGATTATTTTTCAAGACAAAACAAATATGTTTATTATATATTCTAAAAATTAAGAATAATCAACTATATACTTGCTCTTAATCCACTGCCATCAAAGCTGGTGACCACCGTAGAACCAACAATTCTTTTTGACAATCCCAAGTTATACAAACATCTTATTGGCATTTTTTAATATTTGACAATCACTCATTTCTGTCAATCAACTCTGTTAACACACATAATTCCTCATTTGTCACTTTCAACTTCTCAAACATCTAATTGGTTACATATGGGGAATCTCCACTATCAACCTACCAACTTAGAAAAGGTATTTAACCTTATCCGTATCATACAGGATTTTGCTCATTTCTTAGTAACCTTTCATCTCATGGAGTGTCAAAATATATATGCTATAGCTTGTTCATCTTCATAAGCAGAACACTGGGCTCAACAGCTGCCACAGTATGTGCCATTTGCTTATCCATCTTCAAGAGGAATTCAATGTCCCAATACTTCATCCGACATATTTTAATTGTATAACATATATGCCATGGTACTGGCTAACAACTCTGTATTTCATTCTACATTAATCATGCTGAACTAGATTATCATATCATCCGACATCACATTCTCTAAGGAAATATGAGTACTCTGTGTCAATACTTAGGATCAACCGACATATATTTTTGTGAAGACCTTTTCTACAACTAGATTTCACTAGTTCTGCAACATATTGACGATTCCATCTGGGACCATCAACTTGAGAGAGGAGGCAACAATGGTTTCAGCGAACCTCTGGGTATACAATTGTTTTTTTCCTTGTGAGCTTGAACCATGTAATAATGTTTGTGATATAATATCCTGTAGATTATATGATTTAATAAAAAATAAAATGCTACATTTCAGCGAACTTATGACTTCAATAGCCTGTTTATAGTTTCGTCTCGCTTTTGTTCATTACTGTTGTTTCTTAGTATTTTTCTTTCTGCTTTTCTGTTGAGGTCATTAAAGAGAGCTCTTGATAGAAGATTATATCTTCTCCTATATGGTAGCACATATGGAGCTCCTAGCAAGAAACCTGTTTGGCATTTTCCAGAAAAAGTTTATGAAAATGAAGATACAATGAGATTGGTAAGATTTAAACAACTCATGTACCATAACTTAATTTTCATTGTTACATTTTTTAAAAAATGAGGGTGATGATAATTTTCTTAATGAAATTTGTTGCAGCAGGATTAGCCTTAAAAAGTTTCTACCATTGATATATTTTTTTCTGTGTTAGTGTGCCGAATCCGCTTTGAAATCCGTACTTGGTGGGCTTGATCATACTTATTTTGTTGGGAATGCTCCTTTTGCGCACATGACCACAGGACCAACAGAAAACACCCCTGATTCTCCATGCTTCAAGGTACCATATACTCTTTTTTTTTGCTTCTGTAATAGTTTATTGTGTTAATTTTTAGAGAATATATTTGGAATAGTTTATATATTTGGACTATCGTTTTACCTTGCCTACATTTTGAAATTTAATTTCTTTGTGCTATGAAGATACTGCATTCTCATGCTTTCAGCTGTTGTTTTGGACATTTTTGTAAAAAATCTTTAATTCTAGTTGTTTTCACGCCGGTGACGGGCTGTTGAAGTTATGACTAGTTGTTTGCTCAAATGCATGCCTTGGGCGTGGTTGTTGTGAGATCCTTGGCGGAAGAGAACCGACTTCCTTGTGTAATATTGTATTCTTTTATGCTGCAAGCTAGCAGTGCTTGAAAAAATTTTGGACTTAAAAATTTTTGGCAATATATTTTGGCACTTTTTTTTAGATGCATTTTGAGCCGCCTAAGTGGCATTACACATTATATCTGGAGTTATTTTTATCCAAAGACAAACTATTGCCACTTGTATGAGTTTTGGTAGCATAATCCCTTTAATTCTAAAGAATATCAGTCCTAACATTATGAGTGTCATTGAGTGCCGAGTAGACAACTTGTGAGTTAAGCCTCAAGAACACTACCATTATGGTCAATTTTTAGCAAAAATGAGATGCCTAGGCAGTTGAGATTTTCTCATTTAACCCAAGCACTATCCTAGGCCATCCCAATAAAATTTGTAAGCTAGAAACGAAGCCTTGATCACGTGGAGCTAGAATGATTTTCGAAGTCTTTTGTGATCTTGATTAATTTGTCATCCAGTTTATCGGGCTCCATTATTGATTTCAAAATATTTCTAAGTTGGTTGGAATTCTTATGTCCTTTCTGAGGTTGATAGATAAGTTACGAGTCTAAAGGTCCTTCTCAAAAATGGTTATGGCATTGTGGCCAGCGAATAAATAAATATAGTCTTACCATGCCTCAGTTGCTAGAATTGTATTAAAAAATTCACGAACCAAGGTGTAGGGATTCCTATACATAAAAGGTAGTGAAAATGAGGAGAACGGTGATGACATTCGGACCAAGTTAAGCCTGTACCAATGAGAGAAATAAAGAAAATCCAGCTTGTTATGCTTCATTTGGTAGAAGCGGTTAAGGGGGTTCACAAGCAAAGGGGTGTTGATTTCTTTATTACATAAAAGGTGTTGAAAGTGTGAGAATGGTAGTGACATTTAGAAAAAGTTGAGCTACTATTAGAAAAAGTTGAGCTACTAACAATGAGAGACAATCACAAACGCTATTCACCAACACATAAAAATGATTATTTGATGCCATTTTGGAAGTGGTTGACAGACATGTAGTGTTAGTGGGGTGTAAAGTTCAGAAACTAACTACCCTTTGTTAGGGTGCCTCAAAGCCAAGCTTTCATGAATCTAGTGGGCTTGAAGGACATTCAAAATGTCCACGACAAGATCATTTTCTCAAAGACTCGTGAAGTTGGTTGTAGGAAATGGCACTTTGAGTCCTTTGTCAGACCTTTTGAGCAGGTTGATTATGTGAAAATAGAGAATAAAGGTGGAGAGGAAGGCTTGAAGGTGAGAAGAAAGTGTTTGTCAGTCTTGCCTTTCTTGTGTTACAAGTGTCGATTGTCAACTGAGCCATACTTGTGATGCCTTGACATGTCTCTTTAGATTTCCACAATTTGCGTAAGGTAATCATTCAATGGATTTGTTTTTGGATTTGAGCGCTTGAAAGATTTTATTGGAAGCCAACTCTTCTTCCCTATCGGCGCTAAAAAGTTTGGGGGTTGCCCGTAAGAAGCTATCGGTCGCTGGAAGTGAAGTTGTTATGGTATGACTCATATACTATATTGGGACAGACGCTGGATCGAAGCGGAGCGTAGAATCTGTCCAAATTGGGAAGTTACGTGGGTTTGGGGTGCGGGGGCAAAGCCCCGTGGTTTGGTACAGGGGTAATGTTGTAATTACATATTGTGCCTAGGTTTACTTCTGGGGTTATAAATAGGCATGTTAGTAACCCCAGGAGGTAATCCCTCTATTCTGTAACCCTTTTCTGAATATTGAAAGGAACTCGCCGCTCTGCTCCCGAGGACGTAGGCATCTTTGCCGAACCTCGTTAAATCTCTGTGTTCTTCTGGATTTGTGTCGTTACTGTTTTTCTTCGCCCTTAATTTACTCAACAAGTGGTATCAGAGCCAAGTTTCGAGGGTAGGGAAGAAAACTGTGGCGGCGCAGGAAACAAGAAGAACGATTTGGGGATTTTGGAAGGAGAAGGATTCAAGGAGGCAGGAGTTCGCAGACTCAGATTTCTGCGGGTCAAGATCTGCGCGAGGTGCTCTTCGCGACGGGACCAGGAAGAACGCGCGGGTTTTCGGCGAAGGTTTTGCGTCGGGGTTCGTCGTCTCGAAAAGCTGCGCGCAGGAGGCATCGCAGGTTGCGCTGGGGGGAGCTCCGATTTGCTGCAAGGAAGGTNATAAGGGCAAACCCCTATAGTTAATTACATCTTAAATGACCGAAGTCACCTAAAAAAATTCTCAATAAAAATCAGAGAATACTATCTTCAAAGAAATCAAACTGACCTCATATTTTTCACAGTTTAAATGAAAGAGTGTTCTACCTCAAATCTTGTATCTATCCCGAGGGATAAACACAAAACTTGAGGATGAGACTCGATCAGATAAACTGAGATATATATGACATCCGTTTGGTCTGCGAAACCGTTTTATTTGCCGACAAGTTCTCATATTTAATACAAAGAACTAAATATGGTTTATTTTAGGCTGGGTTCGGAAAAATTTCCTATAAGGGCAAACCCCTATAGTTAATTACATCTTAAATGACCGAAGTCACCTAAAAAAACTCTCAATAAAAATCAGAGAATACTATCTTCAAAGAAGTCAAAAGGATATGACTTTTCAACGAAATCGGACGAAGATGTGTGAAAGGGAAAATACTCGAACCTGAAACAATGTTGTGGAATCCAAATGAAGAGAAACTAGGGTAGGCCACAGATCCAGAGGAGAACCTCAGTGATTTCCCAGTCTATCCTATGATTTGACTCCAGTTTTGAGAAGAAATTATTAAAGTGTTTCATCATGCCAATTTTGTTTAATTAGGGCTTATATTTGCGTGACATGGTCACACAAATCGCCTGGAAGATATGAGGGTTTACGTTGTATCGGACGATAACCTCGGAACCTAGAACGAGTTAGGGCTTAAATCGTGCAGCAGAGTTATACGAATGCCTAAAGAAAAGGGTGGAGGATTTATGTTGCGCTAGGCAAACAACCTCGAAATCCTATGGATTGTCGTTTAATTTCTAGGAAAAAGAATAGTTTTGCTAGGAAGACATGTTCTGCTGTTGAATATGGTTGTGCTACCCACCGCGCTAGCTCCAAGCTCCTTGATGTGACGAGTTTAAGTTTTCTAGAGTGTCCAATTATAGTGTCAAATCAAACGACACTATGATTGTAGTCCTCTAAACATCTTATATAAAAGGAAACATGCTTAAAGCTATATAATGTAAAGGGTGCAATGCAGGAACAAACAATAGAATGCATGTGGAACAGTAGCAGATAGAAACATGAACAATATAACATGATATACAGGAAGAACAGTAGCAGGTAGAAAATAGAAAAAAAATGACATGCTATACAGTACAGTAGCAGATAGGAACAGAAATAGGATAAATGTTGTACAGGAAGAGCAGTAGCAAGTAGAAAACATGAAAAATATGACATGCTATACAGTACAGTAGCAGGTAGGAACAAGAAAATAAAGTACTGAAAAATGTAAAGCAAACCTGTACGCCCGTGAAATCCGATGTTCCTTAAGTATAGCAAGACTAAATGCATCTCAAAAGCAAAGTCTGGAAGAAAACGTCATCCAAGAAATCCGAGGAAGAGCAAAAAACTCGAGAAAATCAACGAGAAGAGACTCAAGTAAAAGAAAATCCTAAAAAATCCTGGAAAAATCCCGAAAGAAAGGAAAAGTAACACAAGTGTCCTATCCCAAAACTTTGATAAAACGAAACAAAGAAAAGTTCTGATGAGGGGGACCGCAAGCACTCGTATGGGACTAGGCTCAG
>NEWO01000046.1:1013359-1029209 GCA_003013225.1 Phalaenopsis aphrodite
TTAAATTTTTGAAAAATGAGACTGGATGGATCTCATTCATTTAATAGTTTTAAGTAATCGAGCACAACACCGCAAATCATGCACCTATCCCGAGGAATATGCATGTTACTTGATAGTGAGATTCGATTAAATAAATTATAGAATTTATAACATCCGTTTTAATTTGCGAACTTTTTTTTATATAAGCCGACAAGTTCCTCTATCTAATATGGAATATTAGAGAGAATTTATATTACCTGGGTTCTTAAAGCTTCTATAGAGGAAATCTCCTATAGTTAATTACCTCTCAAATGACTGAAGTCATCTAAGAGAACTCTCGATGATGATTAGAGTTATCTATCTTCATGAATTCAAAGTTCAAGGTTTTCAATGTTGGACATAGGAAAATCAAGTGAGAAAAGAACCAAATGGAAAATTTTATTTCTGGAGTCAAAGGAAAGAAACTTAGGAGATTTCACAGATTCTGAGGAAAACATTAGTGACTTCTCAAAATATCCTATTCTTTAGCTTCAATTTTGAGAATATCATTCGATGTTTCATCCTGTTAATTTTATTATTTAGGCTTATACTTGTGTGACATGATCATACAAATGACCTGAAAAATATGAGAGTTTACCTTGCATCAGACGACAGCCTCGGAACCTAAAGCGGGTTAGGGTTTAGATTGCAAAACCTGGTTGTGCAAAGACCTAAAAGATAAGGTGAGGATTTATGTCGCGCTAGACAGACTACCTCGAAGTCCTATGTCTTGTTATTTAATTCTAAGGAAAGATTTGTTGTAGATCTGTTTGCTCCATCTACTGTTTCTCCTTCTTGCTGCCAATGAAGATTTGCTCCAAGCCCGAAATTGTAGCAACTCCAAGTTTAGCTTATGTTTTGTATTTGAAAGTACAATTATTGTTAGGTCTCAAGGGCTCGGTGTGCTTCCTAATATATGTTCTACTGTTCTCTACCCAATGAGTTTAGCAAGTGCATTAAAGTAGATAATGCAATAAGAACAACAAATTGCAGGAAACTAACAAATTGCTAGAAAATTGGGTATAATATAATAATAATAATAATGATAAAACGAACGAGTAAAATAAAACATGATGTCACGTATAAAGACCTAGGAGTATGTGACTTATATGTGACATTGAGAATATCCCTAATTGCTAGGAGGATTCAAGTGTAAAATAAAACTATCCCTAATTGCTAATGACTTATATGAGACTTATATGTGACTTATATTTTCCATTTAAGACCCGGAGCATTGGGTTTCACTGTAGGTTAAGTCATGACAGAAATTTCTCTATTTGATTTAATTAAATGGAAGTTATGAATTACATCGTGGTGTATATTCATGTTTAGTGTTTTAATCAATTCTTGAATTAAGGTCAAATGTTTAGTTTCATCATTCATTTGAAAAATATGTAGAGGAGCTCTCACCTAGGGAGTGCTCATAAAATTTAGGAAGCCTACACTTTAACTTGAGTTTGAAGTGATTTAAGGTGTTTTACCTTCAATTAAGTGTTTTCCAACTAATCCTCAAATATATTTTAAGTGTTTTTCAAATAATTAAATCATAAATTCTCTTTTTTGACTTAACCATTGATAAGGAAAAAGATAACAAGAGCAAATCAACGGAGGAAGCCAACCCACTTCTAAAAAAATCAACTAAGCAAGGGGCAAAATCACAAGTGAATCGGCTTAAAGTCGTTTAAATTCTTTCAAAAATAATAATAAAACTAGTCCAAACAGTTGTGTAAAAGCCTAAAAAAATCAGCACTTAAAGTGCCAAAGTTGATGAATAAAAGTCTAAAAAAATCAGCACTTAAAGTGCCCAAATTGATGTAGAAAAGTCTCCCATAAATTTTCTCAAATTGACACAAACAGAGAGCAGAAAACAACCATTTAAAATTTCGATAGTATATATGTAAAAGTAAAACTTAGGTATCATAAATGTAAATATATAAGAATTGGACAGTATGGATGTGAATTTCCATTTTTATGTTTTATGTGCAATGCAAACATCCAACAATTAGGTGGCATGCATGTGAATCTTTAGCAATGCATCACCCTCCATGAGAAAAAAAAAATAGTTTAGGTGTTATGAATGTAAATATATGTGAGTTGTGTGACCTTTCATCTTGCAAAAGAAATACCACTGTTTTAAAGAGCGAAATCCATATGTTTAAAGTGATACATATGTGAAGGAACTAGAGCTCAAGGTGTTGGGTACGTAAATACTTTAGGATATGAAGTGCTAAACATGTAAGCACTTAAGAGTTTAAACAATCAAGCAATTCACAAGAGTCTAACAGTCCACAGTTTAAGTTGATAAATGTCACCGCAATATATCCTCTCAATGAAGCAAATTCATAAAAGAGAAATTATCAGTCACATACATCTCTTATAAGTATGCACATATTGAACTAGACTTTGCCAAAAAAGCAAGATTAAACGTTCTTCTGATCATACCACAAACTTCTTCAATTTGCACCCAAACAAAGACTGAAATCAAGCAAATTCACCAATCTAAACAAAAATATGTTTTCAGCTTAGAAGCAACCAAAATAAACCTTTGGGAGAATTTGTACTAGTTGCCTACAAAAAAATCCCCATAATAAAATGAAAATACTATAGTATATCAGCAAGCTCATATCTCCCATTAAGCTTAGCTACGAGAGCGTCCCATGAATTTGAGACAGAGAAAGAAAAGAGTGGAAAAGCCCTTAGCGAACTATACTGACGAATCACGAACAGCAGGAACTCAAATAAGGCAGACCAACAAGCATATCTAGCAAACCAACAAAAAAATGGAGGAACCAAGCAGAATATCGAGCAAATCCAAGCAGAATATCGAGTAACCAAGCTCAAAGCAAGCTAACAACATGAAAATTAGAGTAAAGGGAGAGATTACCTGCTCGATAACAACAACCAAAGTTTCGACAGCCAACAACGACAACGACCGCAACACCACATCAAAATTTCCACCACCACCAACGACCCATAACTTTGGCAGCACCTCCCCCCTTAACCCAAAGTTTCAACAACCTCATCTCTCCCTCAATGTGAGGTTTTTATAGCCGGAGGAGAGAAGAAGAGCCCACCTCTACTTGCCTGAACGGTGAGCCGAGTGCGACAAGGACTGGAAGAAGCGACAAAAATCACGTGGAGGAGTGGAGGCAGGGCGGCAGGAAGCGTGGCGAGGGTAGGTGGAAGCTTTACAGAGCACGGGGGGAGGGGACCTTGGGTCGATCCTTCGCGAGGAAGAGGAGAGCCACTCGGTCGAGCTCGGTTCGCGACCGAGAGTAAGTGGTGAGAGGCCTCGGCTTGGTTTGTGAACAAGCAGGAGAGGCATGAGCGTAAGTTTAGGGATTAGGGATTTAAGAAAAAATAATTTTTCTTTTCTTTTTTTTTCACTCATTTTTTAACATTTCATTTAAAATTCGTCGATTCGGACAAAATTCGACCTTGCACGAAATCATATCGAAATGGATGTCCCTTCTAACTAAAATCAACGTTCCGGACGCGCCAACACAGTCCATTTCGTCATCCGATGTCGTTCGGACAACCTCGCCGACGATCGGGTCGAAAACACGTCAAATTCAATTTTCATCGAAATTTTGAGTCCGTGATCGATCGTTTTGGAAATTAATTTTGGTTTCGATTAATTATGCAACACATAAAGATCTAGGTGACGTGAATTGCAATATTTAACGTGTCGACTATACGAATTGTGAAGTTTGTGCGCGCAAAAGTGTAAATTATGCATAAGGCAATCCTAGGTCTTAATGATCCTATAGGGACTTCTTTTGAGCTTACTCATATTGGTTTTAACCTCCTAAGTGCTAGAGACCAAGACCACACATGCGGAACTCCAAAAGAGTAAAGAAGTAGTTTGAATTTCTAAAATGTGGTGGGTCCCATTTCCAGGGCTCTAAAATAATCAAAGGGAGAATCCTAAGGCTAGACCTTAATCCCTAAGAAGAAAACTAGACCTCACTAAAAGTGAGGTCAACACAATGTTTGTGAAAGGTATGGGGTTTGGCTTATCTTTACCGTGGAAAGGGAAGATTACTTGCTACATTTTTAACTTGGACATTGGCATAGGTTTTCTTTACCAAGGCCTCATGAGTGTGCTCGTCAGCTTGTTGGTACTATTTGTTGTGAAGGGATTCCTCTCTCTTTTTTTTTTCTTTTTTTTTTTTTTTTTTTTTTTTTGTTTTTGGTTTTTTTTTTTTTTTTTTTTTTTTTTTTTTTTTTGGTTTTTTGTTTTTGTTTTAATGGACATTGACAAAGTGAGCCTCTTTCTAGTAAGCCCGATTGCCTTCCTAAGGATGTGCTGTTTCAAAATGTTCATTATATGATTCTCAGCTTGATGTTTCTCTCATGTCACTATCCGGGAAATCAGATAATGCTTTGACATAGAATGAAAAAATGGTTTGACAACTACTAGGTTTTGCAGTTTGTTTTTGGAAGTGTTCAATTGAAATTTTTGTTTGGAAAACCACATTAGTTGCACCTCTGTTGCTTTCCCTTGGTCAAAATGACCAGTGAAGTGGTTGAGAGGCTCATTGCCTGATTGAATATTTGGATCCCTTTGAGTTTTGAGCTGTCGACATCATCGCTTTGATCATTGAGATGATTAGTTGTTAAATATGAAATCATAGTTCTATTAGTCCCACCAAAGTTAAGAACTCGAAGTGCTTACATTTGATGCATTCATGTAGATAGGGCATCAACTAAAGAAGTCCTCTAAGCAAAATTCAAATGACACTAGTCAAATTGTCTTGTAGTTGACTCGTACTAAATAAATATAAGAGGAACCTCAACAACTTTATATGAAGGACATATGGGGCGACCTCATTGCTAATTGGCATCAAGATGACTTGGGCTTTGGAAAGAAACTATCAGCTATGAAGCTTGCACAAGTGAACATAGCAACTCCCATGCACATAGTGGACACTTATGCAACTAGAGTAGCTTTGAGACCTATGGGTGCTAGAGGGGCCATTTTGTTTTCTTTTGTTTATTATCCTCACGTGTGTTGTAAGAGATGTAAGATCCTTAGAATCCATGGCTTTGTTTTTGAACGGATATGTGAAAGGAATTGTAATGAAGCCAAAAAGACAAGAATATTCAAATTGTCTTCCAATTATTTCTGAATCATAAATAGAGTAGGAAAGAGAGGAGAATTGATGCAATCCGCAAATTTGGCTGCAACATTTTGTAGCAAGTTCAACTTGGCATTGCATGTTGATTTAATCTTTCAAAAGAATATTGGTCACCATGTGTAAGAGAGTCCCATGTGAAAGTTACCCAGGCTGCCTTCATAGTTCCTGTGCCAGGCAGTTAATTATTATATTGGTGGCCTATCGCTAGATCCCATGAACCACAGCCTTCGGAGTAACAATGACTCTCTCAAAGAATAATATATGGTGTCCCTACCTTGTAGCTTAGTGGAGTACAAATGGTCCCTATAAATACCCCCATACAAACTTTTTCGAGAGAAAACAAAATGGAAAAGTGAAGGCTTTTACCGGACAAGTTTATTGTTCTCACCTTCTCCCGTTTTATTCCCAACTTTTTCTCTTCTAAGCTCCTCCAAAATTTCATCACTTCATAGTATCCCCTTAGACTAAAGAAATATGTAACTGATGCTGTACGTTTCAACATCAACAGGCGGTTAATATTAGCTCTAATGTGTAGCATATTGACTGGAAACAAAGCAAAGAACCCTAAGATGTCGAGTTCGAGTGACACTTTGCCCTAGATAAAAGAACACGGGTTGTTATTCTTTGAAAATATTTGTTCTACGATTGGCAAATATGAATAAACTGCATCAGTTATCTGGAATTAGATAGCATAAATTTGCCAATCCTCTGTCACTATTGCAATTTAGCTGCTTATTATCAAATCACTAATATATTTTAATCCATAAACTTCGGTTAGGTAGTGATTCACAGAGTCCCAGAGTTAATAAAGCTCTGAACTATTTTGCACGGCAAGCATGTCATCATGAATAACTGGCACAAAGTGACTCGTGCCTGGTGCTCGCTGTTTTTCATTTATTATTATTTTTCTAAAGAAATTGTTTTTTCTTCTTGACAGAGATTTTTTTTCAAATCTCAAGTTATTGGAGTTACAAAATTACAAGTTGGGAAGTGTGATGATTATGTATGGGTGACGAAGGATGAACTGATGGAGTATTTCCCTGACCAGGCTGAATTCCTCAACAAGATGATCATCAGTTGAATTATCTCTTAGCTGTTGTTTTAAGGATTATTCTCCCAAGCTTTTGCCATTCTCGAAGGGTTGGGGCTTTGCCCTTTTTCAAAATAGGGAATTTGAGGCCTCTATTAATAATAAATACTTTCGAAAGTTGGATTGTATGTTCTCGCAATTCCTGTATTATTTGGCGATATAATTAACGGTCAGGTTGTTGACGTAACATTTTGTGATCCCACAAAGGGAAAGTATGCAAACATTATGAGTAAACATTGTTATTATTTTGGGAATATTATATATGCAGCACAAAATTTTTGTATTTACATGTCACATCTAAAGTTTCATATTTACATACATAGCACTTTGATGTTTGAAATTTACTGAGAAAGGTGGATATAACTATTAAAAAGTATTAATAATATAGTTTTATAAGCGGAGTGTTGGATTTATAGCTAAATTTGTCGAATATTCGTGAATTTGGTGGACTTTTAAACCGACATAAAGCGACATTGTAATTTTCTCAAAATATTGTTAGTATTATTCATTTGTAATCAATGAATTAGATAGAAGTATCATATTATTTTTCATAAAGATACAAGCATGCTACTACTACTTATAGTAATGATTGATAATAAGGCAGGCTAGCTCAAGTTAAATGATTACTTTCTACACCTTTGCTTAATCCCAAAGTTTCACCACCGCCACTTCCCTGCTACAAAAGCTTGGCCAACATTACTGGAGACCATTCTGTGTTCTCGCAAGGCAACAGTACCAGCTTCTACTTCAATGGAGGTTCCCTTTCTTATTCAGTTACCATAAGCTGTTTTATATTTGATTTTTGGGAAATTTACATGAATAGCACACAATTCTTATGTATTTACATATGTAACACCTAAACTGTTGATATTTACATTTGTATTACATTGGTGTTATAAGTGAATACCAGAAAAACTGTATTTACTTTTAAAAATTAGTAATGGGGATATTTTTTATGTGCTGTTAAGGGTTTGAGTGGTATGCAGCATGTAAATATCAAAGTTTAGGTGTTACATATGCAAATGTATAAAAATTATGTTGTATGTATGTAAATGCCATTTGATTTTTTCTTCATGAAATTTACAGAAAAATATGTCAGCTGATCTCCGTTTTTTCTATAATAAAACAATAGATATGACAAAATGTATATTGATTACATTTTTACAATAATTTTATTAATAAAGCTATACATTACAATTATTTTCACCTTAGCAAAGCCATTCATCGTTCTAAATATCTCGAAACATTCAGAAAATTGAGCTCAGAGTAAGTTTGCACTGCAAAGCATGTGAGAGAACTGTCCGTAAAGCACTCTGCCGGTTAAAGGGTAAGCCATTTTTCTCCATATCATTCTTTTACCAGTCCTCATTCCTTTCCTCCACCACGTAAAATCATGCAAATTTTGAAATATGATGATATAAATTGAAATATTCAGATACTATTTATGTTTATAGTGTGCTACTTTTCTGATATTTATGAATTGAACCTCTCAACAGGTGTAACCTGTGTAGAAGTGGACATGAAATCGAGCAAGGTTACAGTTTTGGGTTACGTTGATAAGGATGCAGCCATGAAAGCAGTTCGGAGAACTGGAAGAAAAGCAGAAGTGTGGTCAAATAGCTGCCATAGGTGCTGTAACTCAGTTACAGACTTCCCTCAAGGCAGGTTTAAGTGCATATTTTGGAAGTGGAAGAAGAGGAAGGATTCAATTATTCATAAGCTGGTTTAAGTGCAGGTGCAGAAGCTTACTATTAATTGAGCACCAATTGGGTTGGATAAAAATTAGAGGATCAATTAATGGCGTGTTAATGAGTTGTCTGCCTGCAATGTGTACCTGCTCATAAATAATCGATATTAAATACATCAAATCACTATAAATTTGTTAAACGAAATCGTGCAAGCAGAGTCTTCTAACATCAACTCATTTTTAATTCTGGGGAGTTTTTCACTGAAGGGCTCTATGATTATGGATTTATATGGAGTCTTAATCTTACTGGGCAAAAGAAAAAAAAAATAAAAAAATTGCAATTTTAAATCTAATATTTATTAAATTCATTGACTTCTCAGTTTTATTTAAAACCCGGATTTACCATAAATCCCATAAATCCCAGTTATCTAATTTAAATGGCGTGTTGAGTTTTAACTTGTACATCACACACACACACACACACACACATATATATATATATATATATATCTATATATATATATTCATATCAACCATCAATTTTGTGCTTAGGGCTGAGTTCCCAAAAGAGCTTGTCATTCGTGAGCAGTGTGTTCGGATCATTAAGTAGTTTGTGTTTGATTCTTTTATCAAGCAATAAGGTTAAACACAAACAAATTTTTTTAGCTTGATTTACAAACAAGATGAACTCGAACAACATTTTGCTCAATTGAGTCCAAATTGTTTTAGCTTAAATTAATTAAGTAATAAATAAAAAATAATTTTATAATATTTTTGTTAAATCATTATAATGTATTTAAAAATATTAAATTTAATTAATTTTTTAAATAGTTTGAGTTAATTTCTGGCCAAATACTAGTTGTAATGAATAGATAAATTCAAACTGAGCCCAATATGAATATGCTATTCAAGAGCCATTTTGAACTTCAACCTATTTAGAGTTAAAAAAAAAAATTAAAATAAGCTGAATACAAACAAACATTGGGCTCGGTAAAGCTAGACTCATTTACAATCCTACATGAGCATAGATCATCTTCAAGACTTTCAAATAGCATCCACTAGAGGTATAAACGAGTTGAGTCAAGCTCGATCGAGTCATTCTTAATTTGAGCTTGAGTTTAGGGTAGAGCTAGAGCTAGAGTTGAATTCTACAAATTCTAATGGCCCATTTATTATTAAAAAGAGAAAATAACTTTAATTCAAGAAATGATTTGTAATAAAATGGCACAAAGAATGGACAATTATGTAATAAATAATAAGGATTATTTAAAATAACAAATTATATTATATATTTTTTAGTAATGTACATTGAAACTCTGGAATTTAATTATATTTTAAATTTATTGTTTGCTTAATAGTACTATATGTCGAATTCAGAAATATCCCGTGAACTATAGCCAAGAAATATAGTATAAAGCGAGAGAATAAAGATAGAGAGAAAAAGGGAGAGAGTGCACAATAACACCATGGTTTTGATAGAATAAATTTAGCAGACCTTTATTGTAGAAATTACCTCTTATTTAAAGATTTCGGGATTAATTAATGTATGATTACATGTTTGTCCCTATTTTAATAAAGACGTTACAAAATATTACGACACATTTTATATTCATAACAGACTCTGACATCATTTCGTATTCATAATTGATCTTAGCACCGTTTCGTATTCATAAACGTTTGAAGAGGAACAATTGATGACCTGATAACCCTATCGCTCGGTAGGACGAAAGTCAGTTTGTTGAAAGGTTGTCGGTCGGCCCTCTCAAAAAAATTATGAGGAGAGGTCCTTCTGTTCTTAGAATGAAATGGGCCGTCATGGAGAGGGTATAAACAAGGAGCCTTTTCAAAGGGCCAGAAAGCTTGGGTTCCCTTTGGCCATTTTATAAGGATTTTCGAAATCAGCTAAGAGAGCTGGTCATAAACCACTGTCCCTCGAAATTGTGCTCCTATTTCTTCATTCGGTTGCGCTTCCGTTTGATCGGTTCTAAGTTCCGACCAAAGGAAACTATGCTCGATGTTTCAGGCTTTTGACCATCCCGATGCAGTACCCTTTGATATTTATTAGTGGGTCTCGTTGAATTTCCTCAAGATTCATGTGGACAAATTATTGATGCCCCGTAAATCCAATGTTCTGTTCATTCATTGGCTCAACTGATTTATTACAACCTCAAGCCGACTCAAATCTTTGATTCAAAATTTACTCAACTCTTTGATTCAAAATTTGAAGAACCATTAAAAATAAAACGTAGGAATATTCTTACATAACTCATATTAGGATGGACTTGAGAAACATTAACTTTATTATTAATACTAGTAAATCATATGGATGATTGAAAATTACACTAATTTTACAGCAAATCCAATGATTTTAAGCTCTTCCTCATGCAATTCGTATCATGATATACTGATACAAATTTTATTCAGAAGGATCCAATAGGAGGCATTTTGAAGTGGAAAGTATTTGCAATAAAAGATTTTAACTAAAATCTAATAAAGCATGTTTTCATATTTATTTATATAAAGTCTTATCTATTAGTGAAGTATTCTTTTAAATTTAAAATACCAAGTCACTATTGCCACATTTTTTATAAACAAAAATAAATAAATAACTTAATAACTTTGCTTCTTCGTTCTACTCTAAGTTGCCACTTGGCACTTGCCAATCAACTAATTAAAAGCTTTAACAATACCTATGATAGTTTGCTCAAGTTTTTTAGAAAAATAAATTCATTTGCAATCTTTTCAGGAAACAAATTCATTCTCACTTCAACTTTCATCTTTACAATTTTCATTTTTATACAAGTTTTGTTTAGTTTCTTAGAACTTTATAGCAAAGGAATCTCCCTCTCTCCCTCTCTCTCTCTCTCTCTCTCTCTCTCTCTCTCTCTCTCTCTCTCTCTCTCTCTCTCTCTCTCTCTCTCTCCCTCTCTCTCCCTCCC
This sequence comes from Phalaenopsis aphrodite, assembly GCA_003013225.1. NCBI lineage: Eukaryota > Viridiplantae > Streptophyta > Magnoliopsida > Asparagales > Orchidaceae > Phalaenopsis > Phalaenopsis aphrodite. The sequence continues at coordinate 1,024,235 of NEWO01000046.1, forward strand.
TCCCTCTCCCTCTCTCTCTTATATTTTAGGGCATTCATGCCACGCAAGTATTATGTATTTACTTATCTAGCACCCAAAGTTTGTTATTTGATTGCATTTGATGTGGAGTTTTTATTGTGCATTCAAGATTTGATATTTGGTTTGTATTTGATTTCAGCTCATTGAATTTTACATATTCAACGAGGTTTGACTTATGGTTTTTAATGAGTAACGAAGCATCTTACATCTAATCACTGCGTTTCATTTGAAAGGATATATATTACATTTTGAAATTCCATTATACTTTTATTTAACATTTAAATAGACATTCCTATAGTTGTAGTGCACAATTATAACAATTATGTGGAATGTAGAAAGCCTCATCTGCATCAGAAGGTGAGCTTATGTGATTCGTTCGAGCTTATTAACGAGTTATCGGGTCTCCTGTGAATCTCTTGTATTTCTAATTTTTATGTGATTCAGCTTTACTCTCTTGAGATGATTTACATAATAAATTTAATTATTGATTGTTTGCATTTTAGTAATGTTTATAACTGACTCCAAATTATTTATTTATTTCTAAGTTAATTTAAAAAAAATAATAATATAAAGAAAATTAGAAAAGTGTGAGGATTGGCCTACTCGTTAGATGACCCGCCTCGTGACCACGTATATTACTCTGGTTGTCCTCATCCTCCTGTGGCTCGAAGTTGATCACCAATGTGGAAAACTTCACCAGATGAGTCCACCACGAGCAAACCAACCCGACCATCCCCATATGGGCAACGCTGCGGGAGATCCCTTCCTTGAACTTCTCGGCAACAAGTGTCTCATGCGTTGGGTGAGAAGAAAGCTCAATAAAAACCTCTTCGGGCATCTTCATCACCACCATCTACTTCTTCAGGCCTCCATTTTCTTCCTCTAGGTCAGCTCCAATCTCCCGAGCTCGTCCGCCTCAGCCTCCTCGTGCCTCTACCCGAGCTCTCATCGAGCCCGAGCTTCCTGACAAAGGAGGGTATACTGAATATGAGAAGCTAGTCAGGCCATAGCCTAACACCGATCAGTCCCGGAGACCATATTACTTCAACCATTGTAGAGGCAGAACGGATGGCAGCTGAGGATTCAGAATTCCAATTTTTACAGAGATCAATCAAAGTGAACCTACTGCGCCAACTTAACCTCACCTTTGCCTTCTCTAAGTGCATGGGAATCTACTTCAGCTTCGAGTTGGCATCCTGCTCAAAATGTGCCACTTCGCTTGTGCTACTCTGATTAACCTCAAATCTACTATTTTAAAAATAAGGACCACTTCGACCTATTACACCAAAGCCTTCCTTTCTTGGCAGCCAGATTATTCTCGATTAAATGAACTAACTTTTTTAAAGAAGAGGCCAAGTAAAATCATTGCTTCTAATATCTTACTTCATTCTCTAACTCTAACAGTTGGAATATGTCAGTGGACAAGAACGGTACGAATCTGTACGGCCAGACCCGAAAAGAGAACAGATAGTTGAATAGCTTGGCCAATGACATGTTGATTTTGATGGAGCTTGGCTTCACTTGAGCCAGGATGACTCTATTGCTAGCAAAGTTGAAACGCAGGTTGGTAAAAAATAAGGGGCAGAGGATGAGTGTGACTGATCCTTGTAAAATAAAATGTCATTGCCATAAAGAGAGGTTGCTTTATTTGCCTCAATGGTAACTTAAAGTATGACAGAAGTATTTAAGACATGCCTTTGTTGCAGCTGATCTAACTCTTCCCGAGTCATCTGAGATTGGTCGCTCAAGGTAACTGATTTCAAATCCTTCGGAGAATACTGAGAAGCTATTGAGTCATCACCAAAATGTAATTCAAAAAGAGAGAAATAAAAGCATAGAGAAATTGTGGCTGCTGTTTCTGATCGTCTTCTGATCGTCCACAAAAAATGACCAATAAAATCAAGAAGACAAAAAATAAGAAAATAAGTAAATTTATTGCAGGATAGCAAGGATTACAATGTAGTGCTCAGAAATATGTCGAATACAAGAGGATATGTTACCACATAACCTGAGACATATCCTAGCCTAAACAACCTCTTATGCAAAAGTTTTCTTCCATACCTAAATTGATTCATCAGATCTGACTAGGCTTGTACCTAAAAAACTTGAGATATCTCTCGAGAACATCTGAAAACTCCTAACAAAGGGTTATCGCCCTCTCTTTCACGTTTGTCATGCAAGTCAATACCTAGCGATTCTTCACATGTCGTTGAATCCAAACCGACCAAATAAAGGAACTTTTACTCCCATCCAGATGGCGAACCAACTAACACCGATGAAAGCTGTGGAACCACACCTGAAATTACTTGAGTAGTATGATCGGTTAAAAGATCTTGTGCCATCGAAGGTGGCCTAACAATCAAATTGGTGAACACACCAGTCTGGTGAAAATCTTTCATCACGGTGCCTAAGAGTGAATCAGACAAGGCCATATGATTCGACATAGATGAGCCTTTTCCTTCGCCATAGCTTTCTTTTTCCTCTCGCCTGCATGGCGATTCCATCATTTTGCTTTGGAAAATATTAAGCGAATTAGATTTTTTGTAGGGACATCAACATGCTACTTGATAAGTTTGTTCATGATCTAATTGAACCAGAGTGCAAATGGTGGGCTACTCATACCAAGAAAAGCACTTAATGAAGCATGACAGGGCGTTCCAACACCCCATTTATAGAAGTTTATGCCACAAAAATCAAGATAGTTCCATCAATGAGTCATTAATTATAATTTGATGAAATATATTTTTTGCATTTTATTTTCTTATTCTTATCATAGCATTGCTTTCAAAAAGTAAAAGAATCAATAAAACCAAAATATGTATATAAAAATGTGTCAGTGTGAATATTGTTGGAATTCAATACTCCATAACTAGGAAACATAATGGAGGAAGGTCCCTTGCAAGAAGATCACGAGACCCATCGAATCGGTTGAGCTGAGTCAAAAATTGACATGAGGATGGCTAACTGGTAACAACGCAACAACTTACCCTGCTCACCAAAAAGATATCTGAATCTTTTAACCAAGAAAAAGTCGACTCAATAGTGAAGCTTATCCCATAAGAGAGCTCACCCGAGGGAAGGACCGATTGGACAAAGCATCCTCGACCATCCAACAGAGACTAAAAAACTTTTCGTCAAAAGTTGAATCTTTGAGCCCGCCATGTTTTACCGAATGAGCCAAGTCATTCAAGCCTTACCGACCAAGCTTAGCCGAACTGACTGGGATGACCAAGCCAAAAATGACCAGATAATGAGTCGTTGCTTATAAAATACCTAAAATACTCCGTGTAAATCCAGTCTAGATGAGGGCAAAATTACAATATCACTATTGCACCAAATTCTTTATAAATATGGGAAGTAGTTATTGCAGGACTCTTGCTCTGCCCTTTTAGGTATTCATTTGTAGTTATGCTGTAGAAATTCTCTCACTCTATCCATTTGATGTGATTCATGGATAAATTTAGATTCAACAAAATCAAATTGGGACATAAAAATGTGTAGCAGTTAGTATACATAGATAGATGGTATTTAATATAGATTAAAAATTAAATATTTAAATTTAATGAGATAATAACAGTTATCATGAGAGAGAGAGATATATATATATATATATATATATATATCAAGCTTCATAAACCTAAAAAATTAATATATTTTAGGATCTTCGTCACTCTTTGCTGCCATTCTTCATATCCAGGATTTGTTTTATAATGTTATTCATGTTGAGGATTTTTTTTAATCGTAGTATATATTTTGTTTTTAAACAAAATTGAAGTATTAAATCAAATTAGCAAAATCAAAAGCTTGGGATATAAATGGAGATAATAGTGATTGTGTGAGTATAAGCCGAGAAAATACCTATTTTCTGGGATTTAAATGGAGATAAAAGGATTGTGTTGAGTTTAAAATCAGATAATATAGATTATCTTGGGTATCAAAATACGGGTGGGAGAGACTAGGGCTACGAAGGGTAAAATGGTATTTCAGGAGGGGTAAAAGGCCAAATTGCTCTACTGTATAAGTAAAAATCTGAATTTAGGTGGGAGCCCTATATGGACTCACCCTTGGACAATGCTATTGTCTCTAATGTAACAAAAAACGTATAATCTCCTATTTAAATATAGATAATACATGTGCATGCACAATTACATAAACACACACACACAGACACACACACAATATATCTTTAAAAAAAATCCAATGAAAAATTAAGTTTAATCGTGCACAAGGGTATAAAAACCATTGAAAAATTATTAAATTTTATTTAATATAACTAAATGATCTTTTTAAAATATTTTTACTCTTAAATCATCATATATAAGTGCTAAATTTTGAATTAAAAATAAATTTTATGCTCTATTAAAAGAAAATTTTAATATCTTAAATTTTTTTCTTATTAACTCAAATAGAATTAAGAATTTTATTAAATAAACATTCATTTTTAATCAAAGAGAATTTTTTTAAGATTTATTTCAACAAATTAAAAAAAATTAGAAAATTTTATAAACCAATATTTGAATTGAATTAAGATGAGAACCAGTAAATCTGTTAAAATTCTAACAAAAATTTTTATTATAATATTTCAATAGTTCTTAAAATCATTATATATTCTGATTTAATAAGCTTAATAGTTTTAAAAAAGATTCTATTCACTCATTCTTATTTCAATTCTTTCAAAATAAGCTCAATTTTAAATTTTGCTATTTTCCTTAAATTTTTTTAAATAAAATTCCCTTTTGAAGAAAAAATCTACAGAAAAATTGTCTGATCTAAATGAATATTTTCTTAAATAAAATACTAAATTTTGTTTGAGTTAATAAAAAATGGCTTTTAAGACATAAAATTATTATCAATAAAGCATAATTTTTCTTTTATTTAAAATTTAGCACTCATATTTGTTGATGTAAGAGTAAACTTATTTTGAAATATTATTATTATTATTATTATTATTATTATT
>NEWO01000046.1:1041298-1073492 GCA_003013225.1 Phalaenopsis aphrodite
CAACAAGTTCAACCAAATGTTTTTAAGGGATTGTGTGCAGGTTTTTGTTTAAATATCAATTGAAAAGGTGACTTATTGTAGGTTGTGAAGGATGGAAGTCTATTAATTAAGTAGACAGCAGTTTGAACTGTTGCTGACCAGAACATTGGTGGTAATTTGGCATGATTTAGCAGAGTGCGAGCAGTTTCAATAATGTGTTTGTTCTTTCTTTCAATTAGTCCACTTTGCTCAGGTGTGTATGGATAGGTTACTTGTTGTGCAATGCCATGATCTCGAAGATGTTGTTGATGATAAGTGGTTTTATATTCACTACCTTCGTTTGTTCATAGAATTTTAATATTTTTGTTAAACTAATTTGTTAATTGCTTATGCAGGTGAATAAAACAGGAAGAGACGTCGGATTTGGCATGTAAAGAGAAACAACAGAAATATCTAGCAAAGGCATCAATGAGGGTAAGATAATATTTGCAACCAGTAGTGTGCTGAAAAAATGGGCCCCAAACATCAGTGTGAAGCATGTCCAAGAGATTATATTTAGTAGTACTAGAATTAAAACATAGCTTGTGACTTTTTTTTTGAAAACAGTGATTACAAGAAACATGAGTAAGAGAAATATGAAAATGTGGATTTGTTCGAGCAATATATTGAAGAACTTTGCTGTGAGGGTCTCATTCTATTATGCCATGTGAAATTCTGATCTACAACATTTAGAGTCCATCACGAGCAGGTCCACGAAGAAGAGTTTTTCGAGTGAATCAGTCCTGAATTATGAATTCATTAACATTAAAATAATAATAGTTATTATCACTAGCTAATTTCTGAATAGAGAGTAAGTTATGTGAGATATGAGGGCGTGTAAGAGAGAATTGAGAGTCAGCTTACGATCTGATGTGGGTAATAACCCAACACCAATATGGGAAATATCATTTGATTGACCGTTGCCAACAAGAATCTTCTATCCTCCAATGTATGGAACCGATTGTTGAAGGTTGTCACTATAAGGAGTATGATGTGTTGTTGCACTGATATCTAAAACTCATTCTTGATTCTTTGGGAGAACTGTGGACGTGTGAGCATGAACTTGAGTGGTAGGGGTTGACTTATATTGAAGGTTAGGGCAATGCCAACAATTGGCAGCTGTATGCCCTCGTTTATAGCAGATTTGACATTCAATTGATAACTTGGGCTTGTTGTTAGTTGACTGTGTGGCATTCTTGAAAGAGGATGAAGCTTTTTTCTGAAATTTTGCGTTGGTATTTTTAGTTTTGCAGTGAATAAGGCATGCTGGGGATCTTAAGATTCTCATGCGCAATATTATATTCCTCACTGTGTGGTAATGAATAAAACCGTCCAACAAAATGGGTTGGAGTTGAGTGCAAATAGGAGATTTGAAACTGTTGTAAGAGGTTGGCATGCCATTGAGAATACATATTATGAAATATTCTTTGTCTATAATGGATCGTGCCACAGCAATGGTATCAACTAGTCTTGATATATGTAAGGCAATAAGTCATGTTATTCGATCTCATTTTGATATTATGCAACTCATTTTTTAGTTGGACAATACGTGAATTGTTAGTTGTTTGAAATCTTCGTTCGAGTGTTGTCAAAGTTTCAACAATATTATGAAGATGGAGAATATAAGGTAAAACAGAAGAAGAAATTGTGGGAAAGATGGCTGCAGAGATATTTTTCCGTAAAAGATAGTCAAAATTGTCAATGGGGTTTGGAGAATCTTGAGAAATTTTAGGAGTGGATATAGTAGGGTCTAGGAATGACTCAAACCCGTTTGGAATAAACAGTTTAAGAACTTGTATCTTCCAAATGCTGTAATTTTCATATGTGAACAGGTTTTGAATCACATTTTTTTATGTTTGTCATCAAGAATTTCAAGGGAACGAGAATGCATGTTTACTTCATTTTATTAAGGAAGCCTGAGGAATGCTGAGAGTAAGAGGAAGAAGATGTACCCATGGATGGGCAGAGCTTACTGCTTTGTCTCTGATACCATGATAATTCTTGAAGAAGAAGAAGAGAGAGACATTAACAGGTAGGAGCATAGTTACACATGAGAGACGGATTATTATTTATTTTCACTCATACACATTGTTACAGAGGTATGTATTTATAAAGCATAGTGGCATACTTGAAATATTCCCGAAGGGTAGAAAGGTAAATATACAAGTGTTTATATTAGTAGAAGTGTGCCTTCCTTCAGCAGAACAAGCCCTAGCCGACTACAACCACTACCACTCAATTCTTCTGCATTTACATATATAACACCAGAACTTCAATTTCTACATGCAAGACATCTTGCATATGCATGTAGAATATGAATTTTGCGTTTTAGAAGTTAAAATAATGATGTTTTTTTTGGGATGAGAAATATTTGGGTGATATAAAAATAAAAAATAAAATTTAGGTGTTAGATATATAAATATATAGGAATAAGGTGGAATGTATGTAAATGCACCTAAGTTAAATTATTTTCGTAATGATGCACTAAAATTAAAAAATAATAATAATTTGATGACAATCAGAAAATTTTTTTCTTTCTAATTTTCACTAATAAGAGTAAAGAATCATGTCATCAATCTCTTCATTAATTTTGATCAATGATGACTAAACTAATTTATTTAGTTGTAATTACATCATTATCAGTAATAACTTATAATTGTATATTTGAATTCAATAATATTAAGTAAATGCATTGTTGCAAATGAATACATTTGAAAATCTAAGGGAAAATATACATGGCAATTATTAATCATACTTTAAAGTCATATCGACTGATACAGAAGATTTCCTCCATGATTTTATAATGAGTAAATTCATATCAAAATTGAAAATATTTTAAGTAGTTCAGTAAGATATTTTGATCCAAACTGCGAAAATTTACAAAATGATCTCAAATCAAACAAATCCAAAGTCAAAATTGACTCAAAATATCATTTCGAGCCGAATTTAGCTCAACTAAATTTCAATTCAAGCTAAGGAATTATTAAGTTCGAGAAAGTGAAAAAAGGAATGGCTAGAGGTTATCATACGAGCCTTAGTCATTCCTCATACGCCTAAGAATTCGAGTACCACACCCTACACTCGAGGTAAATCGAACCCAAGACCAGATGATACTTACAACTGACAAGTAGACGCCCAACCAACTGATCTGAGTAAGCATTTCATATATATATATATATATAAAAGCAATTTTTAAGAAATTCCTCACAAGATAAACTACACACACACACACATATTGCGCCACAAAGAGTTTTAACAGGAGTAAAGTCATCAATTCACATAAACCAAACATAAGCTGACACAGTAAAGCCTATGTGCATCAATGACAATCAATAGTGAATATTAAATACATTGTGTATCACAAACGGTATAATTGGGGAATAGTTCAATCCTAAGCATCAGCCTACAACAAGACATTGAAGAAAGCAACATATATTTGAGCTAAAACAGTAGAGCAAGGCTTGAGGATCTCTAAATTCCCAGGGCACAAATCATCCCTATATGATTGTCACCAATCTCATAACCTGTAGAGTGCAAATCAGAAAGTTAAATCAAATTTTTCTACAGAAGATTAAATTGATACTGAAAAACAATGGATTCACAATTATTCAACTTTATAATAATGGTACATTTAAATGCATACCGCCTAATTCCTATGTCACCTAAATTTTGATTTTACATTTATACCACCCAAATCGTTCCTATCACATTAAAAATACCCCATTTTAACTTTAAAAAAGTAAAACACGCCTTTTGATGCATCGGCAAGTATAAATTGTAGTGTTAGATATGTTAATACATAGGAATTGAGTTCTACGTATGTAAATCATCCTATAATATGTTTTGATAGTAAAGGTATTCTTTCCATTTGATACGTATCAAGAGTTTGAATTCAAATTTTATTTTTTTTTAGCCAGTAATTGCAACCCATTAGCCCTAAAAGGAAAGGCAACTCTAATATCTTACACACTGCAGGGCAGTCAATAAGGCGCAATTTTTTTTTTTTTATATTTTGATTTTAGTACATTTATACTTTAAAAGAGAAAGATTGACGGCCCATCACAAACATCACCTTCTCCCTGTACATAAGTTCTGTGTTGACCATCAACAACCAACATTGAAATTCAACTGCATAAATCCACAGGAACTACTGACAACTATCACAGTTCTAGCCTAGGTCTCTGATAGTGATGGTAACAATGTCAATGCATGAATTTCATTATCAAAGTTGATACCAATCAAGCTCCACTGATTAGTGGTCAAAATGAACTAAATGATTTTTGTTGCAACGGAATTGCCTTCAAACATCTTGAGATAAATAGTTCTCACTATGCAACGGAATTGCCTTCAAACATCTTGAGATAAATAGTTCTCACTATCTAAAGTTTCTCCAACATATTTGACAGAGGTTTCGTCATCTTAGTTGTAATTTTCTTGTATGATATGTTAAAGGCAAAGTTTTTCAACCACTTTGGCCGGTAATTGTCGATTGTGATGCAAAGATAGGTTCTATAATATAAGTAATCATTCACATACATCTTTTAGCACCTAATGTCCAAATCGGTTGATACTGTCCTTCCTATCTTCATACACCATTGCTTCCATTTTTCTCGTGGAACACACAGCAGTTCAGTTTTGAATATCAAATGTTGGGAAATATCATTATAACTAAAAAATAATCTAAAGACAAAAATTGAATGCCTTTACCCTCGAATAGATTTCACATTTGAACCTGATTAGTATTCTTTACTCTCCTTAATCCCTCTCCAAACATTAGCATCTTGAATTGAAGCTGTCGGTTTTTTCTCTCAGCTACTCCATTTTGTTGATGAGTGTCCGTACATGAGCAAAAATGGAGGATGTCATACCTTTACTTACCAACAACTCACCTAAAATAGAATTAAAAAATTCACCACTACTGTTGGTTTGAAGGACTTGAATTGAAGTTTTGAATTGGTTAAAATGAAGTGAAAGATTTTGAAGGTGACAACAACTTCAGATTTATCTTTTAAGATATAGACTCATGTCATTCGATATGATCATCAATTAAGATAAGGAACTACCGTTTATTAATGTAGCTGAGAGTGTGAGAGAGTTCACATAAATCACTGTGAATAAGAGAAAAAGGAGAGGAAAACATTTTTTTTAACCGAGGTAATTTATTTAATTAAGTTATTAAATAAATATTATATGTTATATATGTATAAATTTATTATTTAAAGGTTAAACTTAAGTGACTTTGATTTAAGTACTAAAGAAGGTTAAGGCTTTAATTTTAAACATATCTTTGTATAAATTAATAATATTTAATATTAGTTTTTATTACAATAATTAAACTTAAAGTTTAAACTATTGAAATCTTAATTAAAACAGTGCAATACAATATTAATTGATAATTAAATGAAAACATAATTAAATAAAGTAATAATTAAATATTTTATATTTGATAGGTGATACTTTGATAGAAGTAATACAAGTTAAGAGCAAACAGATCGTCAATCATCAAGGTGAGTACTCACACTTTTAATCTATGATAATATTCTGATTCTTCTCAACAAATTTGTATACATGTATAAACTTTGATTTATATGTTCTTTAATTGGTCACATTGTTATAGATGTTTGTAGCTACTTCCTATCATGTATTGGTGTATGTCATATATTGTATATTGAATTGAATGCGATAAACACGTGAATGATATATTTATATGAACTGCTTGCATGTGCATAAATGACTATGATGGAGTCACCATTTTATCGTACTAGCAGGAGAATGCTCAGGGACCTTGTAAATGAAAAATGATATTGATATTAAAATATCTTAATTAAGATAATTTTTAAGTGATTCTCATGTGACAGTTGTACATATACAAAATAATATCGATATACTATTGATATAGTAAGAGTTATTGAATAAATCTCAAATGTTTATATTAATTTATTAAAAACTTAACTGACATGCATATTATTTTCCTTTTCCTTCTATTACTATAGTTTAAGAGTATGAGTATTCACTGATTTATTAAGCACAGTGTTAATTTTAAACTAACTTTTCGGGTTAATTTAATTAATTAAAAGATGAATAATAGAAGAGAATATTTAGAGAAAACACGAACAACCAATAACGAGGTAAATTTAAATATACTGTTTTGATTTAATTTGATTGATGACTCTTTTATTTGTTAAATGATAAATGAATATAGAAAACTTAGTTTCCACTGTCCGACCGTCTATTTTCGCCTTGATTAATTCTAAGCCCCAGGCCAGGTTGTGACAGAAAAGACTATCAACCATCAACAAGAGTAAATTTAATATAGCACCTCATGAATGTCACTTTTAGCATCTTGAATGAAGCCACTATAGTTGGCATTGTAAAAATGCTTCTGACATGTATGAAAAGTCCTATGTAGGTAATAAGTAATGTATAATGAGAGTTTTTCAAACTCAATATTAGGAGCTTCACTCATAGGCCTCAACAAGTTCAACTCAATCATCAGATAATTTAACCCCGTGAGAACCAAGTTTTGATGATAAAATGTGTACTCTAAGTTAATCATCACTGCAAGAAAGCTAGTACAACTTATTGACAGTTGTTGACAATTATAATAGATCATCAACTATTAAGCTTAATGACATCAGAGATCTCATCCTCATTGAAGATATTAAAAGATAAAAAAAGGGAAAGGTACATCAATATTTTCTATAAACAAGAGCAAATTACAAAGTAAAAGAATTAGCAAGGAGAGAAATTAAAATTTAGTGATAAGAACTAGCAGTTAAATCAGAAGAGAATCAAGCCTCAAAATCGCTCTGTGGATACTACTACTATGACAAGCACGACAGCATGGTGATAGCATCAAAGCAAAATAAGCAAGAACAAAGCCAAAAGCTAAAGAAGATGATGAATGCCATCATGGAAGGCATTCTTGATGAATCGATAAGCGGTGTAGACAATCAAAGGGAGATACAGATAATAGGCTTAGGTGTGCCTTTTTTTTACCTTCAAGTAAATACCTAATAACAAACTACTAAATTCAGATTGGTGCCACCAAAAGCGAGGCCATACAAGCAAGAAAATATAAAGATTCCCCGTGTAAAGCCAATTTTAAAGCATAAAAAATCCACCATGTGCAAAGATTATATTTTAGGAAAACAAAAACAGATCAATTTCTTTAAGAATAGGAAAGAACTAAAAACCAAAATGCTAGAGCGGGGGTGCATATGTGTGGAGTTTGTCCTTATTCCTTTCTAACACCATCAGTGTACTATATCACCTTCATAAACAACAAATTAAGAATATATTGATTTTTTATTTTAAAATAAATCAGATGTGTTTTCAACTTTTATAAAGTAAAAAAGGTCAAGTGAAAAAAAAAAGGAAAAAATGAAGAGCGTGTGATCAGACTATATTTTGACATAATTCAAAAACCACCACGAATCCCACAAGATACGTATAAGGAAAACAATCCCAATAACTTAATTATAAAATGAAATAACTTAGAGGGTAAAAAAACTCTTAAGGTATATGCAAGGAGCATAAGATCGTATCCATGTTTTTGCAAGGCTTTCTAGGCAGACGAAGTGAACATAGAATATCTAATTAATTAATGACAGTTAGTTGCACTCAAATTTAGGCTTCTTAAATAATCCTAAACAGGCAAGGTGGAAATTTGACATTTTCCAACATCTTATCATATGTTTATATTGATGAAATCACTAGAAGCATTTTTTTAACCAAAATTCAAGAAGTGATATTTCATTAGACATAAAAGAGAGGAGATTGACAACATATTTTGATGCATTGAAGGCAAAAGAATAATTGGAAGTATAATAATTACCTTTAATAAAAAATCTATATTGCCTAAAGATGGTCAAACATTATTGCAAAAGAAACTCTCACTCCATATTATGTTGAATCTGAGTAGCCACCTATTCAGAGCTGAGAAATGCTACAAGAAAACTAGCAGCAGCAAAAGCCCAGCATAAATGTGACCTAAGTCAAAAAGTCATAAAGAACTCACAAGCTGACTAACAGTTATCCTCCTTCGCTTACAACATATTTCTTGTAGATCCAAGAGAGACTGATTACCATACATGCAAAGAATGTTATAAATTGAGCACTTAAGAGAAAATCTTAAAAAAAATAAAAACAATTTTATAAAATTACAATTAAGTAAATTATATTGCATGGATTTAACTATTAGGCATTAAAACATCATTAATAAATAAGTTGAACATGAAGGAGATGAAATGTTAATGTCGACGTGCAAAAAAACTTAAGAAGAATAAATTAAAGAATGATTATATAGTAGAAATGATTGGAGCAACATATATTTAAGATTAAATACTTGAAAAATAAGAGATTTGAACATATACAATGAAGAGTGGAAAATACTTCCATTAGAGGGGCAAATAAAATTGAAGTTAGAGAATAATGAAAAAAGAGATAGACCCAAAGTTACACGAAAAAGTCATTCAAAATGATTTGTGGAGATTAATTTAACAACTTAGTAACACTCAATAGAAACAAGTGAAAAATGAAGTATGTAGGGCTGACTGTAAATAGTTGGAATAAGACTAATGATGCTGAAAATATAAATTACATTTAGTAAGTAAGATTTATGATTGAGTAGAAATATTTAAATAAATGGAATTAAAAGAAATTATATTCATTTTATTATGTCTTATGCAAATTCCATTTGTGCATCATTTAGCTTTAGGTAAATTGGTGTTACAACTCAATTAAATTGCACAACATGTTATTTTTGCCACGTACTCATCACTTGGGCAAATACTTTGAATGAAATTTTGCACTATTTGCTCTAAATAGTGAGAACTTGAAAGATGAAACTCAAAACAAAGCTCCCCTTGTCACATATTACGAAGTTGATACCTGGTACTTCAAAGATTTGCCACTTGATGAATTGCCCGTGTGTTGCTTAAAGAAACATATTATTTCTTGATGCATAAAATATGATTATTGCATGGGAAAACCTTCGAAAACAATGATATAAAAATAAAATTAGAAACATCAAATGTTTGCCGCCTTCTCTAGTTTTATACAATACATATAAATATAAATATAGCAGAAAAAAAGTAAAAGTTCGAAATTTCATTGTACAAAGATAGAATATTGAATTTTAAGATTTTTATTTTTTTATGGAAAAAATAAGAAAAAATAAAAAACCAATGTCACCTGAAAGTGTATTTCAAATATGCTGAACCTACAGGCTACAGTTATCCTAAGCCCATGCTAATGCTAAAGTAACAACTTGATCTTCTTGTCAGGCAAGATAAGAAGTCAATTCACCTCAACCTTGACACCTTGATGATTTAGTTTTATGAACATTCAAAATAATCAGGCCAAATAATCAGGCCAAATATAATTACCAAATCACAAATATGCTGCACTTACCGTCAGGTTTCCAAACTTAATGTACTCAGTTTGGCAGGAAAGAACGATTGACAGATTTAAACACTTTTTTAGAGCATAACACACTATAGCAAAGAACTACCTTATTACAAAGCCATTTCCGCTTGCAGTGCTGCAAGCTCATCTTCTTCCGCTGTATTCTTATGTGGAGCAGGACGAAGTGGTTGCTTGCCAGATGGAACATTGGGAAGTGGAGCTGCAGGAGCTGTAGTAGCTGGTGTAAGAAGTTCTGCCTCCAACTCAGCTCCTTCCAATTCCTCAAGTTCTGCTTCAAGTTCATCCTACCAGTGCAAGATAGTAATGATTCATCAAATTCAAATCAAATGAAAGAATAAATATATAATACAAAATGATCGTTACCTCATCAAAATCAGCTGCAGAACCAATAGGAGCTGAGAGTGCTTCCTGAATCTGCTTCATATTTTCGGTCTGCTCGTTGATTTCATCCATAGTCTTGTCAACATCATCAATGTTACTGTAATAATTGAGGGATTATCAATGAGAACTGCATTATTTGTTGCACAAAAAATTGCATGAACAGCACAAAACTATGTTGACAGATAATTTCCATGAAGGGCTTAAGCTTTTAGCACAAAAGAAACACTTAGTGATGTTTTCTGGTGGCTTTGCATTTTGCTAAATCTAAGATATCACAATTTTGATGCGAAGAAAACATGTGATGGAAAGTGCTACACTACATGTGAACCTCCTCCATGATTCCATAACTCCAGAAAACACACAATTGCATGGTAGCTTGTATATCTCTAGCGTAGTGAAGGTCGCTTTATTTCATTCACAAGCAATACAAATTATCATATTAAAACTAAATATAAATGAAAACTAAATATGAATGAAGCCTCCAACAGGTAGAATCATTACTTTTCAATCAAAACAGAGTATCTATAGTATAATAAGAAAAACTTAAACATAACCCAGATGTAATATAGATACCTGTAATGCAAGTTTACAATTAGAAGAAGAATCAAGGTCGAATACATGTCCATTCTGCTAGGCAGATTGATGGACAAAATTGCACATTTCAAGAAAATGCTCTACGTTTTAAAACAAGGTGCCAATGTAATTATCAGAGTATAGATTACTTTTACTTGTTCATAATAATTTGGGAATTAGTTACTTACGTTGCTTTCTGCATTGCCTTCATTGCTGATGCTCCAGTTCTCAAAGCGTCAACGGTCTCAGTTGTAGCTTTGGCACCTTCTAACATTATCATCTGAATTAAAAAACAATCATAACAATGAGGAAAAAGATCATATGGTAGTAAAACAGAGTAAAAAATAATAGCTTCTATAAGAAATTTATACCTGATCATGAATTCTTAATTGAAAATTCCCTAGCTGCTCGATTTGCTGTTCATAAAGCTTCTTCCTCTTCAAACATTGTATTGCGGCTATCATATGAATTAAAATAGATACTGGTTATTTGTATGCAAGAAAAATAAGAATACCATCTTTATCACACTACCATTTAGAATTAGAATCAACTTCCACATATGATTATGTCATGAACAAATAACCTATCTGGTTACCCATAAGGTAAACCCTTTAGGAAGTGAAGAAAGCGGGAATACATTTATTTAAAATGAACGTAAGCAGGGAGAAGGCCATTAGATAAGAACTGAAGAAAAAAGGATTTTTAGTTTCCACTTGAAGGCCAATTGGATTGATAGTTAAAACAACGTTAGTAAATACAACCACTTGATTCACATTCTTCTGAGATTAACATAACCATACAACCAAAGAGTACAGTATTATTATAATTAAAACAAACAAAGCCTTCTCAGATGTCACATCTGCTAATCTCATGTTCATAGGTCAGAATTCACACTTTCAGTTTGGTGAAAACAAATGTAATCAGGGCATAGCTTAATTCACATTTAATATATTCTAACGAAGTAGTAAGGAAACCAATAGAGCCTACAAGCTAAAGCGGACCCTTCAATGAATAAATTTAGTAAAAAGAAGAAAAAGTTTAATATACTGCTAACATGAAGAGGATCCGCAGAGCAATAAAAAGTTTACCATGCAATATTTTAGTCAACTTTTTGGGCCCCATCTGCTACCAAAACTGCACTATCAGGCCACCAGTAATTATACTCAAGTTGAAAAGTAAGAAAAACACCTCCATAGTTTTCATGCTCAAAGGTTTGTATGTCTTCAAAACATAGATGATCCTATGGTTGGTATGAACAAGTAATGAAAATTAACAATTCATCTCAGCATACATATGGATGTGAAGTGCAGATGGGTGCTGACAGAAGAGAAAAAGTAACAGGATGATAGAAATCACAGATGTGTTAATGCACTATGATTGACATGTTAACTTGTGCCCTAGAAGCGAAAACAATATCTTAAAGCAAAGCAACTCAAATCACAGGCATGTCTTTTTTTGAAACTATCATCCATTAACATTAACACGATGATAGATCACAAAGGATTAAAACAGAAAAAAAAAAAAAGAAAAAAAATACCAGCAAAACTAAGGGTTACATACCCTCAATACAAGTCGTATAAAGGACTTATAGCTACTCAAGATATTAGTGCATAGATATTGTAAAACAAACATTAATAAGGAAAATAATATCATCATCATTTTAGCCACATCCCAATTCTCTGCAGTCAGTTTTATGAATTCTCTATTCAATCCATAGAATGCTACTTAACGTATTAATTTTAATTTCTGCAAATCTTTATGCATAACTTCTAGCAATGCTACCTTTGATCGAACTTTTTCTCTCACTCTTATTTCATATAAAAGGAAAAACTTAATGAATCTTCAATTTAGTCCTAGTTAGTGTGCTTCAAGTATTAAATTCAATTCATGCATGTCTGTTTGCATTACATGTAATAATGCCACCTTTGATCTAACTCCTCTAGCTTTCACACATTTTATCAATCAATTTTTTGATTCATATGTTCATTGTGCATGTTCAGAGCACCGAAATACAGCTTTCATTACGTCGTCATTGATTGCTGAAAATCCTCATCTAACCAACTCTAATAAAACCATTCCTTAATCTATTTCCATTTATTTCAGACATTTAAGTAAGCTAAAATATCACCCAAGTCATATATCAGCGCACCTCCATATCTTCACTAAGAGTCTCTCTTTCAACAAGACAGAAATAACTGTATCTTGTAAGGAACAGTAAGTTCGGGTATGAATAAAAAGCTGTACAAAATCCAAACTCAACCTTGAAAAACACAAAGCTTACCTCGTTTGTTCTTGGCTCTTGTAAACTCCTTAGCCTTTTCAACTTCGGCAGCAGCTTTCTTTAGAAGAACTTTCTCTTTTTTCTCTAGCATTTCAATTGTCTGAACCGTTTAAACAGAAGCGCATCAGAGAATGATAGAAAGAGCAAACAATGATGATAATAATAATAATTACTCAAAATTTGAGTAAATAAGGACTATGAAAATTTAAGAAAAAATAGCCTATAGAAGCAGTAAAGCACTAATATGAGACTACAATGACGGTGAAGTGGTTCACAATTTTGGAGACTATCTGCATATGCCTATATGTTAAATGTTTGCAATGAACCTCATTTTAACCTAGTATATGATCCCAACAAATAGGCATCACTCTTCTAGCATTTCAATTTCACAAACATCTTATCAATCCTCATTCAAGCACAACAAAGGAGCAAATCCTAGAAGAAAATTCGCATTGCATATAAAAACAACAATCTCATATCATATTAAGATCCCATAAATTAAATAATTTAAATTATGGAACTCTGCATGTTTTCTAAGATAGAACCACAAAGGAATAACAGAATTGTCCATAGTAACAATTCAATAAGGTCGGCAAAGACGAACAACCAAAACACACTACTTTCAGGACAGGAAACAAATCCATGTTGAAATATGCAATAATCAAAACCAACTACATGAAAAAATAATTAACCATGGAAAAACAAAATCTGCCATCGCAAGTGATGAGCGTCTATAACAAACAACTAATGGCCACCATAAATGTTAAAGTTTTATGGCGCACAAATAAATCAGCAAGATATTTCTATATGTAAATTTTGAAATGGAAGAAGAATGGGCTTATAAAAGAAACACAGTAATATCAAAATGAAGGATTTCATGAAGAAGCGCCTAAAGATACCTGATAATCTCAGGGACAAATTAAAATTAGTAAACATGGGGTTACTTGATTGAACTTTCTCAGAGCGGGAATACCACCAAAAAAAAAGAAGAATTTAATGGCATGCAAAAGAGGAACAAGCAAAGCTTTCAGTGCATTAAAAAAAAAAAAAAACTCATGATAGGTGTAACTTGGCTTAGCATCCAAAAACTTGCAGAAGAGAGGGTTTGGTACTTCTTCATAAAAAAAGAAATTTTGGTAGAATCATTCTAGGTTTTCCTGTGAGGCTTTACATAAAAAATTATAATAAAGATGCAGACACAAGATGCTTCATTCAAACTCAAATAAAGAATATCACTACAATGAGAAGAATTTTTTTAAAATAAACAATGCTAAAGGAAATTAATGAAGGGTTCCAAATTTATCGTGAGAAAAGCCCAAAATAGTCCCCAACTATTGGCAAGTGTCCAATTTACTCACCGACTATAAAAAATTATTCCGAATTGGTCTTAAAGAAAATTTTCCATTTTATTTAATAGCTCCTTTCACATTTTAAAGGGTAATTCCTTCTATTTACAAAATTCACAAATTAAACACACGAATGGCTTGTTGGTTCTCACTGGAAGATTCATACTGAAAATTTTGGCTATCCTAGTCAGAAACACAATTTAACTATATTGCTTACAAGTTTTTATTTCAATTGATCAGCAGTGAAGATAATCAAATATTTTCTTTGTTTTAGTGCATTGGAAAACTCAAATGGAGCCATTATGTACATAAGCCCAGGTAATTATCCAATATTGTGAGAACGATCCAACAAAGTGTAAAGTCCAATGAAATGTAAGCTAACAGTTCAGATATGATATTCTGGAGGATGGGAGTCTCTGCTCAGTAAATTGAAATCGACATAAGCTATACTAGCTCCAATGTATCTTGCATGAAAGCATCAATCCTGTCTCCTACATCAATTTTGCGTTTAATAACAAATTATGCATGCAAACCACCTCTATAAGAAGGTATTTTAGCAGAGTACCCTTGCTCACTTATGCAATCCTTGAATGCATGACTTCATTCTTGAACACATTAGAATTGATTGCCCAAATGTCTTATCCACTAGAATGTCCTCATTCTCTTACACACTCTTTGAGATGTGACTTCATTCTCGTTTTGGGGGATGGGTTTTTCAAAGAAGACATACATGCAACAGAATGACAAATGCATTGTTCATTATTAGCCTCCTTTTTAATGATATGGAGGGACTTCGTGATCTTCTAAATAATATTGTATCAAAATAAGAGGTTAGGCGCATTCACTACTTCAAATAAACTCTCTAAGAAATTAAGAGCACTAATCATCAAATTTGTATTGCTTATCATCCTCAAGTAGGCAATCAAACCAAAGCCGTTAGTTATAGAGCTTTGGAAAATATGCTCAGATATTTAATAAGTGATTGTGTATTAACCTAGGATCTAATGCTCCTTATGGATGAATTTAAATGTAAAAACTCAGTTAATTGATCCACCAATGAGAATCCATTTCATGTTGCCCCCTGTCCACATCCTGCACAGCCTATAGAATCAATTAGATTATCACTGGAATCTAGGTCTAGTGAGTTCACATAATTCTTTTACATAGCACATGCATGATTTTGATGCCCAAATTTGGTGAAAGCTTACTAATGATAAATATAAATGAGATGCACATGATCGTAAGAGAAACTAGGAAATTTACCAGATAATTGGATAAATTCCCCTAGAGATTCCCATGAGAAACTTAAAAGAAGGTAGCTGCATAAACTCTGAAGGAAGCAATAAGGTTAAATAGAACCCATGTGCACAAATTGATCTTCCAAAAAATATTTGTACTAGTCCAGAACTGAATATGGCTAATCTGAATTCATATCATGATATTTCAACAATCACAGACTTTCCATCGTCTCCTTTCACTATTTTCTTCCAATCCCTGGTATTTTCAATTCTTAAACCATTTTGCTGCAGATTCATCAAGAGAAATATGAGAAACAGTGCTAAAACATCCTTGGTGATCACATCTTTTCCAATCATGAAGAGAATTTTCATAGATAACTAGAAAAGTAAATGAGCCAATCTTAAACAAATGCATGGGCACTGGAGAAAGAATGCAAAATATGCAGTGAGAAAAAGCAAGAGTGTCGGCAAAAACTTTTCAAGCCTGGTAAAGTGATGTTCCAAGTATATAATCAACAACATGAGCAACACTAAAGAATCATAAAAAATTTACATTTAAGTGCTTTATGTTAATGATTAGAAATACACTTTTTTAAAGTTGATATTATGATATATTTACATGATATCATGGGTACTTCTTGCCAACTGTTCCTATATTTTCCTATTTTTTAGAAAAAAATATGATATATTCCAAGCTAATGTGCAGAGTGGCACCAATATTCCTTCTGCTAAAAAATCAACTATAAAACAAAGGTCCTGTTTCATAAGCAAGAGCTCAGCATAAGCCATGAATGCATCATAGATCAGGTAAATTGGCTTCAACACATAGATCAGGTAAGCCATGAATGTCTGATATGTTACATTAAATGCAGATATTCCTCACAATTCATAATCAGTTTAGTGGGACCACATAGTCCCTCTATAAAAAATTTGGTGTTTCCAATGAAGAATTAGCAATTTTAGGTTCAAGCAACTAAGAACCAACTTCATTTTTGTTTCCCAGTGTTCTTTAGATGCAAATTGCCTCTCAAGATGATATCTTTCTTGTTTTCTTGATGCAAAGTAGTTTGTTCCAAGAGTACAGCTTAAAGGGAAATTTTGTTCCGCTGATTTATTCTTTTTTTTTTTCTTTTTGTTATTATCTATTTGATCTTCTGTTTCACTTAAGAATTCTGTTCTCAATTCGAGAAATTGTTGACTGTTAACCATTGCACAAATCTAATCTACATCATACAACCGCTCCTCGAAACAATAAGAGCCAATGAATCACTGATTTGATACCTTCTCCTTTTCTTAATATTCATTCCATCTTCTATTTGGCTTTAACCATGTCGGAATTTTGTCTCAACTTGGGATATGATATGGATGACTAGCAAGCATTCGACGACTTCAATATCCAACAACAATGGATCTAAGCTTCCAGGACTTAAGGGGTTAAGAGTTCAGTGCTTCTCAAGCTTCAGTGCTTCCAAAAACAGTAATTCCTCGTCCGTTAAATCTACTAATACCTCGGTGTTAAAATTTTACCCTAAAAAAGTCTGTTAATTGTTTTTTTTTTAGTTTATAGTTGCGTCCGCATGCCAACAAAGATACGAAACCCAACCAAAGAAACAATAACCTCAGCCATCGATCATATAGCATTAAGCAAGAGCAAAACTAGCATGCGTGTCATATCTATGCCATTCAATCAAGGAATAACTAACTTGTCAACAAAAGTAAGAAACACGGTCCATCAAAAACCCCAATTAATCAAGATCAAATCATAAATCGTTTTAATAAAAATAAAAATAAAAATAAAAAGATAAAAAAAAAATTCTGGCACCTCGTTTAACTTGTCAAGCGTCGCCAGAGCATTCGTCTGCTCCTTGGGCTTTCCGAAAAGCCGACTAAACATGTTCGCCGGTATCTAGATTCTCTTCTCCAAAGAAAGATACCAATCTCAGATCACCACTCAAATCCTTAACCTGTAATAGACAATCAACGAGCCGATCTTGACTCCCGATGAGATTCGAATCAGGTTGAAATCCTAATCGATTAGTTCAAAACTGAAGGTTAAGGAGAGCAGAAGAAAAAAGAAACAAGTATTAGAGGTGCGAAGTACTGGATATCGATCCAGGGCTTCGATCTGCCGCGAAGTGATGAGGGATTTCCAGAGATATAGTGAGAATTTCGAAGCGGTTAAGATAGATATTGCAGGTTTCCTGTCCGAAGGGAGACTCGGACGGCAAAGAATTTTATCGTACGCGTCTTGGGTTGATCAGACTGGTTAATCCGCCTGCTTATCCAAATGTCCGATCAGCACCCACCCACTAATAATTTTCTCAATTATGGACTAAATTTTTAGTTTATATTTCATTATTTTTTTTCAAAACTAAGGTAGAAATAGTTGTTATATGAGACTAAGAATTGTTCATCATAATTCAAAACTAAAGTATGACCTATCAACTTAATTCATTTATAATTTGACACTCTTGTGCATCTTTTTTATTCTTAAAAGTTGGAACTAAGATACTCTTTCTCCACTCATTGAGCACATTTTTGTTTTTAAGATAATATTAAGGAGTTTAATAAGCCAAGAAATTCTCATGTCTACTAAATACTTTCACACTTCAATTGTGATATCACCAGGACCTAGGTGAAAACCTAGGGACTTTTCACCCTTGGTTTTCTTTAAAGTATAATCAACTTCTTGTTTTACTAATGCGATAATAAAAATGAAATATTTTATTATTATTAGTAATATTAAGATCACTAAAGTTGATTGTATTTTCAGAAATTTCATTGAAATATTTATCTAAATAACTCACCCACCTTTGTTGCACATCGTTTTCTAAGAAAATCTCTTTTTGATTTTTATCTTTAATATACTTTACTTGAGTTAAATCTTACTTTTCTTTTCTCTTTATTTGGCTAGTTTATACATATATCTTTTCACCATCCTTAGTATCTAATTTATTCTAAAGATCTCTAAAAATAAAATTTTTAGCATCACAAATCGTTCTCTACCCTATTATTCATTTTATATTTTTATCAACTATCTAAACTTTTATATTTAAACTAATTTTTATAACATAAATTCTTATATTTAATTTTTTTCTTGCACATTTTTATTCCACCACCAGCTATTTTTTTATACAAACTTATCTTTTTGATTTTCTAAGTACGTCTTTTGACACTTATTTAATAGTGTGTTACTTTATCTCACATAAAATTTATTTCTTCATAACATCCCAAATCTCGAAAACTTAAAGTTTACTCATAAAAATAATTTTATTTGTTTCCTTTAGGTATCATCATCTAATTCTATGATAATGGTTCCTAGTATTCTTTATTTTACAACTATTTATCTTAAAATCCAGAACTAATAATCGATGTTGGGTATTTAAATTTTCACTTGGAATGACCTTACAATCTTTATATTCTTGACGATCTCTTTAAATACTCATAAGAAAATAATCAATTTGTGTTTTATTATATTCATTCTTATAAGTAATAGTATAATCATCTCAATTCTTGAATAAAGTATTAGCAATAACAAAATCATGCGCTAAAGCAAAATCTAACATAATTTTATCTTCTTCGTTAATCACTCCAAAATCATAGTCACCATGAATATTTTTAAAATCATCTACCACTCTACCAACTTGTCTATTTAAATCTCCTTCAATAAAAATTCTTTCTTCAAGAGGTATCATTTGTATTAACTCTTTTAGATCATTCCAATTTTTTTTGGAACTTATATCTAAACCTACTTTAGAAGCATATGCACTTATAATATTAAAAATCTTAGTATCAACCAAATCTTTAGGGTTATAATTATATCTCCAATTATATTAATTTTTACAATATTATCTTTCAAACTCTTATTCATAATTACACCTACACCATTTCTATTATGAGTTTTACCTGAATACCAAAGTTTAAAACCAAGGCTATCAACCCATTTAGTTTCTTGAATACATAAGATATTTATATTTCTATGAATCATAATATCAACTAGTTTTTTTTAATTTACTTGCGAGAATACCTATATTTCAAGATCATATCATAACATTAGTTTCATGGATTAACTCTTTACTCATATCCGTCCGTAATGTGGGAATCTTTGCTTATTTGACACTACACCTGAGTGCTCGTATAGCGGGTCTTGCACTCTTTTCACTATATTCAGATCATATAGTGGGTCGCTTACAGGGGATGCCCTAGCATTTACACATTGATTAAAAGAATTCATGTCATGATTTTTCGACAAATTTTACGTTGGTTGCCGACTACCAAACGCAACACTCCTTTTTTCATATTCAGGTTTGGACTCGAAAAACTTTAATTTGTTTTGCAGTTTTTAAAAAAACTTGAATCAATAATTGATCCAGTAATGAAAAACTAAGTACTTCAAATGTTTAAATCAATAATTTAAAATTTGGATTGAATTATCCAAAATGATTTTTATCCTTTTTTTTTTTTGTTGTTATAGTCAAATGCACAACCCTATTTCAATGTCCTCATCTCATTTTTGGCATCAACTTCTATTGGGATTTTAAGTAAAACTATTATTGCATGTTAGAAAGTTTATAGTGTCAAAGATAAGACTATATATCCTAGCTCTATAAAAAAATTCAGAACAAATAAATAAATGAGAGATTAAATATTTTTAAGTGAAAAAATTTATATAAAAGACAAAAATAATTAAGTATGCTAGTTAAAATACAAATGTTTGCTCTTCCTTTCGATCAGACAAGATAGAACTACAAAATAAATACACTTAGCACTTGCATAATCTCCAATGAATGTGATAGAATTAGCAGAAGACAAAGTGATGGTTGGGCGACATTAGTTTAATAAAGATTGTTTGGACAATGATATTTGAGAAATAGTAGTCAAGTGACAACAATTGAGCAATAATGATAGCGGTCAAGCAATGAGGGTTGAATAGGGGTCATCCGATAATGATAGCTAGAAAATGGATAAGAATAATTGATAGTAATGGTGGTCAAAATTAGAGGTCAGGCTAAACACAAATCTTTATTCTCTTTATTATTTTAAGTAAGTCATCAAGCCTTTGTGTAGAAATTAATATTCTATTTATGGTTTTTGAAACTAATATTTTATTTTATTTTATTCAAAATCTCAAAACACCCTACTGGGTGACCCATGGTGACTCTTTTTTTTTTCCCAGTATTGACTCTTTAAATATCTTTATGGCCTTGAAATTGAGTGTTCTTAAGCTTATTAGATTCATCTTGTTGAGATGCTTATTTTAATAATAAGCATGTAAACTTTAGGGGATTTATTCACCCTTGAGTTAATGAACTAAATTTTTTATATAATTTAAATGTTTAATTTGAGCTTATTTTGACTAAGATTAAACCATCTTGGTTTTATTGGGTTCATCCGATCAAAATATTCAATTTGATTATAAACTTAAAATCAAAGCTTAAATAGTCATTAATTTGATTCTAATAGCTTTCAAACTGAGAAAATTTCATCAATATTCATGGTTGATTGGAAATATTTTTTGATAACATTTCATTTTTCATTCTATTTGTGGAAGTCAAAATTTATATTATAATAATTTATAAAACAAATTTGTCATGCAAAATTATAATTTTAATAAAATTATAAGGCAAGACTACATGTTGGAAACCAATGTAGATTTTTCCTTAGGGCCACCAATTATGTTTGAGCCTTCTCAATCATAATTTTATATATGTTCAAATATGTTAAGTCAATTAGAGCAAAAATGTATGAAATATTTTACTACAAATTATTTAATTTAAATTTTTTAAAATTAACTATAGATTCTATTGGACTTCAAAAATATTAAAATTGAGTATGAAATATAAAAAGATAATAAAAATAAATGACTGGACCATCATTGCTGGCCAAAAACAAGCAAGCCCATGCAATTATTGCATTAACTAACTGTTTTTAATAAATACATTAAATTTTTTTAAATTTATAATAATGATATAAAATGGCAAAAAAAAGTAAATTTCATGCATAAAATTTATTATATTTTTTAATTTTTATGAAAATTTTTGTAACTTGATTTGCTCTCTTAGACCCCAAAATTTTTATGAATATTTTTTTTAACTTTATTACAGAGAGCCACTAAATTATCAATAATAATATAAAAAATAGAGATAAAGAACATCGCCACATTTTTATCTATATAAATCAAAATTATTTACATTTAAATATATGTAAAAATATAAAGATCATGATTTTCTTATAATTCTCAACAAAATATATAATTTTTATCATGAACATAAAATACTTATCGAATACCATAAAATATACATATATCAACAAATACTATAATCTCACTCCATTGGTCTTAGGTGCACCCTTTTTTAAAAACATATAAATGTAGCATGAATGAGCAAGCATGACACTGGAAATGTAGCATGAATGAGCAAGCATGACACTGGATTACACAAAACATACAATTAAAATCAGTACACAAAAATATCACAAGGGTTTCACAAATGCTAAAATAAAGCCTGCATAAAACTAAATATGATTAGATATTCATCAAAAATATAAATTACAATAAGGTAACAAATCACAATATTAGCACTGTGTAAGATTGTATCATTAAATATATTTATTATTACACATATATAATGCAAGTCAATTGCTCTGGTTAATCATATGTGATGATCTTCTTGTATTAATTATAGTAAGACTTGACAATATCATGTTAGATCATATCAGTAATAATAGTTAAGTGACTTAGTGCATGTGAGTCGTCACCCCCCAACCCATCGTCACTCATATCATAACATATTCACTTATATAATAACCCTTAACATGTAACGAGTTTATATGTCAACCTGAATCATAATATCATGTCTTTCATGCGTCCATACACATTTCATAATAATGATATTATTTTCAGCTAATTTTATCATTCTGAATATTTGCCTCATCATTCATGAGAAACATAATCTAAATAAAACTCACATGTAGAACAAAAGAATGAAGTCCACAATATGCAATGACAGGCAACATATTACATGCACCAATCGAGAAAAAAATCACATTAAGCTTGCATATAAAGCCACTCGTGCGGCAATATTTATAAATTATCACCTTAATTATGTTTCGGAAAAATTTTATAAAACTCAAATTAGAAAATATACCTCAAACACAAAAAATAATGTAAAAGTTTAATATTTTAAAGCCAAAATGTATGTAATAGTTTGAACAAGAGCATATTAAAAGTTAGAAGATGAATGCTTATAAAATATTGAGATATTAAAATTTTGATAAGTTTTGGACAAATAAAAATTTTAAAAATACTAAAAAATAAATAAAATCACTAAAATCAGAGATAAAAGAATAATGATATCCTTTTTTGAATCAATCAACCTTTTTAACTGGACCGTCAGACAAAAATTGAGCCAGAACTCCTAAAAACTCTCTTCTTCTTTCTCTCTCTCCTTTCATCTTATTGTTCTCTAGACTATTGATTTTGTATTTGATGGTCTTTTTTATGTTGTGATGATACCTTTTGTTGGCTATATTTTTAAGAGTTTGAAGTATCCGAACTTAACTTTTTTTCATCTATGTACACAATCCTTCAAAAATAAAAATTGGGGGTTTACCCCTGCTTAATCATGTTGTTTTTAGTTGAAAGCCAGTTTTGATAATGAGAAAATCTATTATTGTATGATGTATGACAATCAGTCATTGAATAAGTGCTTAAAATTTGAGGACAAACAAATGAATGAAAAAAATTATGCTGAGACGATAAACCTTTTTAATCTAAAAATTTTGAAAGAGAAAATTTTAGGGCCTAGGCCAGATATTATGATTCATTGTGTTGAAATTACAACCTTCACTCTTCTTTTTAACTACAAAATAAAATATTATAAAGTGTCGCATTTCACATCAAGTTATTCTATGATGATTATAGTGAAAGATTTGTGGGGTTAAAATAGTGTTTGAGTGATGCCAGTTACACCATAATAGTTGGGAGACAATGATTGGGTGACTATAGTTGAATGACAATGATCAGAAGATTATAGTTGAGTGATGACAAATAGGCATAGTAGTTGGATGACAATAATTATGTGATGGTTGTCTAAGAACGGTAAAAAAAAAAAAATGTCTAGAAATGCAACTAGTTGTTGAGTCGTCATTTTTGCATGTTGTGTCGAGCTATAATGTAGCTAGTTGTTGAGTCATCATTTTTGCATGTTGTGTCGAGCTATAATGTTGTGAAGATCTTCAAAGTCTCTTCAAATTCAAGTCCAAGTTCCCATCACGCAAAAAAATTATATATATTTATAATTTTTAAAATAATATTTTGATAAAATTAGGCAAGATCTCAAAACACTATATTTGATAGTTCATATCGATTCATTCGATCATAGACTATTTTTTTAATATTTTATTATCTTAATGACCTCAAAATTGAAAAAAAATTAACCTAATTGGGTACTTTTTTATCGAGACACTCAATTTGACTATAACCATGTAAGATTTGGAGGTCGTTTGATAATTCAATTCGCATCATAAAATTTAAATGATATTTTAAGTGTCTGGTTTGAATTTATTTAAAAAGTAAATCTATATCTTTCTAGATGATCATCAATAAACAAGACAAAATAGTGGGATCTTTCAATAAATTAAGCTGGAGTAGGACCTCATACATCTGTATATACTAACTCCAGCTTCCTTGACTTCACCACTAACTCACTTTTAAAGAAAGTAACTCTTATGTTTGACATATATGCAATCTTCACAGAAATTTAAATCTATTACTTTCAAACCATGAAGTTTATTCCATCAAAGTAAGGACTTCATATAATTCTTGCTCATATGGCCAAACCTGCGATACCACAAACCTATATCCACCTTGGTTCCTGTCACATAAATAAAATTCATCAATTCATTGATCAAGTATAGAGTGCCTTCAATGTTGTCCTGAGCCATCACCATTACCCCCTAATAACCTTTATGGATCACCAGTGAAAGTGCACATGAATCCTAATTTTATCAGTTAGCTCAAAAAGATGAGATTTCTCTTCACAATTGGAGCAAATTGAACTTCAATGAGTTTCTAGACTGTTCCACTTGACATCTTGATATCCACATCACCCTTTTCTACAATATTGTAGGCTTTGTTGTCTCCCACATAACCCTTCCCTAGATCACTTTGAGTGTGATTTCTAAATAGCTCTTCATTGAGGAATGTGTGAAAAGAGGCAAATGAATCTACTATCCAAGATTCAATACTGATTAAGGATGACACTAGGAAGTCAGCTTGAATTTTGCTAGTGGAGATATTTGTAGAGAGATTCATTTGTTATCCTCCACCTCCATCTTTCTTTGGAGCTTTATAATCATTCTTGAAATATCTTCTCTTTTCGTAATTCCAATATTCTCCTCTGCCATTTCTTCTGCTTGACTTAGACTTTCCTTTTCTGGACAGGAATCTCTTTGCCTGAATTCTTGTATAGGTTCATTTCTTTATTTTCACATTCAAGTAGAACCTAAAGATTAACCATTTCACTGAATTTTTGTGAAGTATTTCATTCAGCAACAACCCCCACAATGTCATCAAAATTTAACTCCGTATTCCCAAAAGTGTTGCTTATTGTCTTGACTAAGCCATCCCAACTATCTGGTAATGAAGCCAATATTAATAGTGTCATGACTTTTTCATCAAACTTAATCCCTACAAAACACATCTAGCTTCTTACTATTTTGAAATTGTTTAGATGTTCTGCAACTGAACCATCTTTTATTAACTTCATATTGAATAATCTCTTCATAAAAAAAAAAAAACTATATTTGAAGCAGAATTTTTTTTGTATATCTTTGTTAATGCCGCCATGAGATCAACCGTGATTTTATCATTTACTATATGCAATGTAGCCTAAGAGAAAAGTGATAAACAAATCAAACAAAACATTGTTCGATTCAGCACCTCTCATCCCTCCATAGTCATAAACTCAGGCTTCTTGGTGCTACATGTAGTGGAAAATATAGTTTTTTTTTTTTTTTTTATACAACAAATTCTCTATTTGCATCCTCCAGAACATGAAGTTAGTCCCATTGAACATCTTCAATTTATACTTTGCTTCGTCGGTCATTGCTCCCACTTAAATCAAACATTTCGCTCTGATACCACTTTCTTGGGATGGAAACTTTATACTTCTACTAGGGCTTCGATCAAATTACAAATCAATACCACATTGTGGAATAGAATCACACTGATTCAAGAAAATCGAAATCAAATAATTGAATGGAAGCGCAATAAAAAATAATCTAGAAAAACACGAGAATTTAACGTGAAAAAACCCGAGAAAAAAAAAAAAACCATGAAGCCACACCATCAATAAATTTTCACTATAAAATTCATAAATGTACAAATACTCACTCGGATCACTTCTCTATAATCGTTGGAACTTACATAATATTACTCCAAACTCTTCTTCTCAATCTCGTAACTGAAAAGCACACTGAAATCCTCCTCTCCGGCACTACACGAGAACTCTTGTTGAAATACCGCATGCCAGAGACAATCATCCCTCGTCGCATGAATGGAGTATTTAAACTAAAATGGGGGAGTAACTGTACGCGCTCATGCCACTCCTTGATACGGGAATCTCACACCCTCTCTAATAGGGTGCATAGGTGCCAAATAGACGTCGTGGGGGTGTTGCAAACACCGATGCGAGTGAATCACACCCTCTATAAGTGTAGGTGTGTCGTCCTGGCACTGGTGCATTGCTCCCGAAATACTTCTACTGCTTGCCGGACTTCCTTGCGGTTGTGGATGCTCTTCCAAGTTTCACACCTCAAACATAAACCTTGCGCCCGAAATACTTCTACTGCTTGCCCGACTTCCTTGAAGTTGTGGATGCTCTTCCAAGTTCCACACCTCAAACATAAACCTATTATCTTATAATTTTTCAAGATACTTGAGTGTATCATCTTTAGAAAAGTTTCTAGATCCTTGTTTATGCTATTTAAGGTTAAATTTAAATAGTGACTCAATCGTGATTTATTTTTCGATCTCCTACTGCAATAGTTGAATTAAATTTTTATTTTGGTGGACAACTTGATAAGTAATATTGGATTTATATGCCATACATCTCAAGGCGCAGACCCGCCAAAAAAATGGCAGGGAGAAAGTTTTGTCAAACCAAGCTCAGTAAGAGCTCATCACGAACTTGCCAGCCTAGTTCATGATAAAAGTTTGCTAGCTGAAATCGGAGATGGAATCACCAATCTGGATCTAAGAGAATTTTTTCTATCGAGTTTAAGGTGTTGACCAAACAGATTTTATTACCCCGTGCACCAAATTCAATAAATCAATAGAATTAGAATGACTATCTAAGACCAGAGACTGGTAGTCCAAAGTCCATATTGCGGCCAAATGCCTTTAATATTTATTTGTATTTTTTCACATATATTGCCCATTTCATAATTGTTCCTATGGCGCTTGAGACCCCAAACTCTTATAACCCCCACTTTGTAGCTATAGTTTCTGCAGCCTTCTCTAGTAAATTTGCTTTGTCTGATTACATCTCTCTTCTCTGCCCTTCACCATTCCTTGAACTGACATGGTTTGAGAGTGAGCCATGGACAAAGCATGATCCAACATATGGTTTAGTAATTATATTTATGGACTAATATTATTGAAATCACATGTTATTATTAGAATTATTTTTCAACTTTCTGCTTGCATATTCCGATTACATACCTACAACTTTCTTCTTAAACTTCATGGATAAATTATGACAAATACTACGTAAATTCTATATCTTATTTTGTAGAAGGCTCTAAAGCCGTTTAGTGCTGGCTTCAAAAGCATGTTTCTTTTTGAACGGGAAATGAAAAAAAAAAGAGGATTTCCCACTATTATGGTCATTGGATTTACCTTACAGAAGATATTGACATTTCTGTGCTTAATTTTACGCCCAATACTTTGCGTAAAAGCATTATATCTAAAGTTATATGGTCACAGCCTCCTACTCTACATTTTTGATTGCTTGGAGAAAACTGCCATTATCAAAGAGATGATGGTGATGATAAGATTCTCTGAAAGAATAAGAAAATTTTTTTCTCTAACGTGCAGCAGTATCTATTTAGTAATGTTGGCAATATTGATCATTTGATTGGAGTAAATTTACATGAGCCCTGATAGCCTTAGCTCACACAACACATGGCTTTAATGACAACTATGTTTAATCAAACTCACACATAGAGCTCATAATCTTATCATAACTAACCCACAGAAATAAGATAACTCATAAAATCCCCATATAAAGCACACAATTGAGCAAATAAATCCATTTTCTATGTGGTATGGAACCTGTAAGAGGAGTAAGAGAGCGAGGAATTGCTCCAGCTTTGATGGATGAGCTCCGCCTTGGCGTTCTCCCCAGCAGCTCCAAGAGCAACATGTAAGGGATAAAGGTGGTCCGGCCATGGATGCGAAATTTTAGCACTTGGAGCCTTCTTATCATAGTGTTTCACATCTTCATGTCTGCAAAAGAAATAGTTGACATCAATTACGAGTGATGGAAAGTAGGGAAGACCTAATTCAATTCATCAAGAGTAAATAAAATAAAATAAAATAAAATAAAAAAACAGTGCACAAAGCATATTAAGAATTTTCTTTTAAGTTCATTTTTTTAATTATTGCACTTGTTGCCGTTACAGCAAATTTGACTATACTTTTAGTAATGGAGTTTTCCTACCATAATCTTTCTCATCTTACCTGAAGACACCCCATAACATAGAAATCTTTGACTGAGACTGTATAAAGTGTTTCTTCTTACCACAAAAATTAGGCTCCATAACTTGACAAGCAGTGTATAGCACAACCTCAAAACCTTACATTAAGAGCCCGCAGATCATAGAAGATCTGTTTCCTCATAATTTTGATGAGATATGTGGAATAGATACTCAATCTCTCTGCCTCTTTGCCAAACCATTCAATAACAAAGGAACGCCTAGATTGAAATTCTCATTCATCCTAAGAATATGATTAGCGAAAAGGCTTTAACATGGTAAGAAAAAAAGTAGATGTTATAATTGCAAAAAGAAAATGAGGTTCTCAAGCAACAGTCTTAAGCCAATGCTTTGCTTCAGTTTGTAAGCCAAATGGGTGTGTAAAGTAACATTCATGGCAAAGCCGCAACTATGTCACAACAAGGACAAGGTGTGTGCAAGCGGTTAATTTCAATTGATCGATTTACAAATTAGTCAAACCGAATAAAACTGAAATCTAAAATACAAAAAAACCAAACCGACCAAACTTTTGCTAAAACTAGTATAAACCAAACCAAGATATAATTCCATTTAAGCGGTTCAGTTTGAGCAAACTGAATTAAAAGTTATGGTTCTAATTTCAAATTAAAATTTTATATCTTTCTTATCACCTCACCATTTTCTTAAAATTAAAATTTTCAAATTAACTTGAAATAAACATGTCATATACTCAATTTATTTTCTTTCCAAATAAATTTTATTTCCCAATCTTAACACTATTCAGTTTTTCGTTTTCTTTCGTTTAATGGATATTAAAACCGAAAATCGAAAACCGATATCCAAATATTAAAATTTTTAAACCCACAAACTAAATTTTTATTTTAAAACTAAACCAAATCCATCAAATGAGCTCGGTTTGGTTTGGTTTTTCAGTTCAGACAGAAAAATGCACACCTATAACAAGAACACCGCATGAAAGTTACAATTAATCAATCCATGAAAAAAATAAGAGTTGCACATACCTTCCATCAAGGAGAGATTTTGTAAGCCATTTATCAAACTCTGCAGCCCAATTGGGCGGCGGCACATCATCAGAACCGAGCAACCGAAGGTTATGTGTGGCACTTCCAGATCCAATAATTAGAACACCCTCCTCTCGGAGAGGAGCCAATGCCTTCCCTATATTGTAATGAAATGTTCCATCCTTCTCAGATTGAATGGAAAGTTGGCACACTGGTATGTTGGCTTCTGGATACATAAACATTAATGGAACCCAGGCTCCATGGTCAAGCCCGCGTTTCTTGTCCTCCTGCACACTGCCAAATCCAGCACTTTGAAGCAAACCTTTTACTTTCTTGGCTAGTTCTGGTGCACCTGGTGCAGGATATTTGATCTGGACAACATGGATAAATGCTTGAATATATTACGGTAAATAAATGGAGGAACCCTTGTCAATTTACATCAGCTTAAGTTCTTTATTTAAAAAGAGAGAGTGAGTTAAACGTGTTAGTAAATATTGCAGTCAGACATTTTCATTCAGAGGAGAAATAATATTCATAAGCCCCGCCCAAAACATTAAACTAACATTTTGACCATGCAAAACTTTAAATAGAACATTTTAACCACCCAAAACTTTCACTCAAAACCATTACTAGTGAATAAAGGAGAGTGGTTGTAATGAAAAAGTTGTTAAAATATTTTATTTAAAGTTTGAGTGGTTAAAATAGTACATTCAATGATTTAGGTGGTTGATATGTAATAATTAGGTACATAAAAGTGAACAATGTCCAAGTAAAGCTTTACCAGGACAACATAATAGGCATAGTAATCATAATTCTCCTTAAAGAACAAAAATACAAGTTGCACAGAACGGTTCTCAGCTCTACATTATTACAGTATGGTTATTATTTTACAGCAAAATAAATGACTAGAGGCTCATGAAAACACGCTAGACTTCTGCATTTAGGAAGAAAAATCACAGAATGGAGAAGAATTTTCCACAGTCCTCCTAAAGCTTTGATACTGTCCAGAAGTATTGCTTTTGTTGCGTTTTATGAGATAAATTTATCATACTATTAGAAAGAAAAACTAATTGTTCAGAATCAGTTCATAAACTCGTAAAACAAAAACAAAAATTTACATGTAAGAGAGAGAGAGAGAGAGGGGTATAGATTGGATTTTACTGTTTTTGGGGTGTTTTGGTAGCACACTTTTAACACGATTTAGTTTGGTAGCACACTTTTAAAAGGATTTACCCATGGATTTAACTTAAATCCAGCCAAACACATAAAAAACGAAGACTAAATCCAAAAACTGAATTTATTCCCCTTCGTCCTTCCTGAAGCCATTCCGTCTTCAAATCCGGATTTAATAAATCTCACAAAGATTCAGATTTAATGGATTTACGTTGCCGTGCGATCTTCGCTCCCGTCAGGAGCTCGCTGGAAATCAGGATTTGATAAATGCTACTCAACATAAATCCCACACTTCAGCCAAACACCCCCTTAGGTGTTATAAATGTAAACATGCAGTTTTGGGTGTGATCAATTTGTAATTTTTTGTCTTTTATGAGATAAATTCATCATACTATTAGATAAAAATACTAATTGTTCACAAATCAGTTCATAAACTCGTAGAACAAAAGACAAAGATTTACATGTAAAACAGAGAGAGAGAGACAGAGAGAGCAGAGTGTTTGATTGGGTTTTGCTGTTTTAGGTATTGTACATGTAAATAAGCAGTTTCGGGTGTTCGATTTGTAAATTGGGAACTTTTAAGTGCTATGTTCTTAAACCCTCCAAAAGAAGAAGAAGAAAACAGATCTAATAAACCATTTCAGCAAAGATGCTTCCCAAACTCATCAATCCCTCAATACTAATCCAACCGACAAAAAATTTCATCCAAAAAAAAAAAAAAGAAGAAAGTTCTTATTCTACAAACAAAGAGATAAGCAGAATACCGACCTCGTACATAGGTTTAGGGAAACCGTAGAAATCGTAGATGGTATCATTCCGTGCATGGATGGCGTTGACGGCGAGCGCCGGCGTGTCCCAGTGTGCTGAAACCATCAAAATCGCCTTAGGATCCGTCGGGAAAAGCTTAGCTCTCCATGACTCGAGAAAATGTCTCGCCGGCATCCTCTTATCGATCGATAGCGTCGGAGATCCGTGGCTGATGAAGAAGGTATCCATCAGAAGAACTAGAGATTTGGAGAAGGAAATCGCGAGAGATAAGAGAGAAAGCAGATTGGGGGTTGTTGAGATATGTTTCTCCTTCCTTGTTTTCTGAAGGTAGGTGGACTCGCGCCATGTTTATAAACATGAGAACTTGGGTATGTAAAAACAAAGCAGAGGTTGAAGATTCAATGATTCACATAATGATTTATTAATATATTTAAAAATAAAAATATAAAAGATTTACATTACACCCAATTCATATTTATTTTAATGACCAACATATAAAATTTAATTTTAACATACATCATTTTAATTATATATAAAAACATGCATTTCATTTTTTTTAAAATTAAAATAGTGAGATGTTTTATGTGACATGAAAGATTTGTGTGGTATAAATTAAGAAAAATAAGAGCTTAGGTGTTAGATATGTAAATAAATAAAATTGAAAGGTGTGTATGTAAACTCAATTTGTAATAATGTTTTTTTTTATATGTGATATGAGTGATTTGGGTGATATAACTTTAAAAAATAGAGATTTTGTGTTAGAAATGTTAAATAAATAAAATTGGGTGGCATTTATGTAAATGCTCGTGAACCCTTTAGAACCAGAGCCCATTCGTCGGTTCAGGGGCTGAACCACTGGCTCAACCTGATTTTGGGTGGTTCAATGTATGCTAACCTGAATCAAAACGGACCAGTTCGGTCCAATTTTCTAAACCGTCGTAAAAATCTTTTTTTTTAGAGCATTTTAATCACTCAAAGTTTTCAACCGTGGATTAAAAAAGGTGATTGTAATGAAAAACATAATTAAAATGATATATTTAAAGTTTGGATGGTTAAAATAATATATTCAATATTTTGAGAGATTGGTATGTAAAAATAGCTTTTTTTTTTAGAGAGAGATATATAGGTGAGCCTAAATGACAATATGTGTTATTCAAATCATTCTATCGCAAGTATGTGTACTTTGTCTTATGTATTTGCCTATATAATAGCACCTATGTTTTATTTTTA